>OX402563.1:18478011-18993011 GCA_948098915.1 Lampropteryx suffumata | reverse complement strand
TTTTTTTTTTTTTTTTTTTTGACGAGGAGAAATCTGCAAAACAGATTTCCAATGCACTGAGGGGTGCAAATGGAATATGTGAGGTTGGCTGTCTAAAAAACGACAGACGACTCACTAAACCTCCCCGGTGACCAGCCTCATTGCATGTCAAGGGGCTCCGGGATCTCCATAGGAACGCACCGGTGCCCCTCTCGCAAAGTGCTGCAGCCGCAGCCCATCCCAGGAGTGGCAAGCCACCCCCGCACACCCACCCGGTGCTTACGGCAGAACACGTCACACATGTTAACTGCCGCCTTCCCCGAGCCCGCGAACGGATAGCCGGGAGCCCTCACTCCGACTACCCACGGACCCAGTGCGCCGCTCAGTCCCACAAGAATCTAAAAGAAACTGCGAATACCTCGCGGCGAGACGTCGGCAAAGGAGATCCCATCTCGTAAGCCTGCTGGGTGTATAGACGACACTTACTCGCAGAGTGCCGCCGCCGGTCAGAACTAGTGGTACTGCGGGGTCCCCCGCCAGAATTCTTATCCAGGCAACTACACGCCAAGCTCGTCCCCGCTTCAACCACTGCACCCTCATTGAAGAGACGCGCGGAGGAAGCCCCCATCCCTTCCGCCACTCGGTCCCACTAAGGTCTGGCGACCCAGCGAATACCGAGCGGCCGAACGCTGGCCAGGAGGAAAATCCCCCTTAGCCTACCTGGGTGCATGCGACGACACCTCCTCGCAAAGTGCCGCCACCCCTCCCTAGGGCCAATGACTTCGGACGCCCTAAATCCTACCATCAAAGGCCCCCAAGATCACTCGGCCCACGGGTCTCCCCGACCCAGTGTGGGGGATCTCCGAGCGGCCGCAAGTCAGAAAACGACATTGCGAGTGTCCCTTCCCGACAAGCGACTGGGAAATGCACACCAAGCACGTCCCCGCTTCGTTGCTTTCGGACGTGGCCCGCACAACTCTGTCTTGCAAAACAGAGCGCCTTACAAGACAGAGCTCTGCGAGCCATGGCCACAAGCCCATCCCTGGACCGCAGATACGGCCCTCTCCTCCTGCCTCGTCTCACTGTGCCCTCTGCTAATCAGAGGGACACGTGGAGAGATCCTCCGTGTCGGGTTATTGGCCACCGTGCGATACTTCTTTAGCGAACTAAAGAAGTATCCCACGGTGTTACCAGGGTGCACCACGAGGAGGTTACCCGACCTAGCACCCCAACCTAACCTAACCTAACCTTTTTTTTTTTTTTTTTTTTTTTTTTTTTTTAAGTGAGGAAAATGCGTTACGCATCCCCGCCGCGCCGGGGGGCATCGACGGGGTATGTGGGACTCCCCTTTCGGGTATACCCACTAAAAACCTCACTACTTCCGCCTTTGTTGGCAAAGGCGAAGCCAGCGGTGACTCAACAGTCCGCTTGGCCTCGCCTGTAGCCCGCGTCCGCCCGATGACATGGGCGGACCTCCTCAGGGGTGGCCCCCTCATACCTTCTCCGGCAGGTCTCGTTAATGGGCAGCTGGTGCCCCCGCACCTACTACCCGAGACCCTCCTGGCGGGTCGTGTTGCAAGCGCTCAGCTCGCCTGCCCCGCCCACGATGGAGCCGTTGCGAGAGCGGATCTCGCTCTCTCTCCCGCTCCGCGGCCTCCTTCTGCGACATCACGTCCTCACAGAACAGACAGACAGTCGGTAGTGAAAGGTCCCCTCCTTCTAGGGCCGCAGTGAGCACTACCCGCGGCTCCGCCCATGCAGGGCATGCCTCCATCGTGTGCTGTGCGGTATCCTCCACATTGCCACAATGGTGGCATTCTCGGGTCGACTCCTTTCCGGCTACATTACAAAGGTACCTCCCGAAGCAGCCATGCCCCGAGAGAACCTGTGTAAGTCGGAAAGTCATCTGACCCCCTTCCCTTCCGGCCCATTCCTCCAGAATAGGCAGGACCCCCTCCAACGCTCGGCGTCGGGATTCCGCACCTGTAGCGGTCAGGCCTTCGAGCCATTGCCGCCACTCGCCCAGAGCTGCTTCCTGGGCATCTATACGCCACCGCACCACTTCGTCGGGTGCGGGACGGTTTCCCAGGCTACGGGCGTGCGCACGTTGCCAGTAGACCGAGGATTGAACCTCGGCCTCAAGGTCCCACGGGAGGGACCCGGCAAGGGCGCATGCCACATCATGCGATATGGTGCGGTAGCCCCTTATCACCCGGACTGCCATGACCCTCTGCGCACGGTGCAGAAGGGCTTTGTGGCGGTCCTTTAGGGACTCCGCCCAGATCGGGGCCCCATAAAGAGCCATTGATTTGACCACCCCCATGTACAGGCGGCGGCAGCTCCCATTTCCTCCACCTAGGTTGGGAAGCAGGCGACTAAGGGCGCCTGCCGTACTCACCAACCTATGGGCAAGTCTCTCGAGGTGTACCCCGAAATCCCACCTGCTGTCGAGGACGACGCCTAGGTACTTCAGCGTCGTCCCGACTGGGATGGGTGTCCCTCCGACCACTATGGTGGTGCCTGCTGGTAGTCTCCGCCGTGGCCCGTAGAAGCAGATGGCCTCGGACTTATGGAGGGCCACCTCCAGCCCCAGTCGCCGAATCCTCGACACTACTGCCGCGACACCGGCAGTGGCCAACAACGTAGCGGCCCGAAGATCGGAACCCCGGGCCGTTACAAGGGTGTCGTCGGCGTAGCAGATCACGTCCACGCCGCGCAGGTTAGCGCAGCGAAGGACATGATCGTATCCAATGTTCCATAGTAGGGGCCCAAGAACAGACCCCTGGGGAACACCGCGCGACATCCGCCGACGACCACCTACACCATCACTGGTGGGGAAAACTACCGCCCTGTCCGATAGATAGTTCCCCACAAGTTTCTTTAAGTATAGGGGCACTCCATGATAACGGAGTGCTTCCATAATTGTCACCCAGGGAAGACTGTTGAAGGCATTTTTTATGTCGAGTGACACAGCCAACAACAGCCCACCTTCTGACACCGCCTCTTTCGCCATGTCTCGCAGGCGACCGATCGCGTCAATGGTCGACCGGCCGCAGCGGAATCCGAATTGGGCGTCCGAAAGTTTCGGACCCACAACCTCCATATGCTCGATGAGGCGGTTGGCTATCACCCTCTCCAGTAGCTTCCCCGCCTCATCGAGCAAAACTATAGGCCGATACCCCGATGGGTCATCAGCCGGCCGTCCCTCCTTACGGAGGAGGACCAGGCGGCCCTCTTTCCATCTGTGCGGGAAGATACCTTCCCGCATGCACCTATTAAACAGAGCCCTTAGTCGGGGCTCCAGAACTTCGAGCTCCCCGCTAAGGGTCAGGACCCAGGCACGGCAAGGAATACCATCGGGTCCTGGGGCCGTGTTTTTGCCCTTGACGCGTAACACGGCCACACCCATCTCCTCTTTCGAGACTTCGGGGACGTCTTCATTTCCCGAGTCTCCCCCATCCGGAGCTGGCGGTGCCATGGTGGGAGGCACAAAGTCCGTTTCAATGGTCGGGAACAGTGCCTCGACCACCCTCTGAAGGACCGCCGGCTCGAGCCCGCTGGAAATAGGAGGAGTCCAAGGGCGTAGCTTTTGCCGTACTAATTTGTACGGCCTACCCCAGGGATCCCTCTTCAGCGTCTCCAGTAGTTCCTCCCACATCGCGGCCTTCGACCGGTTTATGGCCAGGCGGAGCGCCACCGCCACCTCCCTGTACACAGCGTACAACCGGTCCTCCTCGCCTTCTTCGCGGATTCGGCGCCTCCGATACCGCTGGAAGGCGCGGCGCTCCTCTACGCATGAGCGGCGGAGCCTTGCAATCTCCTCAGTCCACCAGTAGACTGTCTTTTTGGACGGAGGGGCCCTAATGCGAGGCATGCTTGCATCGCAAGCCTGCGTCATGGCCTCGCAGAGTCGGGCCACATCCCCGTCTACATCTACCGGTGGTGGTTCCGGGAGCCACGCCTGAATAAGGGCCGCCTCCAGCAGCAGCTCCTTGTTCAAGCGCTTTATCGCCCAGCGCGGGCCATCAAGTCGTGGCTGGCTCGAAGAGCTCGGGGTGACTGGAGTCGGTGAGGAAACACTGAAGGCTATGTATCTGTGATCCGACAGCGTTTCCTCATTCTCCATAACCTCCCACCCTTGGACACGACCTGCCATGGGCGGGTTCGCGAATGTCACATCCACGACTGACCCCCCATTACGACGTACGCACGTGTTCACTGTGCCGCGGTTTAGGATGCACAAATCGCACTCCACCAGCCATTCCTCTAACACTCTCCCCCTAAGGTCCGTCGTCGCTGAACCCCAAGCCGCAGATTTGGCATTGAGGTCTCCAAGGACAACGACGGGACGGGAAGAGCACTGACCAACGGCAGCTCCCAACAACACGAGGTAGCCCTCAAAGTCGGTAAGCGGTCGATTAGGGGAGAAATAAACCCCTATCACGACCAGCTCACCGACTTTGGCCACCACGAAGCCCTCACCTCTGTTGATGGTGGTAAGAGGGGGGCATCCCAACGCGCAGCGCTGTATTATCGCCACCAAGCCGTCACGATCCCCGACCCAGTCTGAACGGGTCGGGACGCGATACGGCTCGGCGACAACAGCAATATGAACCTGCCTCTCTGCCATGGCCTGGACCAACAGGTCTTGAGCCGCGGCGGAGTGGTTGAGGTTCCCCTGCAGGAATTGGAGGTCCATAGTTAATGAACCTCCATTGGATCCTCCGAGCCACCCGCTGGAGGCGGGTTGGCAGGCTGCGGCTTAGCTGTTTTGGCTTTTGCCGCGGCCTTCTTCGCTGCCTTCTTTGTTGGGGGCTTGGCACAAGCCTTGCCCCCAGCAAGGTGGTCCGCCTTTTTCCCAGCTGCCTCACATACGGGGCAGTGGGGCTTGGAGGAGCACTCTCGGGCTTTGTGGCCCGCTTGACCACAACGCAGACAATTCTGACTGCGGTCGACCTCTGACAAACACTGGGCCCAAATATGACCCTGCGCAAAGCACCGGAAACACCGGAGTGGAGTGGTGTCGAGGATCTTCACCCCGACCGCCACCCATCCGACCCGGAGGCGACCGACTACCACTTTTTTGGCGGCTGCAACGGGGCACTTTACTAGTGCTGTCCCCGCGCCGGAGGGTCCCTTCTTTATTTCGCCACACTTTAGGTTGTCCGGCGAACACCCTCCAGCTTTAGCGACCGCAGTCGCCAGCTCCTCCGAGGTAACCGAGTCATCCAGACCGGTTACCCTAAGGTCGACTGTAGTCACCGGCCTGGAGACCTTCACGTCCTCCGAGGCAAACAGCCCCCGGAGCTTTTCGGCCAATAGATCGGCCTTGTCCCCACTTGCTGCACCTGGGACCTCTAAAATTCGTGCCCCAGTCGCCGCTTGCCGAAAGCGTACTGATGGGATCCCGAGATCTGCCAAGTCCAGTTTGGACTTGGCCTCGGCGATCAGGTTCCCGTACGTCCGCCCTCTCTCTTCAGCCCCCTGTTGCAGCGCGATCACAACCGCAGTGGAACGGCGGGTCCGGAGTTTTTTAGTACCCGGTTGGGATGCTACTGGCTTGACAGGCGCCGATGTCCTTGGCGCCTTGTCTGCCGGGGCCTTGCGCTGCTTATTGCGCCGAGGGCCTACCGTCTGCCACCCTTCCTCATCCTGAGTCCGACCAGCCTTGCTTGTCGGAGCAGGGTCAGCCAAAGGAGAGGGAGCTGGGGAGGGTGCAGTACCACTGCCCTCTTTCCCCTTCTTCTTGCCAGGTCTGGCGGCAACTTTTGGAGCCACTGGCGTCTTCTTATTCGCCGTTGCAGCCAGAGTTGGGGCAAGCTTTTGAGCCGGTCCTAGGGGCCTAGCCTTCTTAGGGGCCGGGGCCGGGGCCGGTAGCTCAGGTGCCGCCACTTCCTTCTCTCTTTCGATCGATCGATCTACCGCCAAAGGTGGACGGTGGCGTTTAGCTGGCAAAAGCCGCCCGTCTAGCTCCAGGCTCTCAAGCCGAGCATCGACTCTTGCCAAAGAAGCTCGGAGATCCTGCCCTAAGGCTTCAAGCTCAACCACCGGAGTGCGAGCAGCGCGCTCTCTGTTGCTCCGCACCTCGGCTCTGAGAGCTGCCAACTCTTCACCGAGCCGGTCCAACTGGCCCTTCAGGAGATGGTTCTCCGCTTGGAGCCGACTCACCTCATCCGCAGGCGTTCGAGAGGCCAACTCCTCAAACACCTCTCGCAGCACCTCCACCGACTTTTTTAAGGCACTTTGAAAAGTGCCTTTAAGGTGGCCCGATTTGCTACCGACCAATTCGATCGCCGTCAGGCTCTCCTTTACCCGGGTGGACAAGGCGACGGCTGGGGCCTCTCTCGTCGGGCCCCAGGACGTCACTGTACTCAGGTACTTATTTGCGGCGTCAGAACGCGATGCGGGCGTTGCTGCCGCCACCGCTTTCTCCGCCTCCAATTCTATCGCCTGACGCTCGGCGGCTACGTATGCGGCCTTGGCTTTGGCCAAGCCGACATACTGACCCGTTGTTGGGGGCCTACCGCGACCGCGTTTTGTGGCCGACGTGGCCGTCCTAGCGGGGAGAGGGTTTTGGTCTGACTCGGACCCACTGCTCCCACTATTCCTCCTAGAGGCGTTGGGCCTCTTTCGCCAGAACCTAGTCCGGCTGTCGGAAACGACCGACATAACAGAGTTCAGGGACTCTGCACTCCCGAAGCTACTGACCAGGGATGGACATCTGGTCTTGTGTAGCATTTCTGCCACCGGGGTCACCACGGTGTCCACTCTCTTCAGGACCACCACAGCTTCCTTGGCGACGAAATTCGCATTCGCAGGTATGCCTGCCACCAACATCGACGAAGAACCCATAGGGTTTAAGCGTTTGTTGCCCCCCCCAGAATACGAGGGGCAGAGTGCCGGAGCACTGCGGGATTCTCCATCCTCTGAGAGGACAGGACCCGCCTGGGGTAGTTTTTCCACATTCGCTTGTTCCATAGTTGTTTTTTCCTTTTTTAACGAGGTGAGGTCCTCTTTGTGGCGCCCTAGCGGCCGGGTTCCCCCCGACCATACCGGTATGTGAATCCAGACCTGTACCAAAATAGCACAGTTCTCGATTCACATATCAGTACTCCCCTCGGCGAGCGCCAGACCTTGAGATTTGGACTCCTGCTTCCTAGCCTCCCTGCTAGTCGCGCCCATAAATGAGCCCTTCCCCCCCTAGTGCCCCCGAATCCGCAAGAAAAGCGCCGCTCCACCCGAGATCCCGCGAGGAAACTGACCCATACAGCCGACCCGCGGGATATCGAGCAGAACGACGCAAAACCAACAGATCCAGGAGCACATTTTTGTGTTTGGTCCGCGCCGGTATACCGGTAGCTCCCATATCTGGGAGCCGATCCCCTATCCGCCACCTGGGGACGCGCCACGTCGGGGTACACCTCCCCGCCCACTAGGACAGAACCTAGCAGGTCCGTGGAACCTAACCTAACCTAACCTTTTTTTTTTTTTTTTTGACCCAGGAAAATCCTTTATGGATACCACCTGCCCGGGGGAGCAAGGTGGTTATGTGGGAGTCTCCGCCTATCTCACGGCGGCATACCCACTAAAAACCTGGGATGAGTCCCTCTTCCACCTTTGTGGGACAAGATGGGGTCGCGTTAGCATTCAACCATCTTGCCCCGGTGGTTGGCCCTAAAAAGGGCCCTTTCTCCTCTATAGAGGGGTGAATTTGCTCATACCAAAAATCACCCCTCGTGCCCTCATGCAGGGGGCTCGTGCAGACCGTTAGAGAGTCCCCCGATTCTCCAACGGTAACCCCCCCTTGCGCCCTGAAAAGGGCGTCCCGCCTGCGCGAGATGCGCTGCACGAAGCACCGCACGAAGCACCGCCCCACTCGGAATCCCGCAAGGAAACTGACCCATACAGCCGACTCGCGGAAAACCGGGCAGGACGACGCAACACTCCCTCCTTTGGTGTTTGGTCCGCGCCGGTAAACCGGTAGCTCCCATTTCTGGGAGCCGATCCCCTATCCGCCACCTGGGGACGCGCCACGTCGGGGTTCACCTCCCCGCCCACTAGGACAACCTAGCAGGTCCGTGGAACCTAACCTTTTTTTTTTTTTTTTTTTTGACCCAGGAAAATCCTTTATGGATACCACCTGCCCGGGGGAGCAAGGTGGTTATGTGGGAGTCTCCGCCTACCTCACGGCGGCATACCCACTAAAAACCTGGGATGAGTCCCTCTTCCACCTTTGTGGGACAAGATGGGGTCGCGTTAGCATTCAACCATCTTGCCCCGGTGGTTGGCCCTAAAAAAGGGCCCTTTCTCCTCTATAGAGGGGTGAATTTGCTCATACCAAAAATCACCCCTCGTGCCCTCATGCAGGGGGGTCGTGCAGACCGTTAGAGAGTCCCCCGATTCTCCAACGGTAACCCCCCCTTGCGCCCTGAAAAGGGCGTCCCGCCTGCGCGAGATGCGCTGCACGAAGCACCGCACGAAGCACCGCCCCACTCGGAATCCCGCAAGGAAACTGACCCATACAGCCGACTCGCGGAAAACCGGGCAGGACGACGCAACACTCCCTCCTTTGGTGTTTGGTCCGCGCCGGTAAACCGGTAGCTCCCATTTCTGGGAGCCGATCCCCTATCCGCCACCTGGGGACGCGCCACGTCGGGGTTCACCTCCCCGCCCACTAGGACAACCTAGCAGGTCCGTGGCCGTGGAACCTAACCTAACCTAACCTAACCTAACCCCTCTCCAAACCGACCTCTCGTGGATTTCGAGAACTTTCTTGAAATCCTCACCGCAGTGGTCGGCAGGGCGGCGCCACGCCAGGTTGCCGTGCTGGGTGACCTGAACGCCAAGTCGGCGGCATGGGGCAACCCGGCCGCTTATTGCAACGTCCGGGGACGCGCTGTTGAGTTTTGGGCGGCTTCATCCGGTGTGTCCCTCCTCAATAGAGGGACTGTTCAGACGTGTGTGCGGCAACGGGGAGGGTCCGTGGTCGATGTCTCGTTTGCCACCCCCTTGCTAGCCACCCGCGTCGTGAACTGGCGGGTGGAGATGGTGGAGACCTTGTCGGACCACCGATATGTGCGGTTCGACATCTCCACCCAGAGCCCCCGGAGGCCGGTCCTCTCGGGCCAGTCTCCTTTTCCACGGTGGGCTCTGACATGCTTAGGTTGCACACCTCAGTCAGGGACCTCCGGAGCTCGACCGCTGCGCCGTCGACGTCTAAGACGTCGACGGGTGGGTCAAGCCAGTCCCGGAGGAACGCCGCCTCCTTGGCCGCCTCGCGGTCGAGGTGGGTGAGAGCCCACCGTGGAAAGGGAGAACGGCCCAAGGGGGCCGTCCTCGGTGGGCTCTGGTTGGTGGAGATGTCGAACCGCACGTATCTGTGGTCCGACATCGTTTCCACCAATTCTACCCGCCAGTCCACGACGCGGGCGGCCAGGACGGGGGTGGCGAACGAAACGTCCACCACTGACCCTCCCCGTCGCCGCACACACGTCTGGACCGTCCCTCTGTTGAGGAGGGACACACCGGAGGAGGCCGCCCAGAATTCGACGGCCCTCCCCCGGACGTTGCAAGTGGCGGCCGGGTTTCCCCAGGCCGCCGACTTGGCGTTCAGGTCGCCCACAACGGCGACCTGGCGCGGCGCCGCCCGGCCGATAACGGCGGTCAGGACTTCGAGAAAATTCTCACGAGTTCATTTTGGCGTACTTTCGCAAAATTTGAACCTTTGAAAACTTAAATTTAAACCTTATTCTTATTTTAACACGAACGTGGCTTACTCATAAGCGTGGGCTCGACTTTTATTTCTCTTCTTCTTCTTCTTCTTCGTCTTCTTCTTCTTCTTTTTAACATGATATTTTTGTTGTAGATTTTAAAGAATCTAAACCCTGCTCTAGTAGTAAAGCTTCTTAAACTTCTTAACTTCAAAAAAAAATAAAAAAAACTTTACTGCCACTCAGAGGTTTTTCACTCATATGATACCTTAAAACCTAAACTTAAAACTTAAATCTTATCTTAAATTAAATTAAATCTTACTCAAACTTTACCTTATCTTGATTATTAAAGAAAAATGGCTTTAGATGTTTCACATACACATGATGCGTCTTTACCATTTACCTTGGGTAGAGAACTTAAAAACTTTTCATATAATGGCAAATCATGTCCTAGATCATTTTTGCAAAAGTTAGAAGAATTCAGAATTTCTAGGAACATTTCTGAAGATAAACTTACTAGACATGCCTTCGAGATCTTTTCGGGTGATGCACTACACTGGTTTCGATTCCAATTTAATCGTAATCCTAACTTAACGTGGTCTAACATACATAACCTATTAATAAAAGACTTTGGAATACATGATTATGATTACAAACTATTAGAAACTATAAGGAACCGAACACAAGGCACATCCGAAACGATTATCGTTTACATATCTATTATGTTTGGTATGTTTTCTAGACTCTCAAAAAAAACTTTGCGAAAACGAACAGTTAGAAATTTTATTACATAATGTAAGACCCTGCTATTCGGTTTTCATAGCACTGAAAGATGTCAAAACCATCGATTCTCTACTGGAAACATGCCAGTTATACGAAAGGATATCAGAAAGAGATAATAATTTTCACGAACCTAAAAGTGAAGATGGTTTATATGCTAATGAATTCGCATATAAGGCTTCAACTTCTAAACCACCATCTAAAATGTACTCTAACACAATCTCCAATGACTCTAAACCTAAACTAAAACCTAAACTATATCAAGAATTATTTTGCTTACGATGCCGCATTAATGGGCATTCTCTAGAAAATTGTACCAAACCCAGGTACTTAGTTTGTTTCAAATGCGGTGAGAAAGGCGTTAAAATCTCAAATTGTCCTAAATGTTCAAATGAACATCAAAAAAACTAGTGAATGACTTGAATAACTCTTGTGACCCTAAAAACGAAAACTTTAATCTAGATGATTGGAAACAATGGCTTGAAACTATTCGAAATTTTATGTATTGTTATAAAACAACTTCTGTGTTTTATGAAAATGAAAAAGATTTTGATCGACCATTTATTAATATTTCAATTAACAACATACGTTTTTCGGGTCTATTAGACAGCGGAAGCTGTATTACTATCCTTGGGAATAATTCTCATAAAGATATTCTAAAACTAGGCTATAAGTTATTCAAGTCATCTACTCAAGTTATAGTAGCGAATAAACAAAAAACCTATTCAACGGGTTATTTTCTTTTACCAATCGTATTTAATGATCAAACTCATATTTTAAAGGTTTACGTAATCCCTGAAATTTTTCCTTCACTTGTTCTTGGTTGGGACTTTTGGAATAAATTTGATTTATCTCCAAAAACCCTTTCTTTAAAATTAAATCTCAACTCTAACGATCATATTATATGTGCAATCGAAAATAAGGTTTTACCGTTTGATCATCTATCAGAAACTCAAAAAGAAATCGCTACTGATACAATACAACGTTTTAAAAATATTTCTTTTGAAGAAAAAGGCGCACTAGGTCGTACTAACTTAGTAAGTCATCGAATCGACACAGGTGATTCTTTGCCAATTAAACAACGATGCTATAGACTTTCACCTGAAAAACAAAAGGCTTTAATAAATGAAGTTGATAAAATGTTAAACTTAAAAGTTATAGAAGAATGTGAAAGCCCATGGTTATCGCCAGTTCTTATAACTCCTAAAAAAAATGGTGAATGGCGTTTTTGTGTTGATAGTCGAAAACTTAATGCGGTTACCCGTCGCGATGCTTATAGTCTTCCTTTTGTCACTGAAATTCTAGATAACCTTAAAAACGCTAAATATCTATCAAGCATTGATATTGCTAAAGCTTTCTGGGAAATCCCTTTAAATCCTAAAGATAGAGATAAAACTGCTTTTTATGTACCAGGTAGAGGTATGTTTAGATTTACTGTAATGCCTTTTGGACTTACTAATGCACCTGCAACTCAACAAAGACTTATGGACACGTTATTTACTCCTGAGTTTGATAATAAAGTGTTTTGTTACCTTGATGATATTATTATTATCAGTCAAACTTTTGACGAATATATTTCGTTATTGCTTAAAGTCCTTCAAAAACTTTCTCATGCTACACTCACTATAAACTTTGAGAAAAGTCAATTCTTTCGAAAGGAACTTAAATATCTAGGCTACATAGTAGATGAACAAGGCCTACGTGCTGATCCTAGTAAAATTCAGGCTATCTTAGAATACCCTGCTCCTACTTCAAAGAAGGATATTAGAAAATTCTTAGGAACTTGCAGTTGGTTTCGTCGTTTTATTCCTAACTTTAGTACCATTGCTTCACCTCTCAGTAAACTGACATCTTCAGGTAAAAATGCTCCTAAAAAATTAATTTGGAATGATGATGCTGAATCTGCTTTCACTAAACTTAAACAATGCTTAATTTCAACCCCGATTCTTTCTTGTCCAGATTTTGACAATCCATTTTCAGTCCACTGTGACGCTTCTAACTTCGGTATTGGTGCAATGCTTACTCAGGAACAAAATGATAAAGAAGTGGTTATTGCATATATGAGTAAAACTTTAAATAAACATGAACAAAACTATTCTACTACTGAACGAGAAACATTAGCAGTCATAGCTGCACTTGAACATTGGCGTTGTTATCTTGATAATGGTAAACAGTTTACGGTTTATACTGATCACGCGGCTTTAAAATGGTTTCAGAATTTAACGAATCCTTCTGGGAGACTAGCTCGATGGACTATTCGTCTATCTTGTTTTAATCTTATACTAAAACATAAAAAAGGTAAGGACAATGTTGTTCCAGACCTTCTGTCACGACATAAAATTCCTGACATTGCTGTGTTAGGCGCTGTTGAACCAATTTCTAGAGATCAATCTCAACTAGAACACTTCAACAAGCTCTTTAACGTTTGTAGGGATAACCCTGACGCTTATCCCAATTATAAAATCGTCGATAATAAACTTTATCGTTATACAAATTTACAGGATAACATAACCAATGATTTCACATGGAAAGAAGTTCCTCCTCCGATCGAAAGACTCGATCTTATTAAAACTAATCATGGCGACTCAAATAATCTTCATTTTGGTATATTTAAGACTTACAAAAAGTTGTCACTTCGTTATTATTGGTCGGGTATGTTTAAAGATGTTGCGAATGTTTGCTCTTCTTGTGAAACTTGTCTATCTTATAAACATTCAAATCATTCTCCTTATGGCCCTATGGGTAAACCTAAAATTTGTTCTAGACCTTTTCAAACTATCTCATTAGATTTAATGGGTCCTTTTCCAATGACCAGACGACGTAATCAATACATTCTCGTGATTAATTGTTGTTTCTCTAAATATTGCTTGATTTTTCCAATTAAACGTGCTACTGCAAACAATATTATAGTTCACTTAGAAAACTCTGTATTTCTTTTACATGGAGTCCCTCAAACTATTATCATGGATAATGGTTCTCAATTTCAATCACATGAGTTTCAAAGATTTCTTAATAAATACAAAGTACCTTTTATTTTCTATTCTCCTCGATATTGTCCTCAGGTTAATCCTACTGAAAGATATAACAAAACTATTATAACTGCCTTAGCACCATTAGTCGGTGAAAACCATAGGTCTTGGGATACTCATCTCCCAAAAATACAGTTTGCTTTAAACAGTTCTATTAATGCTACAACTGGATTCTCCCCTTCTTATCTTGTTTTTGGTCGTGAAACTATACCTTGCGGTTCACTCTACACTACTTGTACCAACCTTGATGAAATTACTTTTCTACCTCGAGACATTTACGCCACAAATATTGGATTATTGTCATCTATCTTTGATAAAGTGCAGGTTGCACTATACACTGCACATACCAAGAACGCTGCACACTATAACTTAAGACACACCTTTAAAGATTTTAATGTCGGAGATACGGTTTGGCGTAAAAATTACGTGCAAAGCAATGCTGGTGCCTACTTTTCGGCTAAATTGGCTCCTAAATTTGTAAAAGCTATCTCCCTTGGTTTTTATCCTTGAAGATCTTAACGATGCACGAGGAAAATGGCACGTTAAGGACTTTAAAACTTGATGTTTTTCTGAATGTATATATAATATAATTTTGTATATACTTATGTCCTCGTTTAACTTAATCTTATTTTAATACTTTATTTTATAACTCAATGACTTAATACTATTTGGCAATTTTATATTCAACTATTTTTATTAATTACTAATTATGATTGGTTATTTAACCTAAGCTTTTTAGTCATGACTTTGATTAACTTTAATTCGAGCGGTACACAACTCATTAAATAAGCCAATGTGTATTCTTTCTTAAGTTTTCTATTTAACGGGTCTTCAAACAGGTGCGGGTTACGACACCTATTAAAAATAAAAAAGCCTACGTTAATCTAACTTGAATATTTCCTTTGGAGTATGAGTCATTGAATGTGAACCATAACCCCTATGTATGAAAGTGTGAGTGAAAGAAGATTTGATGAAAGATGAAGTCTGTATGGTCAAGGTCTTATTCTTAACCTCAAAATTTTCTATGAGTCGAAAATTTTCTGGGTATTTGGGGGAAAATGTAATATCTTTCTTTTCTACTTAGCTCGTAAACGCTCTTTATGTACATATTATATTATTTTACTTACGTGAAGATATGTAACGGATTATACTGCTCAACATAAACAAGCTGCGTCTTTAACCATATTTATGGGATTCCATTTTACTTTCGTATCCTTGACTTCATACGGAGTTTCCGAGCAGTTTAATCTGAACACCATCACAAATATCTACCACATTTTACGATGTTTATTTATATTCATAACTTTTCATTGTAAAATCTTTGTTTACATTTTAATTAATCAAAATTGAAAGGTGAAGGAAGCTGTCAATATATTTCATAAATTCTCAAATTAGCGAGAGGTCTGCTAATATTACAATGAAAACTTTCATAACACTGTCTGGCTGAAACTTGAAATTCAAATCCGTGATGGATTGGATATGCGCGATTTGCGCAGAAAATGAAGGGAGGACTGAAAGATGTCATTCAGATCGTTTTTTTGAGACTGAATGGATAAAAAATATTATCTACTAGTGGAGAGTAAAATGGAGGTCTGAGCTGAGCCAGAGAAACGCTACGGACCCATATGAATTACAGGACCAATGGTGACAAGGACCCGAAGACCTTAGATTGATGAAAAGAGGAAGTCCCCATCTAACCAAATAAAAATACCAGAGACGGAAATTATCTGAATCATGAAACTATGTGTGGACCTCTCCGGTTAGTGTAACTCTAACATCTTTTAAAAAAAAGCCAAATGAAAGAAACATATAAACTTTTAAACTAACTGAACTATAAAATATTAAAGTTTTTTTTTACTGATTGTATTTATAATAAAATATAATATTTATCTGATTATAATTTTCTTATTTTACTTAAAAATACAGATAGTTTCTCTCGATTTCTATTTAAATTTCTAAAATAATTGCAGCTTACAATCCTTTTTTTATATAGAAAGGAATTGTAACGCTACAAAATACACGGCCTCGGTTTTATGCAGCGCAACCCCCAAACCAAGCCGGCGGATCCTGCCTGCGACCAGCGATCCGCCGGCCGAGGCCAGGCTCGCCGCCTCCCTCCAGTCTCTCCCCCGGGCAGTAAGGAGAGTGTCATCTGCGTAGCAGATGACACTCGTGCCTCGGAGGAGAGCTCCCCGCAGGAGCCAATCGAAGCCGATGTTCCACAGGAGGGGTCCTAGGACAGACCCCTGTGGAACACCGGCCTCGGCCCCGTACCGCTGCAGCTGGCCAGCTTTATCTACCAGGAGGACCGCTCGGTCCTCCAAGTAGCTGGCCAGCAGCCTCCGCAGATACTGAGGCACTCCATGATAACGGAGTGCCTCAAGTATCGTGGAGTGGGGAACGGAATTGAAGGCGTTGGCTATGTCAAACGACACAGCCAGCAAACCGTCCCCCACCTCCACTGCCTCCCGCACCTGGCCCTTTAGGCGGGCCAGCGCGTCGATCGTCGAACGCCCCCTTCGGAAACCGAACTGGGCGTCCGACAGATCTGGCCCCACCTCCCGGAGGAGGCCTTTTAGCCGCCCGGCGACTATCCCCTCGAACAGTTTACCGACCTCATCGAGCAGTACGATGGGTCGGTAAGCCGAGGGGGAGACCGCCGGGCGTCCCTCCTTCCGGAGGAGGCACAGTTGCCCCTCCTTCCAAGGCTTCGGGAACCTCTCCAACACGAAACACGCGCCGAAAAGGTCCCGAAACCTCCTCTCCATCTGGGAGGCGGCGATGGCCACCACCCGTGCCGGGACGCCGTCCGGCCCCGGAGCCGTCTTCTTACCGCGAAGGCGAAGAACCTCCGCGGCAAGCTCCTCCGCCGCGACCGGAGGGACGTCCTCCTCCGGCGGAGCCACTCCCCGCGGGGGGTCCATTGCTGGTGGGGTGAAATCGTCGGTCCCAGATGGAAATAGGGACCGAACCACCCCATCCAGCAATGCCGGCTCCAGGGACTCCGTGAGCGGGGGACCAAAGGGGCGCAGTTTGTTCCGCGCCGCCTTGTATGGTCTCCCGTACGGGTCCCTGTCGAGACCCTCGAGCATCTCGGCTCGCGCCGCATCTTTGGCGACGCTCACCGCCACCTTAAGGACCTTCTTCGCCTCCACGTAGGAGGCATAAAGAAGGTCCTCATGCTCGAGGTCTCTCTGGCTCCGCCGTCGGCTCCGCGCGAACGCCCTCCTTGCCACCACGCAGGCGGCCCGGAGTCCCGCCAATTCCCCCGACCACCAATACACGGCGCGTCGGGGTGGCGGGCGGCGTGACCGAGGCATGCTTAAGTTGCACACCTCAGTCAGGGACCTCCGGAGCTCGACCGCTGCGCCGTCGACGTCTAGGACGTCGACGGGTGGGTCGAGCCAGTCCCGGAGGAACGCCGCCTCCTTGGCCGCCTCGCGGTCGAGGTGGGTGAGAGCCCACCGTGGAAAGGGAGAACGGCCCAATGGGGCCGTCCTCGGTGGGCTCTGGTTGGTGGAGATGTCGAACCGCACGTATCTGTGGTCCGACATCGTTTCCACCAATTCCACCCGCCAGTCCATGGCGCGGGCGGCCAGGACGGGGGTGGCGAACGAAACGTCCACCACTGACCCTCCCCGTCGCCGCACACACGTCTGGACCGTCCCTCTGTTGAGGAGGGACACACCGGAGGAGGCCGCCCAGAATTCGACGGCCCTCCCCCGGACGTTGCAAGTGGCGGCCGGGTTTCCCCAGGCCGCCGACTTGGCGTTCAGGTCGCCCACAACGGCGACCTGGCGCGGCGCCGCCCGGCCGATAACGGCGGTCAGGACTTCGAGAAAATTCTCGAAGTCCTGAAGAGGGCGGTTAGGGGAGAAATAAACCCCTACAAAGGCTATTTCTCCCCACGCGGCGGCTACGTATCCCGGTCCCCTCTCTAAAAGCGAGAGAGGAGGGGAATCCGTGGAAGACCGCGACACCAATGCCACCAAGCCGTCTCGATCACCCAGCCAAAGGCCAGGGATCGAATACGGCTCAGCAACCACCGCCACGTCCACCAACCACTCAGCCATGGCCTGCACCAGCAGGTCTTGGGCTGCTTTACAGTGGTTGGTGTTCGCCTGGAGGATGCGATGTTCGACTCTATCCATCAATCGGACATCGCACCCCCTTCATCGGCCGCCGAAGTTCCCGCTTTCGGGTCGGCGGTAGAAGCGGCAGGCCGAGTAGCTGCCTGCGCTTTGCCCTTCGTAGGGGGAGGATTACAATTCCTCCCCTTCATAACGTGGCCCGCCGGGCAGCCACTGGCTGCACACACTGCGCAGCGCGGCGTTGTGTCCTTGCAGGAGGCAGCTTTGTGCCCCCCTTTGCCACATCGGTAGCAGCTGTCCGTCCTGTCAACCACGGACGGACAAAGAGCCCGAGTGTGCCCGATTCCGAAGCACTTGAAGCAGCGCAGAGACTGATCTTCAAGAGCCCGGACTCTACAGGAGCTAAAGCCGACCTGTAGGCGTCCCTTGTCTAGCACGGCTTTGGCTGCGGCAATAGGGCATTCAAGGTGGATGGTACCCATGCCGCCGCGGCCGGGCCTAATGGCCCGACCTTGCACCGCTGCGACGTCGCAGCCCCCTATCGCTGCGATAGCCGCCACCACCTCCTCTTTGGTGACCGAATCATCTAGATCGGTCACCTCTAAGGATGCAGACTTTATAGGCCTGACGACTTTGGCCGCGTCTGCGATGACCTCTTGCAGCTTCGCTGCGAAGAGATCCGCATTGGCGCTGCCTTTAACCCCCGGAAACTCGAAAATTCGAGCCCCGGTTTGGGTTCGGCGGCACGCGACTGCACCGATCCCTAGTTGGGTGGGATCGGCGTTGGTACGAGCCCGTTTCAGGACGGACTCGTACGTCTCACCTCGCTCCGCAGCCTCTGTGGTGAGCGTCACCACGACGGCCGCGGTTTTGGGAGGAGCCCGCAGCTTCCTCCCACCGGCGGGGACCCTTTTAGCTGCAGGAGCAGCGGTGGGGGGCTTGGGGGCCGACTTTTCCCCTTTCCCCTTCCCCGTTTCCTTGCCAGTCGCCTGGGACGGGCAGGAAGGGGTGGTGGTGGTGGGGTTGGCAGGGGCGGCGGCCGTTCTCGCCTTTTCTTTGGCCTTGCCCTTTCCCTTATTGACCACTTCCGTCCACGGCTGGTTGGACGGAGTGGTTGAGGGTAAATGGGCGTCCTCGGATGGCCCCGGCTTGCTGGTCTTCTTGTCCGCCGCAAGTGGCGGTCGGAAGCGTTTCTCCGGCAAGAGCCTGTCCTCGATGCCAGCGAAGCAGGCTCTTGTAAAAGACCTTTCCTCCATGACAACCTTGCGAATAATATCCTCAAGGTTGGGAGGGCCTTCTGCGGCCGGTCTGGTGTCGGCCTGGGCTGGCCGAGCAGTGGCTTCAGCCAGCTTCTTGTGAAGCTGGCTTACTTCGTACTGCAGGCGATCAACCTTCACCTGCAGTTGCCGCGTTTCTTCGGTTGAGGTGCGCTGCACCAGCTCCCCAATGGTACCGCGCATGCTCGCGGCCCTGCACTTCAGGGACTTTTGTAAGGTCCCTTTTAGGTTCGAGGACTTAGAAGCGACCTCCACTATCTCCCCTTCGTCCTCCTGCGCCATACGCTCCAGCTCGGCTACGGAGTGGTCTGCATAAAGAACGCTAGACGCACCGTACCCGGCTTTAGCCCGCGCGGCGCGCGCCTGCTGCTCTTTAGCGGCAACCCTCTCCTCAAGCTCTTGCTGGAGCTGCGCCCGCCGAGCCAGGTTTAGCTGGTGTTGGGCGTCTTTCAAACCTACGTCGTGGGTGTCGGTAAATTTGGAAGGCTTTTTGGCTTTCAACTTCTTCTTGGCCTGACTCCTCGTTGAATCCGAATCCGGGGAGCCATCCTTCAAGAAGGCCCGCTTTCGCTTTTGGCTGCGACCTTCCAATACCGCTGTCAAACTCGCGTCCGACTCAGACATAACGGACTCGAAGTCTGACAACTCGTCCGCCCTACTAAACACGCTAGTAACGGATGGCGCACGGCTATCCGCCGATGCTTTTGCAGCATCATCGGGTTGGCCCTGAGAAGGGCCCTTTGGTTGGCCCTGAGAAGGGCCTTTGGTTTGGCCCTGAGAAGGGCCTTTGGTTTGGCCCTGAGAAGGGCCCTTAATGAAACGCCCGGAGGCGTCCCGCGCTTGCTTTGAAGGCTTGGCCTCCACCATTGCCGAAGCAACCACTCCCATCTGTGACGCCGAAGCGTCCGCACCAGAAACCTTTGCAGGCTCTTCAGCAACTCCCTCAGTGCGGCATTCCAGGCGACCGCCCTCCTTTTGGGTTTTAGCGAATAAATCCATAAAATTCCCACGAGTACCGGGGAAAGGTACTACGACCCAGACAGTGCCCACGTGTATCCGGGAAGGGTTAGGTGGACCTAACCAAGGCCTACGCCTAGGTAGCAGTAGCGACTGACTTTACCGGCCAGCCATCCTCGTAAGAGAAAGGACCTCGTGCTGCCACCACCACTTGTCCGACGGGATTTTTTATAGAGGTTAACTCCTCGCAGCCCGGGCGACCAAGCCAAGACCATCGGTCCTGATCGTGTCACGAGACATGACCGCAACTGATGCAGGATTACGACTTCGAGCTGGTGGCAGGGAAGACTAGTCTCCCACTGCCTGCCCGACGGCGGGGTAAGCGCACGCCGAGCCCAACTCTGCCCTCCTCGAAGCGAAGCACCGCCCCACTCGGAATCCCGCAAGGAAACTGACCCATACAGCCGACTCGCGGAAAACCGGGCAGGACGACGCAAACCTGACTACATCCTAAACTAACCTATCCTAACCTACCTTCCCTAGCCTGACCTACCTAACCTAACCTAGGCACAAGCCCCGCCCTAGACCGCCCTCCCCTCCTTCTAGGGCCGCAGTGAGCACTACCCGTGGCTCCACCCATGCAGGGCATGCCTCCATCGTGTGCTGTGCGGTATCCTCCACATTGCCACAATGGTGGCATTCTCGGGTCGACTCCTTTCCGGCTACATTACAAAGGTACCTCCCGAAGCAGCCATGCCCCGAAAGAACCTGTGTAAGTCGGAAAGTCATCTGACCCCCTTCCCTTCCGGCCCATTCCTCCAGAATAGGCAGGACCCCCTCCAACGCTCGGCGTCGGGATTCCGCACCTGTAGCGGTCAGGCCTTCGAGCCATTGCCGCCACTCGCCCAGAGCTGCTTCCTGGGCATCTATACGCCACCGCACCACTTCGTCGGGTGCGGGACGGTTTCCCAGGCTACGGGCGTGCGCACGTTGCCAGTAGACCGAGGATTGAACCTCGGCCTCAAGGTCCCACGGGAGGGACCCGGCAAGGGCGCATGCCACATCATGCGATATGGTGCGGTAGCCCCTTATCACCCGAACTGCCATGACCCTCTGCGCACGGTGCAGAAGGGCTTTGTGGCGGTTCTTTAGGGACTCCGCCCAGATCGGGGCCCCATAAAGAGCCATTGATTTGACCACCCCCATGTACAGGCGGCGGCAGCTCCCATTTCCTCCACCTAGGTTGGGAAGCAGGCGACTAAGGGCGCCTGCCGTACTCACCAACCTATGGGCAAGTCTCTCGAGGTGTACCCCGAAATCCCACCTGCTGTCGAGGACGACGCCTAGGTACTTCAGCGTCGTCCCGACTGGGATGGGTGTCCCTCCGACCACTATGGTGGTGCCTGCTGGTAGTTTCCGCCGTGGCTAGTAGAAGCAGATGGCCTCGGACTTATGGAGGGCCACCTCCAGCCCCAGTCGCCGAATCCTTGACACTACTGCCGCGACACCGGCAGTGGCCAACAACGTAGCGGCCCGAAGATCGGAACCCCGGGCCGTTACAAGGGTGTCGTCGGCGTAGCAGATCACGTCCACGCCGCGCAGGTTAGCGCAGCGAAGGACATGATCGTATCCAATGTTCCATAGTAGGGGCCCAAGAACAGACCCCTGGGGAACACCGCGCGACATCCGCCGACGACCACCTACACCATCACTGGTGGGGAAAACTACCGCCCTGTCCGATAGATAGTTCCCCACAAGTTTCTTTAAGTATAGGGGCACTCCATGATAACGGAGTGCCTCCATAATTGTCACCCAGGGAAGACTGTTGAAGGCATTTTTTATGTCGAGTGACACAGCCAACAACAGCCCACCTTCTGACACCGCCTCTTTCCGCCGGCCTCGACCGCCGGCTCGAGCCCGCTGGAAATAGGAGGAGTCCAAGGGCGTAGCTTTTGCCGTACTAATTTGTACGGCCTACCCCAGGGATCCCTCTTCAGCGTCTCCAGCAGTTCCTCCCACATCGCGGTCTTGGACCGGTTAATGGCAAGGCGGAGCGCCACCGCCACCTCCCTCTATACGGCGTACAACCGGTCCTCCTCGCCTTCATTGCGGATTCGGCGCCTCCGATACCGCTGGAAGGCGCGGCGCTCCTCTACGCACGAGCGGCGGAGCCGGGCAATCTCCTCGTTCCACCAGTAGACTACCTTTTTGGACGGGGGGGCCCTAATGCGTGGCATGGCTACATCGCAAGCCTGCGTCATAGCCTCGTAGAGTCGAGCCACATCCCCGTTTACATCTACCGGTGGTGGTTCTGGGAGCCACGCCTGAACAAGGGCTGCTTCCAGCAGCAATTCTTTATTCAGGCGCTTTATCGCCCAGCGCGGGCCGTCCAGTCGTGGCTGGCACGAGGCGCTCGGGGTGACTGGAGTCGGTGAGGAAACGCTGAAGGCTATGTATCTGTGATCCGACAGCGTTTCCTCATTCTCCAGAACCGTCCATCTCTGGACACGGCCTGCAATGGACGGGGTCGCGAATGTCACATCCACGACTGACCCCCCATTACGACGCACGCACGTGTCTACTGTGCCGCGGTTTAGGATGCCCAACTCGCACTCCACCAGCCACTCCTCCAACACTCTCCCCCTAAGGTCCGTCGTCGCTGAACCCCAAGCCCTAGACTTGGCATTGAGGTCTCCAAGGACAACGACGGGACGGGGAGAGCACTGGCCAACGGCGACCCCTAACAGCGCGAGATATCTCTCGAAGTCAGCAAGCGGTCGATTAGGGGAGAAATAAACCCCTATTACGACCAGCTCACCGACTTTGGCTACCACGAAGCCCTCACCTCTATTGATAGTGGTGAGAGGGGGGCCTCCCGACGCGCAGCGCTGTAATATTGCCACCAAGCCGTCACGATCTCCAACCCAATCCGAACGGGTCGGGATGCGATACGGCTCGGCGACAACAGCAAGATGGACCTGCCTCTCCGCCATAGCTTGGACCAATAGGTCTTGAGCCGCGGCGGAGTGGTTAAGGTTCCCCTGCAGGAATCGGAGGTCCATAACTAATGAACCTCCATTGGATCCTCCGAGCTACCCGCTGGAGGCGGGATGGCAGGCTGCGGCATAGCCATTTTAGCTTTTGCCGCGGCCTTCTTAGCTGCCTTCTTTGTTGGGGGCTTGGCACAGGCCTTGCCCCCAGCGAGGTGGTCCGCCTTCTTCCCAGCTGCCTCACATACAGGGCAGTGGGGCTTGGCGGAGCACTCCCGGGCTTTGTGGCCCGCTTGACCGCAGCGCACACAGTTCTGGCTGCGGTCGACCTCTGATAAACACTGGGCCCAGATGTAGCCCTGTGCGAAGCACCGGAAACACCGGCGTGGAGGGGTGTCGAGGATCTTCACCCCGACTGCCACCCATCCGACCCGGAGGCGGCCGGCTGCCACTTTTTTGGCAGCTGCAACGGGGCACTTTACTAGTGCTGTGCCCGCGCCGGAAGGTCCCTTCCGTATATCGCCAGACTTTACATTGTCCGGCGAACACCCTCCAGCTTTAGCGACTGCAGCCGCCAGCTCCTCCGGGGTGACCGAGTCATCCAGACCGGTTACCCTAAGGTCGACTGAGGTTATCGGCCTGGAGACCTTCACGTCACTACGTCACGTCACGGCAATCACTTCCCCGTACGTCCTCCCTCTCTCCTCAGCCCCCTGCTGCAGCGCGATCACAACCGCAGTGGAACGGCGAACCCGGAGTTTTTTAACACCCGGTTGGGGTGGTACTGCCTTGACAGGCGCCGATGTCCTTGGCGCCTTGTCTACCGGGGCCTTGCGCTGCTTGTTGCGCCGTGGGCCTACCGTCTGCCACCCCTCCTTATCCTGAGTCCGACTAGCATTGCTTGTCGGAGCAGGGTCGGCCGGAGGAGAGGCAGCTGGGGGGGGTGTAGTACCACTGCTCTCTTTGGCCTTCTTTTTGCCAGGTATGGCGGCAGATTTTGGAGGCGCTAGCGTCTTCTTACTCGGCCTTGCAGCCGGAGTTGGGGCAGGCTTTTGAGCCGGTCCTAGGGGCCTAGCCTTCCTAGGGGCCGGGGCCGGTGGCACAGGCGCCGCCACTTCCATCTCTCTTTGCGGAGCCTCCCGCGGTCGATCTACCGCCAAAGGTGGACGGTGGCGTTTAGCTGGCAGAAGCCGCCCGTCTACCTCCAAGCTCTCAAGCCGAGCATCGACTCTCGCCAAAGAGGCTCGGAGATCCTGCCCTAAGGCTTCCAGCTCGACCACAGGAGTGGGAGCAGTGCGCTCTCTGTTGCTCCGCACCTCGGCCCTGAGAGCGGCCAACTCTTCACCGAGCCGGTCCAACTGTCCCTTAAGAAGGTGGTTCTCCGCTTGGAGCCGAGTCACCTCTTCCGCAGGCGTTCGAGAGGCCAACTCCTCAAACACCTCTCGTAGCACCTCCACTGACTTTTTCGAAGCACTTTGAAAGGTGCCTTTAAGGTGGCCCGACTTATTGCCGACCAATTCTATGGCCGTCAGGCTCTCCTTCACCCGGGTAGACAGGGCGACTGCTGGGGCCTCTCTTGTCGGGCCCCAAGATGCCACAGTACCCAGGTACTTGTTGGCGGCGTCAGAACGCGATGCGGGCGTTGCTGCCGCCACCGCTTTTTCCGCCTCCAACTCTATCGCCTGACGCTCAGCGGCTAAGTATGCAGCCTTGGCTTTGGCCAAGCCGACATACTGACCCGTTGTTGGGGGCCTGCCGCGACCGCGCTTTGACGACGTGATCGGCTTTGCGGGGAGAGAGTTCTGGTCCGACTCGGACCCACTGCTCTCACTATTCCTCCTAGAGGCGTTAGGCCTCTTTCGCCAGAACCTAGTCCGGCTGTCGGAAACGACCGACATAACAGAGTTCAGTGACTCTGCACTCCCGAAACTACTGACCAGGGATGGACATCTGGTCTTGTGTAGTATATCCGCCACCGGGGTCACCACGGCGTCCACTCTCTTCAGGACCACCACGGCTTCCTTGGCGACGAAATTCGACACCGAAGCGTCTACTTCCTTCGATGACGCCGAAGCGTCCGCACCAGACACCTTTGCAGGCTGTGCAACTCCCTCAATGCGGCATTTCAGGCGGCCGCCCTCCTTTTGGGTTTTTGTGAAATTATCCATAAAAATTCCCACGAGTACCGGGGAAAAGTACTACGACCCGAACAGTGCCCACGTGTATCCGGGAAGGGTTAGGTGGACCTAACCAAGGCCTACGCCTAGGTCACAGTAGCGACTGACTTTACCGGTCAGCCATCCTCGTAAGAGAAAGAACCTCGTGCTGCGACCACCACTTGTCCGACGGGATTTTTTATAGAGGTTAACTCCTCGCAGCCCGGGCGACCAAGCCAAGACCATCGGTCCTGATCGAGTCACGATACATGATCCGTAACCGATACAGGATTACGACTTCGAGCTGGTGGCAGGGAAGACTAGTCTCCCACTGCCTGCCCGACGGCGGGGTAAGCGAACCATTCCGAACCATAACGGTCTCACAGAAAGAGGCCACGGCCCTCCACGCCGTCTCATCCACCAGCATGGCCTCGACCACGGCTGGCAGAGAGAGATCCTGAACCTAACCTTTTTTTTTTTTTTTTGACCTTTTGTGACCTACCTACCTCTACCTACCTCTCGCAGCCTATATTTCGTAAACGGTAGGGGTTAGGCCATTTTTGACCGCACACGTAGATCCCAAAAACGTTCTACTATACTGAGAGGGGAAAAAATTTTTTGCGTACAAAATTGTACAGGAAACGAAAAAGATAAATCGTAAATCGCAAAAAAAAACCGACTGCGATAGGCTGTGCCTACATAAAACTTAAATTTTTAACTGTGCTTATTTTAGGGTAAATTTGATATTTTTATTTTGTGTTTGTTTGTGTTTTAAAATTTTTTTATTGAAAATTTTTAATTACTTTAGTTTTATTGTGTATGAGATTTTATTTAATTTGACATTGGTTTTTTATTGTTTTAATCTAATTCTGTTAGTTCTTGAACTTTACATTTTTTCTGATTTCGTACACTTTTTGTACAAAATTACAAGACTCTTATTATCTTTTTGCATTTTCATTTTATTTAAATAATTTTGTCTACGACTATCGAAGGCTGTCCTTTGTCATTTTAACTTGTGTTGTTTTATGTGTTCTTTGTTGTGTGACCGCTTTTTATTCAGTCAGTAGCTTATATTTTAGTAAATTTAAATTTTAAAGAACTTGACCTATATACCACTTTCAGAGTTGCAATATTTATACTCTTTGGTATATTTATTTTATTAATTTGTCAATAATTTTACTGTTTCTTTTGTGTTGACACTGTTCGTTACTGACTGATCACTACCATTAAAATGGTTGCCGTTCGCACCCCAACCGTGCCAAAGAAGAGCACCAAATCCCCCGTTCAAACGGAGAGGGCCGGACCATCGGGTCCCTCCACGACATCAGCCTCGAGTAGAGTAAGACTCAGCATTGACAAACTCGAGGCAGCCGGAACACATGCGCCGCTGCGGCTTTCCACCACGCCAAAGAGGCCTGTCGATGATTTGACCAGGACGAAGCTAAAGCTGGTGCTCCCGCAAACGACCAGAGTAGAGCGGAGCCCACCTACAGCACCGGTCAAATCAAAACCAATCGACAGAAAAGCCGAAGCGGAAGCATGTGTTAAAGAGATAGGCAGACAGCTCGATAAAACTCGAAACATGAACGGGATGATCAAGAAGGAAATCCTGATAATAACTGACCGGCTCTTCCAGCTGGTCAAAGAATCTGACCTAAACAAGAGGTCGAGACCGTCACTACCCCCAGCAGCACAGAGCACCTTGGCAGAAATAGGGACGCAGACCGACGCGACGACCACTCCAAAAGAGAACCACCAAACTCTGGTGAAGGCGGATATGGACTGCTTCTCCAAACGCCTATTTGAGCGATTGGAGGAGCAAGCCCATCTCATAGCGGAGAACACCCGGAGAATGGCGGACCTCCAAGAAACAGTGGGAAGGCAAGAGAGACCATCATACGCCAGTGTCGCGGGGCTCCCTAAAAAACTACAGACAGACCGAACGGCGCTCCACTCTGTAGTGGTCTCCGCCAAGGATGAGACGGAGACCGGGGATGAGATCATCCAAAGGATCAGGAGCGCTGTTTACGCCAAGGAAGGTGAAGTGACGGTAGAGAAAATTAGAAAGGCCAAAGACCAGAAAGTCATCGTGGGGTGCCGAACGAAGGAAGAAAGGGAGAGAGTGAAAGAAAAACTTAAGAAGGCCGAGGAATACCTAACGGTCGAAGACGCCAAAAACAAGGACCCACTCGTAGTCCTCAAAAACGTGTTTTCCTACAACACGAATGAGGACGTCCTTGGGGCACTATGGGCTCAAAATAAGCAAGCACTTCAGGGCATAGAGCGGAGCCAAACGAAAACTGAAGTGCTGTTTAGAAAGAAGACTCGCAACCCACAGACGGGACATGTAGTCATCAGGGTGTCCCCTTGCATATGGAAGCGCTTGGTCGAGGCAGGGTCTGTGATGATCGACCTGCAGCGAGTGACGGTTGCGGACCAGTCGCCACTAATCCAGTGTTCAATGTGCCTGGGTTACGGGCATGGGCGACGGTTCTGCAAGGACACCGTCGAAAAGTGCAGCCATTGCGGGGGGGCACACATGAGGGCAACATGCGAGATCTGGCGTTCGGGAAGTCCACCAGAATGCACGAACTGTGTTCACGCCAACCAGGCCAGGGCCGACCACAACGCATTCAGCGAGGAATGTGTGGTCAGGAAGAAATGGGAGGCACTGGCCCGATCCACGGTGGCGTACTGCTAAAGTGGTCCCGGGCGCAGCAATTGAGAGCAAAATGGAAAACGCCAAGGGGCAATACGTACACCGCACAGCACAAACAGACCATAGCAATGAAAACTTGGCCCCTTTTCATGAGAAAAGGGCACAGTTTCAGCGCGACAATAACACTAAACAGACACACAACGTTGACATTTCAGACACATTAAACTACACAGTAAAATCAAACACAAACACAGAAACACAGACGTGCGGGGTAAGTATCCCCAAAACAGAGGCACATTACAAAATCCCTAAGAAACTCGCCAAACCAAAGAAGGAGGTTGCAAAGAGCCAAGAAGAAAGAGAAGCTAGAAGAGCTAAGGAGGTAGTAGAATACCTCAGACACAAACAATGTACACAATACAATCTGCTAGCAATTAATATAACTGATATTTGTTTATGATAGAACATATTTGAATATACGCTTACTAGCATAGAATAGAATTAGTTATAATAATATGTTAGATTTAGTATTCAATTGTGATAAACTGTTAGCTATTAAGTAAATTGTGATATTAGTAATAGGTATCAGTATTGATAAATTGCTCTTTAGTACATGTAAAAGTAACCAGTCCAAGCCCAGTTAGCCTCATGAGGCCCTGATTACGTTTTAAAAACGCACAACACAACTTAGAAAGACAAGGTCTCTGATTTATGTCAGAGGATTTCATGCACAGGGGGTGGGTTTTAGTCGGTAAGAGTCCGACATAACCCGCAAGGGTATCCATGAGGATTTCCCAACCGTAACGAAAAAAAAAAAAAAAAAACCTAACCTAACCTAACCTTCCTCATTCCGCTTCGAACCGCCACCCGGAGCGCCACGAAAACCAGCCGGTCCGCACGAAAAAATTCCCGAAAATTAGAAATTTTGCACTTTTAATAGCTTGTGATATATCAAAAGTTGCGGAAACACGCAGCGCATACAACTGTGAAAACCGTTTGTCTTAACTCGTTTGTTTGGCTGAGTTAAGAGCATATAAGTGATTTTTTGAAAAATTGTGAAGTGAAAAAGTGATTTATCTCGTGAATATCAGCGACGACCACCAGTTTTTAATATACCGGACGATAGGTCTCATTGAGCTCCTTCGTTTGGTATATCCCCTGGATTTTTCCGGCACTCCAGCGCTGAGATAAACACCAAAAACCAGAAACCACGTGGCCACGAGGTCATTGAACCACAGCCGGCAGACAGCAGAGGACAACACCATCTCGAAGAGGACACCGAAGAGAACCGGGAGGCACTTTTAGATTTAAGATAAGTTAAGTATAGGCTAAGTTATCGAGTTTTGAAAAGGTAGGTAGGAAATTTTTTCTTCGTAGTCGAATAAGTAAAAATCTGCAGTAATAACCTATACTAAAACATAGTATAGAGGTACTTCTAGGGGTGTTTTAACTACCCTGAAAATTTTAGATTTTTATATCTGATAGTTACGGAGAAATTCAGTTTTTTGAAAATTTCAAAAACCTACTTAAATTTCTAAATTTTTTAGTTTAGCTAGGATTGCGAGATTGTAGACCAGGACGTGATAGGTACCCCAGCCAAAACCTCGTTTCTCTAGGAGCAAAATTGACGGAGATACAGAGGTTATAAATCTTTGGCGGCCATCTTGTCCGCCATCTTGGAAAACTAAAAAGCGTCATATCTCGCGAACCGTAACTCCGATCAGGGCGCGGTTTTTTGCATAGCATAGGTCATTTACAGGCCTATCTATTAATATATAAAAACAACCAATATAATTTTAAGATTTTTATAACTTTTACAAACTTTTTGATTTTGACCTTGACTTTTTAAATCAGCAAAATGTTGGGAATCCGCACCCCTGTTAAATCGTCAAAGGACAAGCCAGGCCCTGACCCCCAGAAATCTCCAGATCAGACAGCAGGACCTTCCAGGGCACAAACACAATCCTCAGGTGTGAGGCGCAGCATCGGAGAGTGGGAGACTGTAACGAACCAAAAGCTCTCAACCTCCCCAAAGAAGGCCGAGCCGGTCCCGGCGAACAACCGTTTAGCCCCGCTAGAGGCGAGCGGAGGTCCATCGGTACCGGTAAAGCCTAAGTATGCGAACAAGACGGCAGAGGCTAGAGCTTGCCTACAATCAGCCAAGCTCCAACTGGGCAGTGCGCGTAACATCAAAACCGAAATCAAAACGGAGGTAACGCGGTCGGTGGAGCGGCTGTACCAGCTGGTAAAGGAAGCCGAAATGAAAAGTCTTAAGCAAGGTAAGGAGCAGGAGGCTGAAGATAACGTGAAAGGAGAGTCGATAGAATTGCTGGACCAGCTACCCTCATCCCCGCCTGCTCATAAAGAACTGCTAAAGATCATGGAAGAACATAGTAAGCTGATTAAAAATAACAACGAACGTATGGAGGGCCTAAAACAGGCAATGGAGAAACAACAGAAGGCCCTGGAGGAGGTGACCTATGCAAGGGTAGTGGCTCAACCTGCCAGGAGGCAGCCCTCCGGACAGACAGCTCTGCACTCGGTAGTGGTTACTGCCAAGGACGAGTCAGAGACTGGAGAAGAAGTCCTGAACCGAATAAGAAAAGTGGTTGACGCAAAAGAAGGATGGGTTACAGTAGAAAAAGTCAGAAAAGCAAAAGACAGAAAAGTGATAGTAGGTTGTAGAACGGAAAACGAAAGACAAAAGCTAAAGGAAAGGCTAGAGACAGCAAAAGAACACCTCAATGTGGAAGAAATAAGGAACAAAGACCCACTAGTGATCCTCAGAGACGTGCTGCAATATAACAGCGATGACGACATCCTTAGCGCTCTGAGGAATCAAAACAAAAACCTCTTCAAGGAGTTGGGTGAAAATGACAAAGCGGAGATTGCTTATAAAAAGCGCACGCGAAACCCACACACAAGCCATGTAGTTATGAGGGTGTCTCCACAGCTTTGGCAACGTATGGTGGAAGCGGAAACCGTCCACATAGACCTCCAGCGAGTACGAGTGGCCGACCAGTCGCCACTAGTACAGTGCTCGCTCTGCCTCGGATACGGCCACAGCAGGCGTTTCTGCAAGGAAACGCAGGAAAAGTGTAGCCACTGTGGGGGGCCCCACATAAAGACAGAATGTCCAAACTGGCTCGCAGGCGAAGTTCCATCCTGCTGTAATTGCATACACGCCAAGGTAGATAAATCTGACCATAACGCATTTAGCCAGGAATGCCTCATTAGGAAAAAGTGGGACGCTCTGGCCAGAGCCACCATAGCGTACTGCTAAGGTGGTCCAGGTTGAAAATCGGCAATCAACAACCAGCATAAAGCCATACTACATTGCCCAAGCAAACCTACAGAGGAAAGCTCTAGCTACGGAAGAACTAATGCTCGAAGCTAACAACAGAAAGATGGCCTTCGCGCTGCTCCAAGAGCCATACGTGGGTGCAATAGGGAGAATGAAGCACTACCAAGGGGCCAGAATCTATCAGGATACCAACCAAACGACTGACACCATCAAAGCGGCCATTGCCGTATTCGACGATAATATGGATGTCATCCCCTGCCCTGATTTTACCACATCTAACATCGTAGTGGTGAAGATCCGATCAACGACTTGGGAGATTGTAGTAGCTTCATTCTACTTTGAACCAGACCCAAACCCAATAGAACCATACCTTAAGCAGTTGCAAAGCATCGAACGACACTTTGGACGAAAACTTATTATAGGAGGAGATGCAAATGCCAAGAGTACATGGTGGGGCAGTGCGAGGATAGACTATAGAGGAGAAGAAATGGCTGGAACTTTGAATGAAATGGGTATGCAGGTACTGAATGAGGGCGATACCCCCACTTTTGAGACCATAAGGGGAGGAAAAATCTACAGCAGCTTTGTGGACGTCACAGCCTGCGCAACGGAAATTCTGAGCTTGTTAGAAGACTGGCAAATAGACGACGGGATGACGAGTTCAGACCACAACACAATAATATTTAAAATATTAGTCTCAAAAGCAAAAAGCATAAACATTAGTCGAACAACCAGAAAATACAACAGTAAAAAAGCAAACTGGAATCAATTTCATGAGAAATTGGCCCAGTTGCAACAAGAAAATAACATTAATAAAGGAGAAATCAGCAAAATAAACAATACAATACAGCTAGAGAACATAACAAAAAACTATATAAACATAATAACATTAGCATGCAAAAAGGCAATACCAGAAAATAAACTAAAGAGCACACTTACCTCGCCATGGTGGAATAAAGAACTCGATATTCTGAAAAAGGAAGTAGCCACAAGAAAGCGTAGAATCCGATGCGCAGCGCCGGTCCGCCGAGCCAAAGTAGTTGAAGAGTACCTGCAAAAGAAAGAACAATATGAATCAGAGGTAAAAAAGGCACAAACAGAAAGCTGGAAAGGGTTCTGTGAAAGACAGGACAAGGAAGGCCTCTGGGAAGGGATATACAGAGTTATAGGAAGGACTGTAAAAAGACAGGAAGATCAGTTATTGATTGAGGGGGGGAAAACGCTAAATCCTACTGAATCTGCAAAAAAGCTAACAAACACTTTTTACCCAGAGGACAAAGATGAAGAAGACAAAGAGTTTCACACGCGGACCAGAGAATTGGCAAAACATGTAAATGGAATAGAGCATGCTGAGTCTCATGATCCACCATTTACTCCAGAAGAACTAAAAGCCGCCGTGACCAGCTTCAACCCGAAAAAAGCCCCGGGATCAGATGGTTTGACGGCAGACATTTGCGAGCATGCAATAAATGAAGACCCTGAAATCTTCCTATCACTGGCAAACAAGTGCCTAGAACTGGCTTACTTTCCAAACACCTGGAAAGAAGCGACGGTGATAGTACTAAAGAAACCTGGAAAAGATAACTACACAGACCCTAAATCCTACAGGCCGATTGGGTTGTTGCCAGTGATGGGAAAGGTATTGGAGAAAATGCTTGTGAGTAGAATTAAGTGGCACATACTCCCGAGGATGAGTACTCGCCAGTACGGCTTTATGCCCCAGCGGAGCACCGAAGACTCTCTCTATGATTTGATGGAATATATACGCGGAAAGCTGCAGCAGAAAAAACTTGTTACGATGATTTCTCTAGACATAGAGGGAGCCTTTGATAGCGCATGGTGGCCAGCAATAAAAGTACGACTAGCTGAGGAAAAGTGTCCCATAAATGTAAGAAGAGTGGTAGACAGTTACCTGGAAAATAGAAAAGTGAGGGTCCGATATGCAGGCGAAGAGATCGAAAAATCAACATCCAAAGGTTGCGTCCAGGGATCGATTGGGGGACCAATACTTTGGAATCTCTTGCTCGACCCGCTACTCAAAGGACTGGAAAACCGTGGAGATTATTGTCAGGCGTTCGCTGATGATGTGGTCCTGGTATTTGATGGAGATACTGCACAGAATATTCAGCAACGGGCAAATGCGACTCTGGCTTATGTTCGGGAATGGGGAGTAAGAAACAAGCTAAACTTTGCACCACATAAAACACACGCTATGGTTCTAACACGCAAGCTTAAGTACGACACCCCAATTCTGAGCATGGGCGGGATCAGCATAGGCATGTCGCAGGAGATTAAAATCTTAGGTCTGACAATTGACAACAAGCTGACTTTTAACAGCCACGTAGCAAACGTTTGCAAAAAGGCGCTAAATTTTTACAAGCAGCTATCTAGAGCAGCTAAGATAAGCTGGGGCCTCCATCCGGACGTCATACGCGTTATCTACACTGCGGTGGTCGAGCCTGTGATTATGTACGCGGCTAGTGTATGGGCCCCATCTGCTAAAAAACTGGGCACTCAAAAAGCGCTGAATGCGGTCCAAAGAGGGTTTGCACAAAAGCTGTGCAAGTCGTATCGAACTGCTTCTCTGAACTCAGTACTGGTGCTAGCTGGAATACTACCCCTCGACCTTAGAATACAAGAGGCAGCCGCCCTATATGAGGCGAAGAGGGGCATGTCCGGGTTAGTCCCGGGAGACGGAGAGGTAGAACAAATGGCTAAATATACCACATCACCCCACCCAGCCGAACATATGGACCTGAAATTCATGTGCCTGGTGGACCAAGAACAAGTACGTGCACATAGTACCCAAGCAGTTCAAATAAATACAGACGGCAGCAAAATTGATGGTAAGGTTGGAGCTGCACTGTCTTTTTGGAGTAATGAAGCCGAAATCAAAAGCCAAAAATTGAAGCTGCCGTCTTACTGCACGGTCTACCAGGCGGAATTATTGGCCATATGCAAGGCCACTAGGGAAATTTTAAAGCGCCCAGAAGCGAGCTTTGGAATTTTTAGCGATTCAAGATCATCCCTGGAAACGATAACGAACCATAGCACTCTCCATCCCCTAGCCATGGAAATCCGCCAAAACCTGAAAAAGTGCCAAACACAGCAAAAACTCATCACGCTCTTCTGGATCAAAGCTCATGCAGAACTAGAGGGGAACGAGAGAGCCGATCAGTTAGCAAAAGACGCAGCACTAAAACTGAAGACAAAACCCGAATATGATCTGTGTCCAGTCTCGTCCATAAAGCGACAAATCCGCATTGGAACGCTTGACGAGTGGAACCGGAGATATAAGTCAAGTGAAAGAGGTGCGACCACGAAAGTGTTTTTCCCAGACGCAATCCAAGCTTATGAAATAGTACGAGAAATTAAGCCTACAGGTGTTCTAACACAAGTAATGACAGGCCATGGTGGGTTTTCCGAATACTTAAATAGGTTCAAGTGTAAGGAAAACCCATCATGCATATGCGAGCCCGACAAAAATGAAACTATAGAACACATACTCTTAGACTGTCCCGCCTATGGCCTCGCGAGATATGAAACTGAAAAACATATAGGTGTAAAAATAACGATTGAAAACATAAGTGAAATTGTACGAAATCAACGCATAAGAAATACATTTTTAACATATTGCACAAACGTGGCAAATAAAGTAATAGCAAGAAATAAATAGATATATTATTTAAGTAATTGATACATATTCTAAATATTGTAAAATAATTATAGCAATATGAATATACATATGTATAAGAGAAAAAAAAAAAAAAAAAAAAAAAAAAAAATGGGGAATGTGGAAAGCTAGAATCTTACGATCCTATGACAGAGTACACATTCCCCAAACAAAAAGATTAATTCAATAAAATAACAATAAGATTTAGTGTTTACGATGAAATGTATATTATTGGTAATATAATTATTAAAAAAAAAAAAAAAAAAAAAAAAAAAAAAAATTAGGGGAACGTGGAAAGCTAGAATCTTATGATTCTATGTCAGAGTACACATTCCCCAAACAAAAAGAATTATAACAATAAGATAACGATAAGGTTTGATGTTTAAGATTTAATGTATATCATTAAAAATATTAGTATAAAGAAGCATTCGCAATCGATTATGTGATTAAATTTGTCCATAGTTAAGTATAGTAATTAGTGTAAATAGTTCAAGCCTATATAGCCCTACGAGGGCCTTGAATATGTAAAAACAAACAGAAGTAAGTATGTTAGTATGTTAACAAAGTCTCTGATCACGTCAGAGGACGATACGCACAGGGTGGTGGGTTTTAGTCGGTAGGTCGCCCACAAGGCGGAGTCCGACATAACCCGCAAGGGTATCCATGAGGATTTCCCACCCCCTACAGCAAAAAAAAAAAAAAACCTAACCTTCCTTCAAAGCACTTTGAAAGGTGCCTTTAAGGTGGCCCGACTTATTGCCGACCAATTCTATGGCCGTCAGGCTCTCTTTCACCCGGGTAGACAGGGCGACTGCTGGGGCCTCTCTTGTCGGGCCCCAAGATGCCACAGTACCCAGGTACTTGTTGGCGGCGTCAGAACGCGATGCGGGCGTTGCTGCCGCCACCGCTTTTTCCGCCTCCAACTCTATCGCCTGACGCTCGGCAGCTAAGTATGCAGCCTTGGCTTTGGCCAAGCCGACATACTGACCCGTTGTTGGGGGCCTGCCGCGACCGCGCTTTGACGACGTGGTCGGCTTTGCGGGGAGAGAGTTCTGGTCCGACTCGGACCCACTGCTCTCACTATTCCTCCTAGAGGCGTTAGGCCTCTTTCGCCAGAACCTAGTCCTGCTGTCGGAAACGACCGACATAACTGGTGGCAGGGAAGACTAGTCTCCCACTGCCTGCCCGACGGCGGGGTAAGCGCACGCCGAGCCCAACTCTGCCCTCCTCGAAGCGAAGCACCGCCCCACTCGGAATCCCGCAAGGAAACTGACCCATACAGCCGACTCGCGGGAAACCGGGCAGGACGGCAACACTCCCTCCATTGGTGTTTGGTCCGCGCCGGTATACCGGTAGCTCCCATATCTGAGAGCCGATCCCCTATCCGCCACCTGGGGACCTCCGACTGCAGGCGGTCGACCCGCGCCTGCAGCTGCCGCGTCTCTTCAGTGGCGGTGCGCTGCACCAGCTCACCGACGATGCCACGCATGCTCGCGGCACGACACTTCAGCGACTTCTGAAGTGTCCCCTTCAGGTTGGAGGACTTGGAGGCGACCTCTACGATCTCCCCCGCATCCTCCTGAGCCATACGCTCCAGCTCGGCCAGGGAGTGGTCCGTGTAGAGGACGCTAGACGCGCCGTCGCCGGCCCTGGCCCGCGCAGTTCGCGCCTGCTGCTCCTTGGCAGCGACCTGCTCCTCTAGGTCCTGCTGGACCTGTGCCCGCCTTGCCAGGCTCAGCTGGCGCTCCGCCTCTGCCAGACCAACGTCGTGGGTGTCGACAATGGCGATGGCGGAGCGCCTTTTGGCCTTGACCTTCTTTTTGGCCTTCCCCTTAGACGAGTCCGAGTTGGACACATCTTCGAGGAAAGCCCTCTTCCGCGATTGCGCCGTTGGACCGGCGTCCGACTCAAAGTCGGCCGACATTTCGGAGTCCGAAGACTCGTCCGCTCTGCCATGCAGGCAGACCGCCGAAACGGGCACCTCTGCCAACGCCGATGCGTCGGTTTGGCCCCGAGAAGGGCCTTTGGGTTGGCCCTGAGAAGGGCCGATGGGTTGGCCCTGAGAAGGGCCTTTAAGGAAACGCCCGGAGGCATCCCGCGCTTGTTTTGAAGGCTTAGCCTTCATCGTTGCCGAAGCAACCACCTCCATTTGTGACGCCGAAGCGTCCGCACCAGACACCTTTGCAGGCTCTGCAGCAGCTCCCTCAGTGCGGCATTCAAGGCGACCGCCCTAACCTAACCTAACCTTTTTTTTTTTTTTTTGACGCTGGGAAAAATGCATTACGCATACCTCCCCATTGGGGATGAGGGGGTTATGTGGGACTCCCCGGCTAGGCCGGTATACCCACTAAACAACCCAGCGGCACTCCGGCAGCGTCTATGTGGAGGAGAACTGGGAAACCGGCAGAGCCTTGACATCCAGTTCCCCTCCGACGACCGCCCGCCTTTAAGGCGGGGCCCGCGCGCCCTTCCTAGTGGGGAAGGGCCCGAGAACGACCGCGAGTGCTCGGCCGTTCCCGCCTGACGAAGGTGGTGAATAAGTGCAATGCGGGAGAAGGCGCCCCCACGCCTTACTCCCGCTATTCACCACCAGGGGAGAACAGAAGACGATCTTACAATCGCCTTCTCCTACCCCTCCTTCGCCTACGGAGTAGCAGCGCAAGAGGATCCTCCTCCCGCGCGCGCTCTCCCGCCTCCTTTTGGGACATTACGTCATCGCAAAAGGAGGCGACCGCTGCCCAGGCCTCTTCGCTTCCCAGCATGGAATTCACCACGCTGGGAAGGGAAAGGTCTGAGCCAACCACCGCGATCAGGCTGCGGCGCGGCTCGGACCACGACGGACACACCTCTAGGGTGTGTTGTGCCGTGTCCTCTGCCGCGCCACAGTCGAAGCACGATGGGGTTTCCTCTCTTCCAATCCGGTGCAGGTATGATCAAAAGCATCCATGCCCAGATAATACCTGCACCAGACGAAACGAGAGGAAACCGTGTGGCCGCTCGAGCCAGTCTTTTAGAACTGGCCCGAGAGCGTCCAACGTTCGGCGGCCAAAAGTGGCAGCGGCGAGGTCCTCCGTCCAATGTTGGACGACTGCGGCCCTCGCCTCTTGCCGGACAGCCTCCCGCTCTTCCGGGGCGGGGTGCTCCCCGAGCGCCTTACGCCCCGCCGTCCACTCGTACACTCTGGCCTCCAGCTCCCAAGGAGGGGTGCCCGCCAGAGTGCACGCCGCCGCAAAGCCCACCGAGCGGTACGCCCTCGCCACCCGCAGTGCAATGGCCCTTTGGGGCCTGCGGATTGCGGTGGCGTTCTCCCTCCTTTGGAGGGAGTCAACCCATATGGGAGCCCCGTACAGGGCCATGCTCTTTAGAATGCCGGCATATAAATGCCGGCATCGAGCTTTGGGACCTCCCAGATTTGGGAGGAGCCGTGAGAGGGCATCCGCGGCCTTCAAGAGGCGCGTCGACAGCCCGCTGAAATGCGGGCCGAAGCGCCACCTACTGTCAAGTACTAGGCCCAGATATTTCATCTGGGCCTTTACCTCTATCCTGACGCCCTCCACGACAATGTGGGCGTCACGAGGGATACGCTGCCGAGACCCGTGAACCTAACCTAACCTAACAGTCTAACTCCGGACGCCCCAAAATCGCCAGCTCTAAGTCGAAGTTCCGCGCTGACAAATTCACTTTGAGTGGGCAAAGTGACCAAAACCACCCGGGTCGCACATCAAAAGTTGCGGGGAGACGAGGCGCACACGTTAGTGAAAACCGCGCCCCTCCAAGTGTGAAAACCGCGAAGTTATCAGTGAATAAGTGTAAATTTTAAAACTTCAAAACTTCAAACTCGATTTGCGGGAGTTTTTAAGTGGTGACCCTGTTATTGTTTAGTGCGGCTAGAAGCGCCTTTTGAAGCCCTTCAATTTGGTACCATCACCGGATTTTTGTCGTTTACCACCACCGAATAAACGGCAAAAAAACAACTTCCACGTGGTCACGAGTTCACTGACCCAGTGACCTTTACTGACTTCTGACCACACCAAATTGAAAAGGACACCGCAAGGACTCCGGAGGCACTTCAAACTGAATTTTAAGTAAAGTCTAGGCTAAGCTATAGTTATTTTAGTTTTTATGCGGTTTTAGGTTAGTTTAAAAGTCATTTTACAAAAAATATACAGCGACGACCTAGGTCGAAATTTTGTGTGTAGGTTAGGCTTAGTCTGTAGCATTTAAATATATATTTTTTAGATTTTAATCATTTTAACTCGTGGATATATTTAGTTTTAAGCGGAATTACCAACCGCAAATAAGAAAAACCTAGTAAAAGTCCTATAACTTAAAAACGGTAAGGTTTAGGCATTTTCGAGTAGATATAAAATAATCCTAGAAAAGATTCTATCTCAACCTACCCCGGAAAAAAAAAGAAGAAGAAGAAAAGAGAAAAAAAAACCGCAGACTAAAAGTACTATAACCTTGAAACGGTAAGGTTAAGGCAACTTTGAGTAAAGATAGACAAAGCTTAGAAAAGTTTCTATTCCAACCTAGCCCGGAAAGAAAAAGAAGAAGAAGAAGAAATTAAAAAAAAAAACCGCAGACTAAAACTCCCATAACTTGGGAACGGTAAGGGTTAGGACAATTCTGACCACGGCCTAACCCTCCCACAAGTTTCTAGTACATAACCTACCAGGTGGAAAAAAAAAAAAAAAAAAGTGAGTGAAAAAGAAAATTCCTACTTTGCCCAAAACCGACAAAGATAGCACGCATAGGAACGCATGCACCTCCTCGGCTCTCAACAACACCAAAGAAGCCTGTCGAAGACACTGGCAAGGTAAAGTTGAAGCTTATAATCCCGCAAACGAACCGAGTAGAGCGAAACCCAGCCAAAGCCCCAGTCAAGCCAAAGCCTCTTGACAGAAGAGCAGAAGCAGAGGCATGCGTTAAGGAAATCGTGAAACAACTTGACAAATCACGAAATATAAACGGCCTAATAAAGAGGGAAATCTTGACCAAAGCAGACAGACTTCTCGAATTGGTCAAGGAGTTCGACCTCATTAAAAAATCGAGACCGTCACTACCCCCCGGAGAAGGAAAAACCGCCGAGGCGGGGATTCAGACTGACGCACAGGACACTCCAGAAGGGAGCAAAACGCTGGGTAAGGCAGAGATGGACTGCCTCTCCAAACGCTTGCTTGAGCAGATGGAGGAGCAAGCCCATCTCATTGCACAGAACAACCAAAAGATTGAGAGCCTTAAAGAAACCCTAGAAAAGCAGGAGAAAAGGTCATACGCCGATGTAGCAGGGCTCCCCAAGAGGCAGAAACCGGACCAGACCGCACTTCACTCTGTGGTGGTCTCCGCCAGGGATGAGACGGAGACCGGGGAAGAAGTCCTCCAGAGGATCCGGTCAGCAGTAAACGCCAAAGAAGGAGCATAATGGTCGAAAGCATACGTAAGGCCAAAGACCGCAAAGTCATAGTGGGATGCCCAACTAAGGAAGAGAGGGAAAAAGTCAAAGACAGACTAAAAAGGGCTGAAGAACATCTGATCATCCAAGATGCGAAGAACAAGAACCCATTGATATGCCTCAAAAGTGTGTTCAACTATAACACAAGTGAGGATATCATTGGTGCTCTGTGGGCGCAGAATAGTGGAATACTACAGGAACTAGACAAGAGCCAAACCAAGACCGAAATCCTCTTCAGAAAGAAGACCCGAAACCCACAGACGGGCCACGTGGTCATGAGGGTCCCTCCCAACATGTGGAAGCGCTTAATCGATGCAGGGTCTGTCATGATCGACCTGCAGCGAGTGACGGTTGCGGACCAGTCGCCACTAATCCAGTGCTCGATGTGCCTGGGTTATGGGCATGGGCGACGGTTCTGCAAGGACACCGTCGCAAAGTGCAGCCACTGTGGGGGGCCCCACATGAGGTCCGCGTGCGAGGCTTGGACTTCAGGTGAGCCAGCTATATGTACAAACTGTGTGCATACCAACCAGCCCAGAGCCGACCACAACGCATTCAGCAATGAATGCGTGGTCAGGAAGAAATGGGAGGCTCTGGCCCGATCCACAGTGGCATATTGCTGAGGTGGTATCGGGCACAGTATCCACGACCAGATGGGAAAACGCCAAGGGGCAATACGTACACCGCACAACACAAACACACCATAGCATTGACAACTTGGTCCCTTTTCATGAGAAAAGGGCACAGTTTCAGCGCGACAATAACACTGAACAGATACACAACGTAGACACACCAGACACATTTTGCCACACATTAAAATCAAACACAAGCACAGAAACACAAACGTGCGGGGTAAGTATCCCCAAAACAGAGGCACACTGCATGGACCACATACCGTGGAAGACCAAAGGACTGAGGAACGAGAATGTACTTTACATTTTGGCATGGAGTAGCTAGTACTCTGGCTAGCTAGTCTCCCGTACGGGTCCCTGTCGAGACCCTCGAGCATCTCGGCTCGCGCCGCATCTTTGGCGACGCTCACCGCCACCTTAAGGACCTTCTTCGCCTCCACGTAGGAGGCATAAAGAAGGTCCTCATGCTCAAGGTCTCTCTGGCTCCGCCGTCGGCTCCGCGCGAACGCCCTGTCAAGGGGCTCCGGGATCTCCATACGGAACGCACCGGTGCCCCTCTCGCATCGTGCTCTGAGCACAGTCCCGGTAATGGCACCCATAGCCACGCCCGGCACCCTCGCGTGCTACGGCGACATTTGCCACAAATGTCGCCGCCCTCCCGGGATCCGTATCCAGCCAGCCAGAGCCCTCACTCCAGCTAACCACGGACCCAAAAGGTCCCCTGTTTGGCAGGGGATACCACTCGCCCCCTCACGGGGCAGGCGGTGCGGGGCGGCCGTTGTCAGCACCCCGCCGCCGCCTCCTCCGAGCGGGATCGGCCCTCTCCCGATCCCGCTCAGCGGCCTCTTTCCGAACCATAACGGTCTCACAGAAAGAGGCCACGGCCCTCCACGCCGTCTCATCCACCAGCATGGCCTCGACCACGGCTGGCAGAGAGAGATCCTGCCCGATCCTAGCGACCAGGGTCCGCCGCTCCAGGCACCACGCTGAGCACTGCTCCAGCGTGTGCTGCGCGGAATCCCTGTCGCTCCCACAATGGTGGCATTGTGTTGTCGATTCCCGACCGATCCTACTCAGGTACTCACCGAACACGCCGTGTCCGGTAAGTACCTGAGTAAGTCTGTAGGTGACGTTGCCGTACCCCCTCCCCAGCCAGGCTTCGAGGTTAGGCGCAATTGCGCCGACGATACGCTGACGCGAGCATCTCGGCTCCTCGAGCCGCTCGCGCCATCTGCGGAGCGCACGTCGACGCTCTTGGGCCCGCACTTCAATAGGCGCGATTCCGCTCCCGTCATCATATCGAAGACGAACGTACACACGTGCGTCCGTCTCCGCTAAGATGTCGAGCGGCGAAAACCGCGCCAAGATGGTGGCCGCCTCAAAGGATATCGTTCGATATCCCCGTGCGATTCAAATGGCTATAGTGCGCTGCAGGCTGCAATAAAGCAGTCTGTAGCGCCTAACACCCGCCAGTCTATCAGACCAGACGGGTGCTCCGTAGAGAGCCATCGATCGCACTACCCCCCCGTAGAGGCGGCGAACGCCCTCCCGTGGTCCCCCGAGATTTGGCAGCAGTCTGTGCAGAGCACCCACCACCTTCTGAATCCGGGGGACAGAGCGTTTGAAGTGCTCCCCGAAGTCCCAGCGACCGTCCAAGGTGAGGCCCAGGTACTTGAGGTACCGCCCCACCTGTACGTCAACGTCACCCACGCGAATCGACAAGCTGGGTGGTTCCCTTCCCCTCGGAAGCTTGTGGAACCACAGCGCCTCGGTCTTGTGAGGCGCTATCCGAAGACCCAGCTCGTGGATCTTGTCCACGACACATGCCACCCCAAGCTCGGCGAGCCCTTTGGTCCCGTCGAAGGAGACCCCGCCGGCTAATACGAGAGTGTCGTCTGCGTAGCAGACAACTCGTACGTCGACAGGGAGTTCAACGCGCAGGACCGCATCGTTTGCGAAGTTCCACAACAGCGGGCCCAAAACGGACCCCTGCGGAACCCCACAACTCATCCCCCTCTGGTGCAATGTACCGTCCCCGCCCACATACTGCACACATCTGTCTCGCAAGTAGGCCCCAACAATGCCCTGCAGGTAGGGGGGCACTCCGTGAAACACGAGGGCCTCCCGGATCACCCTCCAGGGCAGGGAGTTAAAGGCGTTAACGATATCCAAGGATACCGCTAACACCCTCCCGCCCCGGGACACTACCTGGTTCGACAGAGACCGAACCCGAAGGATCGCGTCCACTGTCGAACGGGCCCGCCGGAAACCATACTGATCATCCGACAGGTTGGGACCTTCCTGCCACAGATGCGTGCATAGACGATCGGCAATTATTCTTTCGAATAATTTGCCGGCTTCGTCTAGCAGGCAAATGGGACGATACGCAGAGGGAGAATCTGCGGCCCTGCCGTCCTTCTTCAAGAGGACCAATCTTGCCTCCTTCCACTCCTTGGGGAACACACTGAAACGAAAACAGCTGTCAAACAGCCGTCTCAGTCTGTCCCTGATGGCGGCCATCTTTGTTTTTTATAGATTCGAATATTGAAAAGGGTCTTGAGCAACATTAGTTGGAGCATCAACCCTCTCCGACTTGTAGTTTCCGAGATAATGTGGGGGGGTCAAAAAGGGGGGCAAAGAGGGGATGTCACACAACTTTTTTCAACTCTTCAGAGTATCCTCTATACGATCCCACTAAAATTTCAATTCCAACTTGACGCCTTCTGGGTATACCCTGAAGGGGGGTGAGAAAAATGCAGGGAGAGGGGGGAGTTTTAAAATTGTTTTTAAATCCTTGAAGCACCACCCAGCTTGTCGATTCGCGTGGGTGACGTTGACGTACAGGTGGGGCGGTACCTCAAGTACCTGGGCCTCACCTTGGACGGTCGCTGGGACTTCGGGGAGCACTTCAAACGCTCTGTCCCCCGGATTCAGAAGGTGGTGGGTGCTCTGCACAGACTGCTGCCAAATCTCGGGGGACCACGGGAGGGCGTTCGCCGCCTCTACGGGGGGGTAGTGCGACCGATGGCTCTCTACGGAGCACCCGTCTGGTCTGATAGACTGGCGGGTGTTAGGCGCTACAGACTGCTTTATTGCAGCCTGCAGCGCACTATAGCCATTCGAATCGCACGGGGATATCGGACGATATCCTTTGAGGCGGCCACCATCTTGGCGCGGTTTCCGCCGCTCGACATCTTAGCGGAGACGGACGCACGTGTGTACGTTCGTCTTCGATATGATGGCGGGAGCGGAATCGCGCCTATTGAAGTGCGGGCCCAAGAGCGTCGACGTGCGCTCCGTAGATGGCGCGAGCGGCTCGAGGAGCCGAGATGCTCGCGTCAGCGTATCGTCGGCGCGATTGCGCCCAACCTCGAAGCCTGGCTGGGAAGGGGGTACGGCAACGTCACCTACAGACTTACTCAGGTACTTACCGGACACGGTGTGTTCGGTGAGTACCTGAGTAGGTTCGGACGCGAATCGACAGCACAATGGCACCATTGTGGGAGCGACAGGGATTCCGCACAGCACACGCTGGAGCAGTGCTCAGCGTGGTGCCTGGAGCGGCGGACCCTGGTCGCTAGGATCGGGCAGGATCTCTCTCTGCCATCCGTGGTCGAGGCCATGCTGGTGGATGAGACGGCGTGGAGGGCCGTGGCCTCTTTCTGTGAGACCGTTATGGTTCGGAAAGAGGCCGCTGAGCGGGATCGGGAGAGGGCCGATCCCGCTCGGAGGAGGCGGCGGCGGGGTGCTGACAACGGCCGCCCCGCACCGCCTGCCCCGTGAGGGGGCGAGTGGTATCACCTGCCAAACAGGGGACCTTTTGGGTCCGTGGTTGGCTGGAGTGAGGGCTCTGGCTGGCTGGATACGGATCTCGGGAGGGCGGCGACATTTGTGGCAAATGTCGCCGTAGCACGCGAGGGTGCCGGGCGTGGCTGTGGGTGCCAATACCGGGACAGTGCTCAGAGCACGATGCGAGAGGGGCACCGGTGCGTTCCGTATGGAGATCCCGGAGCCCCTTGACATCGAGGCTGGCCACCAGGTGGTTTTTAGTGGGTCGTCGAGGTCGACAACCCCACACTACCCAACTGCGACCCTTACTCGTAGTTGGGTGTCTATATGTTAATCTATATTCGATGTTAATGTTATTTTAATTACTGCTTTTATATCTAACTTACTTCTACTTAACCTAGGTTGTTTCCTTCTCGCTGGTGTTCTGCGGGAGTTTGCTGGGTAGGAGTTTGCTCCTTTGTCCGGGTACAGGGATACCCCGCACTAGCGGTATGTCTTAGTTGGTTGTGGAAGTGAGCTGCGGGGGGGTGAGGTAATGGTGTCCGTTGATGGTGGCTCTGGGGCGAAGTCTCGGAGCTGGCTTCGGAGTCTCAGGTCGTGGCAATGACGTGTATCTCGGTCGGGAACTAGGTTACACGTGTAGCGACCACGCGGTTTGCGAGGTTAATTGGGCACTCTTTGCTGCTTAATAACTCCGTTGGTCTTCCACGGATTTCCAAAATTCCAACGTCGTTGGATTTTTCTAGCGGTGGTCTTGACGATGATGTTGCAGCGTAGAAGCACTAACCTCCTCGATGGTATTCGACTCCAAAGTTTTGGGGCTCCTGCCAGTGATCCCGGTGGAATATCTTCTTCAAAACTATAATCCTGGATATTTAGACACTGCTTTATTTGGTTTCAACACTTATTTGCGCGAGGCTCAAAAAATTAACCAGTTATTAATTGTTAATGCGGAGCTTGAAGTTGATCGTGTCGCTGTTTGACTGCTACTTGGGTTAGGTTAGGTTATGGATTTGTTCGCTAAAACCCAAAAGGAGGGCGGTCGCCTTGAATGCCGCACTGAGGGAGCTGCTGCAGAGCCTGCAAAGGTGTCTGGTGCGGACGCTTCGGCGTCACAAATGGAGGTGGTTGCTTCGGCAACGATGAAGGCTAAGCCTTCAAAACAAGCGCGGGATGCCTCCGGGCGTTTCCTTAAAGGCCCTTCTCAGGGCCAACCCAAAGGCCCTTCTCGGGGCCAAACCGACGCATCGGCGTTGGCAGAGGTGCCCGTTTCGGCGGTCTGCCTGCATGGCAGAGCGGACGAGTCTTCGGACTTCGAAATGTCAGCCGACTTTGAGTCAGACGCCGGTCCAACGGCGCAAGAAGGTCGCGAGCAATCGCGGAAGAGGGCTTTCCTCGAAGATGTGTCCAACTCGGACTCGTCTAAGGGGAAGGCCAAAAAGAAGGTCAAGGCCAAAAGGCGCTCCGCCATCGCCATTGTCAACACCCACGACGTTGGTCAGGCAGAGGCGGAGCGCCAGCTGAGCCTGGCAAGGCGGGCACAGGTCCAGCAGGACCTAGAGGAGCAGGTCGCTGCCAAGGAGCAGCAGGCGCGAACTGCGCGGGCCAGGGCCGGGTACGGCGCGTCTAGCGTCCTCTACACGGACCACTCCCTGGCTGAGCTGGAGCGCATGGCTCAGGAGGATGCGAGGGAGATCGTAGAGGTCGCCTCCAAGTCCTCCAACCTGAAGGGGACACTTCAGAAGTCGCTGAAGTGTCGTGCCGCGAGCATGCGTGGCATCGTCGGTGAGCTGGTGCAGCGCACCGCCACTGAAGAGACGTGGCAGCTGCAGGCGCGGGTCGACCGCCTGCAGTCGGAGGTCAGCCAGCTGCACCAAAAGCTGGCTGAAGCTACGGCCCGGCCTACCCAGGCTGAGCCCAAATCGGCGGCAGCGGGCCCCTCCTCCTCCTCCTGAAAAGTTGTTATGGAGGAGAGGGCGTTCACAAGAGCCTGCCTCGATGGCATCGAGGATAGGCTCTTGCCCGAGAAACGCCTGCGTCCGCCACTAGCGGCAGACAAAAGGGCGAAAAAGCCGGGGCCACCTCCCCCAGAAAGGGAGGACGCCCAACTCCCTTCGACCACCCCATCCAACCAGTCGTGGTCGGAGGTGGTCAAGAAGGGAAAGGGCAAGGCGAAAGCGGCCGCCGCCCCTACCACCCCTGCCACCTCATCCTGCCCGCCCCAGGTGGCAGGTAAGGGCAAGGGGAAAGGGAAGGGGAAGACGTCGGCCCCGAAGCCCGCCGCCGCTGCACCCGCAGCTAAACGGGCTCCCGCCGTTGGGAAGAAGCTTCGGGCTCCTCCCAAGACTGCAGCCGTCGTAGTGACTCTCACCGCAGAGGCTACAGAGCGAGGGGAGACGTACGAGTCACGAAACGTCCACCACTGACCCTCCCCGTCGCCGCACACACGTCTGGACTGTCACGGACTGAGGGGAGTCCGTGGAAGACTGCGTCACCAACGCAACCAAGCCGTCCCTGTCACCCAGCCAATGGCCAGGGACCGAGTACGGCTCGGCGACTACCGCCACGTCCACCAACCACTCAGCCAGGACCTGCATTAGCAGGTCCTGGGCTGCTTTGCAGTGGTTGGTGTTCGCCTGGAGTATGCGTCGTCCGACTCTATCCATCATAGTCGGACATCGCTTCTCCCTCATCGGCCGCCGGGGCGGTCGCAGCGACAGGCGGGGTCGGTGCCTGCGCTTTGCCCTTCTTCGGGGGAGGATTGCAGTTCCTCCCCCTCATAATGTGCTCCGCCGGGCAGCCGCTGGCTGCGCATATAGCGCAGTTCGGCTTGGCGGCCTTACAGTCGACGGACTTATGTCCGTCCTTGCCGCAGCGGAAACAACTCTCTGTCCTGTCGACCTTGGACGGATAGAGAGCCCGCATGTGGCCGAGACCGTGGCACCTGAAGCAGCGCAATGGCTGGTCTTCGAGTGCCCGGATCCGGCAGGAACTGAATCCTACCGGAAGCCGCCCCTTGGCGAGGACGGCTTTGGCCACCATGACTGGGCACTCCAGGCGGATGGTGCCCATGCCGCCGCGGCCAGGCCTAATGTCCCGACCCTGCACCGCTGCGGTATCGCAGCCCCCTATGGCTGCAATGGCCGCCACCACCTCCTCTTTGGTGACCGAATCGTCTAGATCGGTCATCTGCAAGGCCGCCAACTTCACGGGCCTGGCTACCTTGGCCGCGTCCGCAATGACCTCCCGCAACTTCGTTGCGAAGAGGTCTGCGTTGGCGCCGCCCTGGGCCCCCGGGAACTCGAAGATTCGAGCCCCGGTTACCGTTCGGCGGCACGCGACTTCACCGATCCCCAGTTGGGTGGGATCGGCGTTTGTACGAGCCCGCTTCAAGACAGACTCGTACGTCTCCCCTCGCTCTGTAGCCTCTGCGGTGAGAGTCACTACGACGGCCGCAGTCTTGGGAGGAGCCCGAAGCTTCTTCCCAACGGCGGGAGCCCGTTTAGCTGCGGGTGCAGCGGCGGCGGGCTTCGGGGCATCCATATCAAGTAAGACTGTTCTTTTTTTTAAATATAATGGGAGAACTGACCAATCAAACAATATCACTCAATTGCAAATCATAAAAAGAAATTTTAACAAAGACTCTTCATCTCGAAAGACTGAAGAATATATAAAAAAACGGCTAGACATCTTAGACAACCTCTGGAAAGTGTTCAATCAGAATCATGATGATATAATCAAGGGCAAGGGTGCGTCTTAAGATGACTATCTGACGTCAGAAACGTATGAGGCGGGTATTGACTTGTATAGTGAGTTACAACAAGCTCTTACGTCCTACAGCAAGGTCTCTGAAAAATCTACAATGCCCGACGGAAAGATAAAAGAACTACTTACGCTTCAGCGTACTCAATTCAGAGTTTACGGTCGTCAAATTAAGGGCATAAATTTAGACATCATATCAGATAAGTGGGAAATTGAAGACGAATTAAAAAATCTTCAAACAAAATGGAAGGCGATCGATAACCTTCACATTCAAATAGGCAACATAGTAGCAGGAGGCGATATCACATATGAAGATATATATATATATAGAATAGAATAGAATAGAAAATATTTATTAAACGTCACATATCAAATACAGTGCAAATGTAATATAAACTAGTCTATGTACAGTGACGAAAAAAAGGCTACCACTCAGCATATGATACAGAACTGTGAAGGCTGCTATATATATCACATACGAGTACCTCAAAATTGAGAAGTCATATAAAGGTGGTCTTCTACAATATGACGACTTACTGGCGAGGAGTATCATTAATATCAAACTATATCAAACTTATCAAAGAAGTATCAAAAGGAGAAAGAACGCAGTATCAAAACATAGTATCACAGCTCGAGCACGAGATGAAATCGATCATTATAACAGGTTATTGTTAGATCGAAATATGCGTCGACAAAAAAAAGGATTAATCAACGGAATAGGATATATCGCTAACTCGTTATTCGGTGTTTTGGACGACATGTTTGCGGAGCAATACAAGCAAGATGTTTGTTGTTTGACAAATTGTTGTCAACGAAAATCATCTTCAAGATTTAATGAAAAATCAAACATCAGTACTTGAATCCGAATACAACATCTTGAAGAGGAACGAAAGAGCAATGACGCAACAGTTCCATTTTATCAAAGAGCAAATCCGCAATTTATCATCGGCTGAAAATCGTATCAAATACGACAGTGAAACTGGCCTTTATATCATCATCATCAATTACGGCAAATTTTATTTTATCAAACATTCAAAAAATTCAACTAACCCTTATTAGCACGGTTACAGACATAAGTCACGGCCGCATCGATCCTCACTTATTGTTGCCTAAGGAATTAGAGCACCAAATGAATATTATATCAGGACAACTTAAAGGAGACACCATGTTGTCTTTGGACCAACCTAACATCAAGGACATGTACAAGTTCCAAAAGGTAGCAGCTCGAATATTTAAAGGGTATCTCTTAATCGAAATAAGGATTCCACTTTTAAGCAGCGATGTATTTGAGTTAAACAGAATTATCAGCATTCCCCAGAACAAAGATAACAAGTCATTATACCTATCATCAATAGAGCCTTATATAGCATACAACATAAAGAAGGATAGTGCCTCATTTTTATCTGAGTTTGAACTGCAACAGTGTATGCACACTCCTAAACAAAAAATGCTACGTTCTTTACAATTGCCCATTTATGACTTACAACTTAAACAATCATTATGCAGTATCAAGTTAATATCAACAAACATAGAATCAACTTGTAAAACAACTATAACAAACTGCCAAGATCGGTGGATCAAGTTACACCGACCTAATGACTGGATGTACGCGTGCTGCTCAAAATGCCACGTGCGCATTCAGTGTCCGGCTGGTATCACTATCAAAAAATTAAATGGCATCGGGATTTTATCACTGACTGACGATTGCAAAATCAAAGGTTCCGATTATACTATGTACGCACACAACAATTTCTTCAACAAAGCAAACGTTGAACCAAAGTTTGAAACTCCAGAGATGTCTGTCTTAAATAACATCATTGACACATCAGTCTTATCATCAAATGAAAATTTCGTCCCGTCAGAAAACAGGGATTGGGATGAACTTATGAGTCAGATCAATCTTTTGAAAGAACAGTCTTCTTTTCAACTCAACGTTCATGACGTGCTTCATTACGTCATGGTGTATATTATCATATGTATCATCATCGTTGGAGTCATCTTCGCCATTGGATGGAGGTGGCGAAGGAATGTCCACCTCGCCATGGCGCGCCTAGAGACCGGGCCGGCGCCGGCGGCGCCCGCTCGGGCCCCGCAGCCGCGCCCGCGTGCCAATAGTGTAGTGCGTGTGTGTGATGAGCCAGTGTTAGAGGCTAGCGGCTCAGAGTGTAGAGTGAAAGGGGTGAGCACGGGCACATCCCCTGTAGTTTTTAAGTCATAACTTAATCGATTTACTAGTTTAGATTTAGCTTAAGATATCATTTTCTAACAATCGATATTGTTTATCATCTTTGTATCACCTAACAATCAAAAATTATATCATTAGCTTAATTTTTCATAGTTTTCTTATATTTTAGTTACAAAAATTATATCATCCCCTAGACATCTTGTCCGAGTGGCCAGGATGTACAGTCAATGTTAATTTTGTTAACGCGGCGGTTTCCTACACGCTCGCATTATGTACTCATATTATCATTCAGCAAAATAAATCAGTTCAAGTTCAGCTAGGGACTCGGGTGGTTCTCATTTATAACTTATCATACCTATCAATATCAATATCAACTAAGGTGTAAGGAATACCCTTACATAGTTCATAAGTTTATTTGTATATATATGTTAGTCTTAAAGGTATTTATTTTCTATGGGCCCTTGTTATTGTATTTCATACACATAATTTTGTTGCCTGAAATAAAATATATTTTTTTTTATTACGGGAGTAGTCCTCTGATGGATTAAGCCTCATCTACCACCGCTTGGCTACCCTGCAAGCCCGTTTCTTCTCATAGTCGCTACAGTCCAGCCCTAATGCTGGTACTGGCGCTATTCCTTCGGGGAAGAAGGACGTATCTGAAGACACTGCCAAACCTGGACATTTGGACCTGGAGCGGAAGGAACAGTTGCGCGGATCAGAGCTCGCGAGTATTCAGGCCAGTGACTTAATAAGTGACTCTAGCTGGAACCCTACATTTTTCCGCTAACACCGCATAGGGAATAAAAAGAACGGTACCAGATCAGGACTGTAAGGAGGGTGACCCAAGACTAGTGTGTGTGGTGTCAAGTAATTTCTTGGTATGAGCGTTGAGTGCTTGGGCGCGTTGTCGTAGTGCAGCAGTGCCCACGGAGCCCGATGTTCGGTCCCTTGTTGCTCATTTCAGTGGAAACTTCTGGCAGGCATTTAGTAGTATATTCGATAGAGTATAAGGTATAAAGTATTTTTAATTCTGTTTGTACATGGAGGGTATACATACAAAACAAGTAAATAGGTAGGTATTAAACTACACGGATAGAAAGACCGGTATATGCGTGCTTAATTGACCTGTCGAAGGCTTTTGATTTAGTGTCCTATGGTGTCCTGTGGAAGAAGCTGTCTGAAGACTCAACATTGCCTGATGAGCTTATTGATTTATTTAAATACTGGTATGACCATCTGAGCAATGTGGTTAGATGGGCAGACTCGCATTCCGAGCCGTATGGGCTGGAGCGTGGGGTGCGGCAGGGGCGACTGAGCTCACCTAGACTTTTCAACCTATATATAAATCAGCTGATTGGTAAGCTCGGCAATGCCACAGGGGCTGTTCTATTGGTGGAAAAGTGGTAAAGAACATCAGTTATGCTAATGATATGGTATTTTCCTGAGCTCAGGTATGTAGGTATGCTCAGGTCTCACGGTGACACACGGGTTAAGGTATAATTCTACGAAGAGCGAGCTTTTAGTTTTTTAAGCAGAATAATAATAATACCCTGTTGTACCTACAGTCTTAAAGAAGCACAGTTCTAAAAATGGTTTCGTATTTTAAATACCTGGGACATTGGGTCACTGAAACGAGTGAAGCTCACAGTGACAACCTTAAGTATTTTTGATAGTGATGATCCACTAGTGATACTTAAGTTTGTTATAAACGATATGATTGATTATACGATGTGTTTACTAATCTTCAACACCTTATTATTAATACCGTCCCAACGGAAAGAGAAAGGGAATTCCAACTAAACGGTAATATAACAAAATAACAATGTCTAACGCTCCGACAGTTAAGGGTATTTAACTATGGTACATAATGGAACACAACCTACCTTAATTATTTTAAGTTTCATATTATCTGTAACGCTGTTGTTTTACGTTAATAAAATAAAATAAACATAAAAATAAATGCTTGTAAAGTGAAGAGCTATCCTTGGCTTTCAGTTTACTATTCAGCCGCTAATATTATTGCATTTATTCATCGTTTTTATGTATAAGGAGAGTACATTGTAAAACCACCCAAGCAGCAGCTCAGTATATGATACCTTGGAAGGGAAAATGGTATCCTGTGAGTTGTGCCGCATTTTTTGAAAGTTATTTGTGTTACCTTCTGTAGTTCTTCTATTACAGCTAGGTGCTTACTTATTGTTTGCACATGCATGCAGTATCTACATGTGCGAATGCGGTACACGAGGTGTGAACTACTAAGAAATTCGCTTCGTGTCTGGTGGGACTAAAAGCTACTCAGCCATAGCTTCTCCAAGGCTTCTAGCCTTGCGCATTTTTCAGTGTTTATAGACTCCGGTCTTGCATCAAAATCCGTAGCGTAGTTTTAAAGATCTAAGCATACATAGGGGACAGACAGACAGCGGGAAGCGACTTTGTTTTATAATATGTAGTGATTATATATTCTTACGTTATTGCTACTAAATAGCAATGATACGTCATCAGCGATTACACAGGTACTGTCTATCGTTTAGGTACCTAGATCGTTTATGTATATTAGAAAAAGTTCACATTCACATTACCTACCTTTAGGCTAGCAACAAAAGTCACCTAGTCACCAACAAAAGTCACGCGATTAAACTGTTCTAAACAGTACTTCCTTAAACACTTTCCCAGTTAGAGTCATTTTAGTTATATTGTATGCATTATATGTAACCTGCTTTGCGGGTTGCATTTAAAAAAACATCTAGGAGCTTCTAGCCTAACATCGATTATAAGGAATACCTACTTTTATTTAATTATTCGTTGGGTACCTAGTTTTCTTGGCATCTCCTGTAATCTTTAATAGACAAAACAGTAGTGAAAGCTAAGGACGTAGGGTCGTTTTTTTAAATTGTATATTATATAATATTATGTTCCGTTAAGTAGAGAATAATTATTAAGTAGTTCTTTTTTTAATGGGGTTGATTCAAATATTTGCAGGTAAACATTCGAATCAACCCCATTAAAAAAAGAACAAGAAATACAAAAAAAACACATCCTCAATAGCGATAGACGGTGCATTTTCAAACTAATAGAATTAAATGCCAAAAGCGCCTTTCAAGTTTCATAGAGCAACCAGCAATGCAGGTTTCCTCGGAAAAAATCTAACAATCCAAGTATTTGTTATACAAGGACAGTAGTGCAACCAATACATAGTCTTAATCACACACTAGATCTCATCAGAAACCACAAATACTACCACAACAATATCACACCAAATGCAGATGATGCAAACATATCTCCGCCGGCTAGCGGTCACAGAGATCGTCAAAAATAAAATACTTCAACACTAGAACAACGGGCCACCTGCACCAGATGCGCTATAACTGCAGACTACTGTTGTACTTGGTCAACAAATAAATCATAATTGAGACAGCAGACACTAAAGCTGCTTGCACACAAACACAATCACATTATTGTACAATAACGTATTTGTAGCAACACAAATGCGTGCCTGGGTCTCGTATAAATTGCATAGGCTCCAAGAGATATTCGGACGTTGTTTGCAAGTTCTGCCTATTATTGTATCTATCTATTCATACGCATTTTGTGGTGTGGTGTGTCATTCGTTATTATATAAATAAATAATTAAATATTGCTGGACAATGCACACAACAACATCGAGCCCCAAACTAAGCATAGCTTGTCGTATGGTGACTAGATGACTAATATAATACTTATACCTTTTTAAATACATACGTATGATACTTTATATAACCCAGACACAGAACAAACACCTACTTATGTTTTTCATACAAATGTTTATTCTGGAACTCAATCGAAACCTCAACCTACAGCGCAGAAGGCAGAGCTACTACCAACTGAGCTGACAGGCCAGTCAATTATATAGATTATATAGAAGCATAATGGCCGATGGTGTTCCAGTGGTAAAATTACCATTAAAAATTATATTGACATAAAAATGATTTTACAGTTGCAATGTTAATGAATTTCAGAAAGTCTGTAAACACCTTAATAACATGCTTTTTTTTTAATTAAAAACTGACCATTAGAAGTCACAAAGCCTCAACCAAAAATTGCGTGTAACAAGCTTTGGAATTTAGAATGTGGGCATGGGAATGCATCCTCTATTTAGAATAGAGGATGCATTCGCATGTCCACAGGACGACTCCATTTCTATCGGTTCAAAAACAAGCCGAAGGGCCAAATAGCGGACTATGTGAACGTACATGTACCGTGTGAGGTTGTGCCCAAAAAGCAGCCTGGTTGGATTGACAACATCCAGAAGGGCCGGCCAGTACTTGTGTTCATTCATGGGTGAGCTTTTCAAGCAAGCATAGGACTATCAGATTTTAGTGGCCCTGAATATCTGTTGTCTAGTAAAATGATCGCTTGCTTTTAATTACAGGTAAGATGATAAAGATAATTTAGATGTTCATTTTCATATAAACTTCATATAAAATTCAATAAACTTTTCGTATTGAAACTATACTACTCTTACATCGATTAACAGGACTGAGGCATGATAGACATCAGAGAAATGGAAAAATTCGGTAGACATCAAAATTCTAGTACCCACTCTAAATTTAAAAAAACAAGTTGACTTTAGCTATATGGTAGTTTGGGCAATTCGGTTTATAGGAAGCCGACCCATACGGATCGGTATCTTTATGCTGATTCACACCATCACCCACCACCCTCGGCATTAACATTAATAGCATAAACATTACTCGGTTGTAATGTTTCTCACGTACCTTGCTTTCGACCTATGTGATGAGAACTCTATAAAGAGAGTGTTAGCTCATGTCGAGCATGTCCTACGTAAAAATGGATATAAGCTTCCATTTTTTCCAGTAAGTCAAAGGCCTAAGCCCCACAGAGGCGTAGTAGAACGAAAACTTGCATTACTACATCAAAGGAGTGACGGACAAAATTGCAAAAGTCCTGCAAAAATTAACCAAAAAAAAATAATGTTTGCTCCTTTAAAAAAGATCACTACCTGCGCTCACCTAAAGACATAATTCCTTTTGAAACACTATGAGTGTACAAGATTGACTGTAGCTGAGAGGGTTCTTACATCGGCCAAACAAAACGTACTATATCACTTCAAAAACATTCGTAAGTGATACTATACATTTTGATAAACACGGGTTTTATTCACGTATTATTTTGTCGATAGGGGCACCGACACTGTTTCGATTCATCTAGAGAATCTTTACTGAACTTCACTCGCACTGAACCGTGCGAACCACAGAACATAAAAAACACATCCGAACACATCCGGGCGGTAAAAAATTTGGACACACAGATGTCTGCCATAGCTAAAAACCCACTAGAATCTGGCTCAAACCACTGGATCGAGTTACTTAATCTACAGGTAATCTCAACTGAACAACATTACATACCAAGATTGGTACAAGAAGCAATAGATATTACCAGGCACAGCAATTTCAATCGAGAAGACGGTTTTCAACTGTCTATCATAACATCCACCCGCAAACTTCAGTTTATCTCGTGATCATGGTTATTTTTTTGAGTACAACACTCACGGTATCTGGACCCATAACTGGTACCTCACTTTTACGCTTTCCACACATCCTTACCACAGGGTTCCAGGCTGCGTGCCGTAATCGTGATCGAGTTGTTAGTGACAGTAAAACCTGTAGTACGGGTAATGTTCGCAATAAGAGACTGAGAAAGAGGGTAGACCGTTATATCTACCCATAACATCCACCCGCAAACTTCAGTTTATCTCGTGATCATAGCGCTTGCAACTGTGCCAAAATATCGGGAAGCAGAAAAACTCTATCATGCTAAAAATTCCCGTTTTGAGTGAAAATTAAGGAGAAATGGAATAAAGAGATAGTCCATTAAAATGTTACATTTTTTAGGCCTTAGTGTGCATTTGTCAGAGGACGCAATTTTATTTTTTTAATGTGTAGGGGGGGTCAGTAGAAGCTTAAGTTCAAGTTTGTGGGGTCGGCACCCTTGTCCCCCGGCCGCCATCTTGGAAAAGGGGGTGCAAAGGGTTTTCGCGCTGTATCTCGTAAACTAGTTACCTTACAGAAAATTTAATCAAACATAAAATGTAGCAAATTAAATTTCCTACAATTTTATTTCTATTACTTTTTATCGTCAAGTGACCAACAAAAAAGTTATAAACAAAAATAAATGAAAATTTTGTTTGTTTGTTCTAGGTTTTACAGCGCTCCAAACTTAAACGGATTCTCGAATGCTCATAGGGATGCAATAAAAACTAAAAATTAGGCTTACTTTTCTATCTATATTTTTTTTATTCATACAATTTATTATGATCTTAACATTCCTATGCTATTATTGAACTATGTTTGACCCTTTTACCCACCACCTATGAGGTATAACATGGGCAAAGTCAAATTTATAAAAATTTTGCAGAAGCATCCAGAGTTAGCAAGTGGAACTAAATTATTTATGAGTGAGAAAGTCGAGTCATCGTTACTCAGTGTTGTTGGCGAACGTTTTTTCGTCTTTTTATATGGCGGAAATAAAGACGATACTCTAGACACTCTGCGATACAAACGATTTGCTAAGACAGTGACAAAAAATGCATTAAAAAATGCATTAAATTTTTATAAATTTGACTTTGCCCATGTTATACCTCATAGGTGGTGGGTAAAAGGGTCAAACATAGTTCAATAATAGCATAGGAATGTTAAGATCATAATAAATTGTATGAATAAAAAAAATATAGATAGAAAAGTAAGCCTAATTTTTAGTTTTTATTGCATCCCTATGAGCATTCGAGAATCCGTTTAAGTTTGGAGCGCTGTAAAACCTAGAACAAACAAACAAAATTTTCATTTATTTTTGTTTATAACTTTTTTGTTGGTCACTTGACGATAAAAAGTAATAGAAATAAAATTGTAGGAAATTTAATTTGCTACATTTTATGTTTGATTAAATTTTCTGTAAGGTAACTAGTTTACGAGATACAGCGCGAAAACCCTTTGCACCCCCTTTTCCAAGATGGCGGCCGGGGGACAAGGGTGCCGACCCCACAAACTTGAACTTAAGCTTCTACTGACCCCTCCTACACATTAAAAAAATAAAATTGCGTCCTCTGACAAATGCATACCCAAATGTAACTTTTCAATGGACTAAGACACCTTCAGTCGACGGAGTGTTACAATATTTTACTGACAAACACCGTGCGCTAAAGGTGGGGGAGTGGCGAGCAGCTCAAGCGGAACTCCCAACGTATCACTTTAAATCTTCATCATCTCATCACTTTAAATTCAGCCGTTCAGCCCCATAATGTTGGCCCATCACGTGGACTAACGTGGATCAGCCCATTGTGGGTGACTAAATTTCCTATACCCAGTTGTTAGACCGCTACTCAAATTAGCCTGGCAAGTGACCGTCTCACATACCAGGCGAATTTAAGTACCGGTTGAAAGCTTTGAATGTGATTTTGGCTGATAGCAAAGAAACTGTTTGATCTTGGTGGAAAAGTCACTTTGATTTGGTTTCTGTTGTGGGGGAGAGCTGCAGATATTAACACCATATTTGTGTTGCAGAGGGCTGTACGTGCAATTTATAAACATGGGCCCCAGAGAATCACTTACAAATAAATTTCAAGAAATAAATTGCGAACCGTGAGCTCGAGCGGCAACGAGCGGACCGCGGATCAATCTCACCCTGATGAAGATTCTCTAGATGAATCGAAACAATGTCGGTGCCTCCATCGACAAAATAATACGTGAGTAAAGCCCGTGTTTGTCAAAATGTATAGTACAACTCACGAAAGTTTTGAAAATCATCTGTCATGATATTTATTTTTTGAAATTTAGCCTTGTCAGTCTATATACGAAAATTGAATGCATGTTTACTAAAATGTTCATTTGTTTTAAAAAAAATAGCGAGTATCATAGTATTAATACTAGAAATAAGAATAAACTCGCTGTTCCCACAGTTAGGCTCGATAAAGTTAATAAGTCTTTTATAAGGCAAAGTGTACGCTTCTATAATAAGGTTACAAACGAAACTGTTTATTAAAGTATATTATTAAATATCAGATTATTTAGATGACAAAAAAGCTTGGGATGAATCTGCTCCAACTCGACCCGGCATCCGTAACAAAATTGGCAAGGATCATGCCAAAAGTGTTAAGACCAGACGAGTTTCTTGCCAGATTCTTCTTAAACTGGAGTTAGGGGGAACCGGCACCTAGATTCACTATCATGTAAGAAGACGATTCAAAGTGGTCCTTGTGATTTTATTGAATAAAGAATGTTTTGTTTGTTTGTTGTTTGTTGGTTGTATTGCACGAGTACCTATGTATAGTAGAAAACCCGCAGCGTGGGTTGCTCTAAAAACATTAAGGCTAGAGGCGCCTCTAGCACAGTTTCTAATATGCGCAATTATAGAATACCTACTTTATTTCATTATTCTTCAAGTAACCAGTTTTTCTTGGCTTCTCGAATTATCTGATTCAAATGTTTACCTGTAACAAAAAATACAAGGAATTTAATAAATTACAGCCTCCTCAGTAGTAATAGAAGGCGTGTTCTTTAAGTTATACAAGGTTATTTTTTATCGACCTCTGCCTTTTTATTCAATACAATCACAAGGATCACTTTGAAACGTCTTACATACTAGGTGAATTAAGGTACCAATTCCTTCTAATCCAAGCCCGAGAAGAACCGGCAAGAAACTAGTCCTGGTCCGAGCGCTTTTTTGCACGATTTATATAATAACTACCTTACATCCTTACCACAGGCGACACCTTAACTACGAAAAACGAATACAAGAGAGTTAATACATTTCAAATGTGTCTTAACTGTCTGAGGGCAGAGCGACATGAGGCCTTGCATTCTTATAATTTTTTATACTGCGTCAGTTCTATGTGTTATTTATTGTTTAACATAACAGCGCGGGAAATCAGTATGGTACTTTAAATTCATGTCGATCCGCGCTTTCTCTAGTTTTAGGTCCATTAGTTAGTAATCATGGTCGTATAAAAATATTTCTAAAGAGTGTGTTCCGTTTAGGGCCACCGCAGCCAAAATATAACAAGGCCTGCAATATAAACTTTGTTTTAGACCGTTTGAGTACATGGTACCCGAATAAAGAAATTTCCTTTGGTAATCTTTCAAGAAAAACGCTATTGGCTCTTACAACAGCACATCGTGTCTAAACGCTGTCTAAAATTAATGTTAAGAATATTGAGATTTTATCTGATCAAATTGTCAAAATTAAAAATCCTAAGTTAATAAAAACCTTAAGGCCAGCTGGGCGATTATGGGATTCCGATACTATCAAAACATTGATACATTTTTAGTTTTTTTTTACAATTCAGACAATTTTACATTGATAGATTTCAGTTAGATGATTTGGTATTACAAATTGGAAATTGGAAAGTTTAATTAGGAAAAAACTTCACTAGTTCTCTTAATCATTAAATATTACTGTCTTTTGTTTTTCGTGTGAGTGCTTTGTGCGAATTTTAAATTTTCAAGGTCGAACCGCTCAGGTTTCACAATTCGAATATTATATTGGTTGGTTTTATATGCAAACATTCAGGGTAAATATGTCGGTTTTCAGTTTTATTGTATAATATTAATTATGTACTTAGCTGCTATTTAGTGGACAAACATACGGCCAAACAGCGAAGTCTCCTACTATTATGTTTTCTGGGGTTCCGAAATCCAACAAGTTACCTCTATGTTTTAGTTATTAATGCGTATCTACCGAGTATTACCTTTTAGGTAAACGGCAGATAGGCAGTAACAACGGTATCGGGCTACCCTTATTAATATGTTATTTCGACATATATGTCTGTTTGTCCGAAAATCAATAGGTATTTTTGTAAATGAATGCTGCATGTTTAAGTGGACCCGATCCGTAAATATTTTATTTTAAGTACAAGAATATAGGTGTTTTTTAAAGTTTTATTTATACCCCATTATGTGGTATATCATTGGATGGGTGTTTTAAAGATATTAAGAAGATTTCAATTTTTACAGACATTCGTTAGATATATATTATTTTTGATATTTTAACGTGGATTTTTTTACCAGATCCCCCACCCCCTACCGACAGAACCGCTGTTCGGGAATTCAGTAGTGTTATATATTATGATGAAATAATACGGACAATCACCACAAAGTAAAGCCTTCTAGATTGTGAGTGGCAGCAGATTTGTAAACCTCAAAAATATTATATTATTTAATTTATTTTGTATTTCAGTGTCAAGTAGAAAGGTTTAAATTAGTTATGAACCTGACTATCCTTGCTAGTGGAGCAATGATAGCCACCAGGGTGTACTGTCCCTATACAAGAGACATAGGGCGACACGATTCCTTTAGTTTTTAAGCCTTAAGTCTCATCTTGTTCCTATGAGTTTTGCTCGAAATATATGTACCTATTTTATTTTATATTTATTTTGTTTTCTTGTCTTTTTTATTCAAACTGCCGGAAGCCTTTACTGAGCGGTGTCCAATAGACGCTTGACCTTTTTTATACTAAACCAGGTGTACAAATAACCTAAAAGCAATCGCACTGTTTGCTGTAGCGTGACTATAAAATGTTAGCTTTAAGCAAATGTCAGTACAGTAGCAGCGAGAACTGATAGACCGCTGCGCGAGGGCACTCAGCAACCATGTTTGGCTCAATATACTTCATTTCGATAGTACTTTACGGTAAGTACAAATGAAAACTATTTTTGGCGGAGTTTCCAGAAACTCGTTTCCAAGGTGTGTTGCTGCTGGTTTGTGAAATTATACCATGTTTTCATAACATCATTTGCAAAGATCCTGCTGGCTGGCTTCAAAAACCAGTAATCAAAGCAGAACTTGGAATGTGTTAAAAAAAACAATGTCCGTCATCTTGTTTTTTGAATAAGATGATAAGTACCCATATAATTTTATTAGAAAAATTCAATGTCCTGGATTTTTGAATTAATAACATTTTATATTAAAAATAATTTTTAATTAATTATTAAAAAAATATCCCCAAATTGATTTAAATAAGAAATGATTAATGTCTGACATCTCGGATTTTTTGTTTGATCATATTTTATTATTTATATTTTCAGTAACGTTAAAATTTAACCTGTATCTAAATTTGACGACCTCTGTGGCAGTGGGCTTAGGTCCGGCTGAGACGCAAAAGGTTGCGGGTTCGATTCCCGCCGCGGGACAAATCAATTGTATGATCTGCAAGTATTTGTCTCGGGTCTGGGTGTTTTTATGTATAATATGTATGTATTTACAAAAAAAAGTATATGAGTAGTATAGTAAGAATAGTATAGTAGTAAGTATATCAGTCATGTGGTACCCATAACACAAGCTTTACTTTGGGGCCAGATGATGCTGTGTGGAATGTCCGGTTTTATTATTATTATTATTATATCTATTATATTTATTAGAAAAAAATAATGTCCGCGATCTTGGATTTTAAAATTGATGCCATCTTCCTATTTAAAGACATTAAAATTGATACCTATGGGTATGTGATATTTGATTCTCATAACACAAGCTCTGCGTACTATGGGGCTATATGATGCTGGTGTCAAATGTCCAGGATTCATTATTATTTTGTTTTTGACTTGAATTTTCAATTTGGAAAAATTTATTACATCCATGACACGTATTTAAAATGATTAGATAATAAATAGAATAGCGCATGTTAGCATGCACAGTGAAGGCTCCTGAAGTCATTATGGATAAGAATTACTAGGTCAAGTCCCAAGCCGATATGGTTAAAAAAACCAATTATACGAATAAAATTTTATCCCTAAATACATTTTTTACCTTTTTATATTACAACTTTGTAAGATCTACTAATACGAATTTCTGTTCAAAATTTAATCACGATTAAATGCATTCAAACAGATATAACACGCTACACGTAAGTAGCGTGTTATAAAATTTGTGTTAAGATTGATAAATGCACATCAAACTTTACACAAATCTTAGAAACCACTACTTACTGCTCTTTACGCTTTAGACAATAGCGCTACATCTGGCGTGTAGCAGCCACTTTCGACACTGACAAAACTTAGCTGTAAAGGAATAATGTCAAATGCCAAATCCAAAATAATATAACTAATCCTAACTTTTGAATCTTAAATTCGCGACGTTAGAAAATCAGTTCAAAACAGTTTCAGTTTTAATCGGCAATGTGAAGAGCGAAAGTGATTGCGAGTCGAAGGAACGCGTGGTGCGCGCTCGCACGGAGTCGGGCTGGTTGCGCGGCCTGCTGCGCGCCGCGGAGGACGGCTCTGAGTACGCCAGCTTCAGGAGAGTGCCTTATGGGAAACCACCACTAGGGGAGCGCCGGTTCAAGGTAATCAAATCAAATCAAAACATTCTATAATAATTCTCATAATAATTAGTGTAAGTGGTCCTAGACCATTTTAATTATTAATAATGAATAAAAAAATATTTATTCAATAAAATCACAAGGACTACATTGAATCGCTAAAACCACATACATGCTAGGGAATTTATTATATTAGGGTGCTGGTTCCTCCTAACCTCAGTTTAAGAAAAATCTGGCAAGTAACTATGGTCTGGTCTTAACAATTTTATGTTTACATGTTTATGTTTAAACAAAATTAGCAAGGATCATTCTTGCTAATTTTGTTACGGATGCCAAGTCGAGATGAAGCACATTCATCCCAAGCTTTTTTGTCATTAAAATAATTGAATTTATAATAATCTATATGAGACTGTTCCTGTTTTATTACGTTTTTAAATTTGCCGATCGACATATCTAGCAAGACGCTTGGGATCTTGTTATGAAAGCGTACATATTGCCCTAGAAACGATTTACTAACTTTAGCGAGCCTAACTGTAGGAGCAGCACATGCTATAATTTGCACGAACAGCCCTTTTTCTGCAAACCCTTATTTCCAAGCCAAATTACTAGATTAGAGTTGTGTATAAAAAAAAACTTTTTTATTGATTGCATTATTTCACGCAGTCGGCTCATATTTTTAATAATAAAATCTTAATTAATAATTGGCCCATATTTTTTCGAATTTCATCACAGAACATTATGGTTTCTTCTAGATTTATACGTATGTATGAGCCCACACACACTTGGGATGTTAATAAGGAAGCACATACTAGCTTATCCTTAATGAATCCTTATCGTTAGTTCTTAACTGGTTCACTGTAAATAATCTTTTGCTTAATTCCAAAAAAACTAAATGTATCTAGTTAATTCACTTTGCCAAATGTTATTCATAGCCCGTCCAACATTGAAATAAATGGAGAGGCAATGAATCTTATAAATTCCACGATCTTCCTAGGTCTTAATATTGATGTAAAACTACAGTGGGGACAACAAATTGAAACGCTTGCTGGCAGGCTTAGTTCCGCTGCATATGCAGTTCGTGCGATACGGTGGCTTACTGATGAAGCTACAGCTAGACTAGTTTATTTCAGTTACTTCCATAGTGTTATGTCATACGGCATCATTCTCTGGGGGAAAGCAGCTGATATTGGTAAAATATTTGTAATTCAAAAAAGGGCAATACGTGCCATTTATAAAATGGCAAGATAATCTTTGAGAGAAATATTCAAAGAAATTAATATTCTCACAATAGCTTCACAATATATATATGAAAATTTGTTATATACACATAAAAATAGAGATGGGATTCAGCAAAATAGTGACCTTCATAAAATCAACACTAGGAATAAACATAAATTATACATCCCTAGGTTTCGACTAGAAAAAGTTATTAATAATAATAATAATAAGCTTCCTGAAAATGCTACTAAACTACCTATTAAGAAATTTAAAGCATACATTAAGGGTAGTCTTTTGAAGAAAGCTTATTATAATATAGATGAATATATTATTGATAAGAATGCATGGCCTCATGTCGCTCTGCCGTCAGACAGTTAACCGACACACTTGAAATGTATAAACTCTCTTGTATTAGTATTTCGTAGTTAAGGTAGTTATAAGATGGATCATATAAAAAAGCGCTAGGACCAAGACGAGTTTCTTGCCAATTCTTCTCGAGCTTGGGTTAGGATGAATTGGCACCTAAATTCACCTAGTATGTAAGACGTTTCAAAATGATCCTTGTGATTGTATTGTATAAATCATCTTTTGACTTTATGACTCTCAGAACGCTGACAATCACATGTGTGTGTGGTTAGCCACATGAGAATCAAAGCGCTCTTTATTATTGTTTGAGAGTTTGAGTAGTTTATCTATGGTCAATGATTACTCCCGTATCGCCTCCTAAGACTTCTCATAGCGGTTAGTTATGGATCTCAGAGCGGTTAGATAGTCATGCTTTCCTCAACACTGGAAAGATCACACTGAAGCTGCTGCATGTTGGATTCATACTTAGTCTTATTATTTTCTAGCTGCAAAGTTCACATTTGCAGGTGATCTGACATTTCATTTTTTTCTCGTACTAGTATACATAGTTATATTTGGTACACGTTTTTTATTTTAAAATATCTTTCAGTTTTTGTAATATGTTTGTTTATTTATCCATATTTTTTCGGTTTGTTTTTGCTTACTTTAATTCTGGTGCATGCTGGATCTCACACAGAGTCATAATTTGTCATGTTTACAGTAGGTGCGTTGCAACATGCGTCAGGCTCATTTTGTCTACCACCTCATACAACTCATCAAATCCATAAAATAAACTTTGGGTTTTCAGTACGCCAGAGCTCTGCGCGTCCTCTTCCAGTAATGTGATTTGGTGGTGGCATGATATAGTTATTTGTTTTAATATCAGCATATTGTGAGTGCACTGCTGGCAATTCACATTTTAGCTATTAATTGTTACCTATTGTGTCAAGAACTATTATCTCTTTCAAATGTCAACTGTGTGCACAATTCTTCAGATGCTTTTAACGCTATTGTACTCCTAACATTGAAAGGCTCTTCTAGTCATCATTGTGAACGTATTTTGGCACAAGCTCTCCAAGGAAAAGTAAAACTCTAGTTGAGGTAATAAGTTTCAAAAAGTTTGTACTTACATACGTGCTTTAGCTGTAACTAAAACTACAACAGAGTTTTTGGTCACCATATGTGGTTGTCAATAATTTCAGTATGGGTAAAATTGTTCAGTTATAGGGTTTTTTTTAAACTATTTACTGTTATTTACTTTTGTTTAACAAAGATCTAAATTACTAGATGTCTCTAGCGAGCTTGGGGATTATGGTCGTAAGCATTTTATTTTGTCGGCGTTAAATTATTGCCAAATTATGGTGGCTGATTGTTGCCTGACGCGATACTTTATTTTTTTTCTAGGAGCTTGAGCCAGTTGATCCCTGGGAAGGTGATTTAGATGCCACCCAAGACGGCCCTTCGTGCCCACAATACGAGTTATTTTATGGACGAATGTCATTGTACACGAATGGCATGAGCGAAGACTGTATGTACGCGAACATACACGTACCACATAAACATTTTCCTAATCAGACATCTTGTAAGCGGGCATCTTGTAAGCGGGCAGGTCGGCCGATCGTAGTAATGATCCATGGAGGAGCTTTTAATACTGGCTCAGGAAATTCAGATATACATGGTCCAGAGTATCTGATGACTAAAGATGTAGTTCTTGTCACTTTTAACTACAGGTACCTATTCATTATTAATATCTTTCTTTAATACATATAATAAATTCAATTCATTCACACAAATCAATTCATTCACATTCAGCATACAATACGATTCAAAGCGATGCTTTTGATTGTATTGAACAAAATTGAATGTGAATCTATTCCTTGTGTATAATATATGTTCATACAAAATTTCAACTACCCGCTAAACACATCGTCACCGGAGCCACCCATCACCTTACTGCATTCGTTGAAAAGTACCGTTGACATCTTCTTGATTTCATCATGAGATACTAAGCATCATGGTTCGTTTAAGATTTTACAGAGACAATTCTAAAAAACCAAAACATAGTATTTTTATTGTTATCCACCGAAAACTTCCAAAAGCCCTAAATCATCAATCCCTAAATCAACTAAATCAAACCTAATCTAACTCGGTGGGACAAGAATAATTCCTAGTAACCGTGAACCTTAGGGAGCCTCACAAAAAGGCAAACTGTCTACCAGTCGGACCAGTCTTATTTAATAATTATTGAATAATTACGCAAAGTTTCAAGAAAATCGCACCTCGGCTTTAAAAGTTCCCATACAAATAAGACCGCTCTTTGGCACCCTGCTTAAAATAGTAGTTTGGAAAAAAAATACATTAGTCCTTAACCATTTGTTTTAATAAATATTCATACAAAGGTTCAAGCAAATCATAACATGCGTTAAAAAAATCCCATATTTGCACCCTATTACACTTCGTTTGGAGGTAGGTTAAAAAATATCCTATTGGTTTTTTTTACCATTTTACTAAAGAATATCTATGCCATGTTTCAAGCAAGTTGCACTGTGCGTTTAGAAGTTCTCCCATACAAACTTTAACACCCCCTGCATGAAAAACTTTTCTTGATCACATTTCAAATTGCAACCCATAATACGGGTACCAAATCTACTAAGTACAAACAAACGTATTCAATTCAATGTCTTTTCAGGCTTAACGTTTTCGGCTTCATGAGTATGCAGACGCCGGAAATCCCTGGTAACCAGGGCCTGCGCGATATGGTGACGCTACTGCGCTGGGTGCAAAGGAACGCGTGCTTCTTCGGCGGAGACCCCGACAATGTCACGCTGATGGGCCAGAGCGCTGGGGCTAGCAGCGTTCAGCTACTCACCTTGTCTAAGGCTGCCAAAGGCTTGTTCAAAAAGTTTGTAAATGTCACTCATGCTAATAATGTGTTGCTAGTGAGATGAACTCCCTCGCCTCTGCGTTCGCGTTATGCATTTTTTTGGTAAACTTTGACTCTACCACTCTCTAAAGGTAAAAATTCTGAAAATCCTTCTTAATGCTGCCAAAAAAGAAATGTAAAAGAAATACACCAGACGATGAGATTTATTTTATTTCAGAACAATAATGATGAGCGGGACAGCTACTTCAAACTTCTTCACGACATCACCGGGATACTCAAATGATATCGCAAAACAGTTCCTAGCATACCTCGGCATCAACTCCACAGACCCCAAGGACATCCACCGTCAACTCGTCCAGATGCCTCTTCTCGATTTAATGCGAGCAAATTCCGTACTTCAGAACGACTATATGCTGGTAACCTTCGTTCCTGTAGCTGAAAAAAAGCATCCTGGCATCACAACAGTATTGGATGGCTCACCTTTAGAGTTAATGGCGAAAGGCCGAGGTAAAGACTACCCGTCTCTAATGGGTTACACAGATAAAGAAACAGAGCTTATCAGATGGCTTGCCATTAATGCAAATATGCTGCGACGTGTAGAGGAGAACCCTAGTATGCTTGTATCTCTTAAGCAATTATACAGTTTACCAGCGGAACAAATTGCCAGCATCACACAGACAGTGAATGATAAATGCTTCAATGGGACGAAGTCGCTAGACAAGCTGTTGCACTGTTATGACTATATATTCTTCAAGTACGCTGCGATCAAAGTAGCCGGATGGAGATCAAGAGATGCTCCAGTGTATCTCTACAAGTACTCGTATAATAGTGAGCGGAGTGTGATCAAGGAAGCTGTGTGGTCAGTCTATGAGGGAGCCGCACATGTGGAAGATCTCACGTATGTGTTCAGAGTTAACTCTATGTTGGGGGACTACGTGTCGTTCCCAGCGAAAAACAACGATGATAGAATGAAGGAATGGATGACGACCATGGTCACCAACTTTATGCAATGCAGGTAACAATCTTACTTAATTAGAACAATTTTGCTGTGGTATGTAATTATTAATGTATGTGGCTGATGTGCATTTCAGTAACCCGACGTGCAAGCAAAACGATAGTGACTGGCCTCAAGTATCAGAAAACAACGTCCAGTACCAGAGCATTGCTGAACCCTACAAGTACCGCATGTCAGGGCTATCTGATGAGGAACTGGACATGGTGCAGTTTTTTGACAGCATCGACCACGAAATCAGGTATCAAGAACTCTATAAAGGCTTCGGTCGGAATTAAGAACATATTTAAATGTGTTACTCGTAATACAGAGTAATTTCATGAAAACTTAATCATTAATTTGTTTCAGAGATTTTTAAAATTCAACCAACAGATGCGATGACCTTATAAGCCCATAGCAACTCAACAGGATATGCAAGCATGATTCAAAGTCCAACTTACAAGTCATACTGATTTTACCAAATGCAGCTGTAGTTATTTTTAATAAAGAGTTAATCATTTTTCGCTATCATTATTTCAAAGTCAAAGTCAAAGTCAAAGTCAAAAGATGATTTATTCAATACAATCACAAGGATCACTTTGAAACGTCTTACATACTAGGTGAATTTAGGTGCCAATTCATCCTAACCCAAGCTCGAGAAGAATTGGCAAGAAACTCGTCTTGGTCCTAGCGCTTTTTTATATGATCCATCTTATAACTACCTTAACTACGAAATACAAATACAAGAGAGTTTATACATTTCAAGTGTGTCGGTTAACTGTCTGACGGCAGAGCGACATGAGGCCATGCATTCTTATCAATAATATAGTCATCTATATTATAATAAGCTTTCTTCAAAAGACTACCTTTAATGTATGCTTTAAATTTCTTAATAGGTAGTTTAGTAGCATTTTCAGGAAGCTTATTATAGAAGCGCACCGTGTTCCCCATAAATGACTTATTAACTTTTTCTAGTCGAAACCTAGGGATGTATAATTTATGTTTATTCCTAGTGTTGATTTTATGAAGGTCACTATTTTGCTGAATCCCATCTCTATTTTTATGTGTATATAACAAATTTTCATATATATATTGTGAAGCTATTGTGAGAATATTAATTTCTTTGAATATTTCTCTCAAAGATTCTCGTGGTTTCATTTTATAAATGGCACGTATTGCCCTTTTTTGAATTACAAATATTTTACCAATATCAGCTGCTTTCCCCCAGAGAATGATGCCGTATGACATAACACTATGGAAGTAACTGAAATAAACTAGTCTAGCTGTAGCTTCATCAGTAAGCCACCGTATCGCACGAACTGCATATGCAGCGGAACTAAGCCTACCAGCAAGCGTTTCAATTTGTGGTCCCCACTGTAGTTTTGAATCAATATTAAGACCTAGGAAGATCGTGGAATTTACAAGATTCATTGCCTCTCCATTTATTTCAATGTTGGACGGGCTATGAATAACATTTGGCAAAGTGAATTTGATACATTTAGTTTTTTTGGAATTAAGCAAAAGATTATTTACAGTGAACCAGTTAAGAACTAACGATAAGGATTCATTTACGTTATCGCATATACTGGTTTTACCTCTATCAACTTTAAAAATTAAAGACGTATCGTCTGCAAATAAAACTATATCACAAATATTTTTTACAAGAAAAGGTAAATCATTGACGTATACTAGGAATAAAAAAGGGCCTAGTATCGATCCCTGAGGTACCCCTATATCAATAATTGATCCCAAAGACCTCTCACCACCCACGTCTACTTTCTGGACTCTATTGGATAGATAAGACTGTATGAGGTCAATCGCCCGGTTTTTAATGCCATAATATTTTAACTTTGTGATTAGGGTTGCATGACTCACACAGTCAAAGGCCTTAGATAGATCGCAGAATACCCCAACTGCATCCTGTGACTTCTCCCAGGCCTCAAATATATGCTTTAAGAGCGCTATACCTGCATCAGCTGTTGATCGACCTTTAGTAAATCCGTATTGATTACTATGTAGCAGGCCGTTAACGTTAAAGTGGTATAATAACTGATTAAGAATTATTTTTTCAAAGATTTTACTTAAAGCAGGTAATATCGATATCGGTCTATAATTAGCGAGATCACTTTCACTTCCAGACTTAAACATAGGAATGAGTTTACTGTGTTTCATGAGATCGGGAAAAACTCCCTCGTCGATACATCTATTAAAAATATAAGCTAAACATGGTGCAATATCTAAGATAATGACACCCAGCACCTTTGTAGACATTCCCCAAAGATCTTCTGTATTTTTTATATTAATTAACTTGAATGCTTTTACAATACTAGCCTCGTTAATGTAGCTAAAACTAAACTCATTCTTACATTTTGCAACACTAGATTCTAATAGAACGGAAGCTCTGGAGGCTGAAGAGTTTAACGATTTGGTCACTATTTTTGGTATATCTGAGAAAAAACTATCAAATGCATTCGCAACATCCTGTTCCTTTGTCAAAATTGTACCATTTATATTTAATTTGAACTGTATATTGCGAGCCCTTGATTTACCTGTTTCATTATTAATTAATTTCCAAGTTGCTTTTATTTTATTTGTTGAATTTTCTATTATTTTTCTCAAAAACAGTGACTTAGCCGCATGACAAACTTTTTTGAATACTTTTGAGTAATTCCTAACATATAAGATAAAAACTGGATCATCTAACATTGTCTCTCTGGTAGCATATAATTCATACAATGTATTCCTACTTCTATAAATACCCGGTGTAGCCCAGTCGACAAATCTAGCACAATTTTTTGTTTTGCATGTTTTTACTGTAAATATATCAGCATGTTCTTTAATTATTAAATTAGACAATGTGGTGGAAAGATCATTTGGATCATCGATGCATGGTACAAGGGAAACTTTGTGTTCAATTCTACTTTGAAATGTTTTGATGCGGCTCTCTGTAATAGGTCGGTGAGTAAAGTTCTGAGCTTCAACTATACGATCACAAGAAAAGGTGGCGCGTGACCGTAATGGTCAGAACTAAAATGTTTTAGTACACACTTATGAACTGGTGTGCAACTGCAATAAATGTTATCTAGACAAGTGGCTGTTGTTAGTGTCACTCTTGTAGGTTCATCAAAAAGAGGACTTAAATTGAAACACTTAAATAAGTTTAAAAGTCTTTCAGATAATGGATCAATCGGAATATTTATATTAAAATCACCACAAACTATTATGATCTTATCACAAGCTATTTTTTGCAATACTTCTTCCATAGTGCATTCATATAACCCAAAATCAGCATTGGGAGGACGGTAAACGCTCACGACGACATGCCGCTCCAGCTCGACACACGACACCTCAATAATTCTTTCAATAGAAAGATTTCTAATATCATTACGCTCCTTGCATTTTAAGTTATTTTTTACAATAATTAACGAGCCACCACGTATTGCGCTCTTGCGTTTATAGCTGCTGACAATATTGTAATTTTCGTAGAAAGGAAGTACCTCAGATTGTACCATCCAATGTTCAGTGATACACATAATATCTACACTGAAATGATTTAAAAATAATTCACATTCTAATACTTTGCTGGGCAGGCCTTGCATATTTTGGTGAACTACATGTAAACTGCCTGTTTTTCCCATTGTCGACTTGGTCAGTTTAAATGCTGATCAGTTGGCCCTACTACATTTTTTCCCCCAGTACTATTACTAAATATGGGGTTGTCATTACTCTGTGTTATAGTTCTAATAACAGAATCAGAAATATTAAATGCTAACAATTTAGCAATAATTAACTTACTACGTCTACTAAGGTATACATTACCTTTTGTCAAATAAAAATTACTAATAAAATTATTAGTGTCTAAATATAAAATGTCACTATGACGACATGTTAAATTGTAAAGTATTAAATTCAAATTGAATATTTTGTCATTGTCTTTAACACTGAATGATTTTGAGTAAGGGAAAGCACATAAAATTAGTTTCCCTAGCCCAAGATCTAGCTTTTCTAACAGGGTCTCAATTAGTTTAATTAAGTCTAATCGCTTGACACCACTACTTTCACCTAATTGAACAATCAAGGTAGTGTCTTTGTCTAAGAATTTATCATTTTTTATTCTATCGATAAAATAGTCCATGGAGACATCTGTGTAACAGTTATTTTTGACTGCCTGTTTCATTAGTCCACCAAGAAGTAATCCCATGCCAGTACCTATCTTGTCAGAGTACAATACAGTCTTCCGGGTCTGGAGACAGGGTTCGAGCTGTCTAACCGGAGGCTTAACCTTTGCAGCCTGTATCACAGTAGGCTGCTGTACTGCTGGTTTGGGAGGCAGTTGCTTACACTTGGGTGGGTCAGTCTGTGTACTATTATTACGCACATGCACATAGATGCTGTCATTGTTTAGAAATACAACATTATTCACATTTTCTTGATGATCAGAGATCTTCATTTCTGCTTCTCTATATCTGCATGTTAAATCACGAAGCGACTTCTCTAAAGTAATTATTTTATCTGCCATGTGATCTTGGTCTATTGTGTTTCTCCCTATAAGGTTATAACAGGATTGTAATTCCTCTTTTAGATCACATTTTTCTTTGCTCATCTTCGCGTGTTTAAATACATTTTAAGCTTTTTTAACTTTAAAATCAAGGTCAACTACGCCAGAGCAGAACACGAGAAGGAAACAACAAAAGGCTGTGTCCAAGGTTCGATCGGAGGACCGACCTATTGGAACGTTATCCTAGACTCGTTGCTGCAGGAACTGGAGGCTGAGGGAGTGTACTGCCAAGCATTTGCGGACGACGTTGTTCTCGTCTTTACAGGTCAGTCCACCAACACCCTAAACCATCTAGCCAACAACACGCTAGAAAAAGTAACAGATTGGGGCGTACGGAACAAACTCAACTTCGCACCACACAAGACCAACGCAATGGTGCTCACAAATAAGTTGAAATACGACACGCCACAACTGTTCATGTTAGGGACAAGACTGAACCTAGTCAAAGAAATCAAGCTATTAGGCCTAATCATCGACCACAAACTCACTTTTAAATCACACGTATCCACCCAATGTAAGAAAGTAGCGAACATATACAAACAACTAGCGTGTGCCGCAAAAGTGACGTGGGGCCTAAACAGTGAGATCACGAGAACCATCTATATCGCAGTTGTGGAGCCAATCATGACGTATGCCTCCAGCGCATGGTCCAAAGCCGTAGAATTGCAGATGAACCAAAACCAGCTCAACGCAATACAAAGAGGATTTGCTCAGAAGGTGTGCCGCTCATATCGCACCGTCTCCCTAACATCAGCCCTTGTTCTGTCGGGTTTGCTTCCACTGGATCTCAGGATCCAAGAGGCGGCAAACCTATATAAATCTAAAAAATCCCTATCCCACAACTATCTCCCCCCACAAACGGAGCTTGAACTCGGAGTGGCACACAAGGACCAACCACATCCCTCCACACTAACATCCATTGAGTACGAGCTCCTAGAAGACACCTCACAACCTATTGCCGGTCCTAAAATCTACACGGATGGCAGCAAGATAGAAGGTAAAGTAGGAGCAGCATTAACCTGGTGGGATGAAGGAGGCGAGACCACCTTTGCCACCTTCAAACTACACCCGGCATGCACGGTCTTCCAGTCGGAACTCTATGCACTTCACAGGGCCACCCAGATGGTGTGCTCGAGCAGAGACCCAATCGTCAGTATTCTGAGTGACTCAAGATCTTCACTCGACTTGCTCCGCAACCCAAAACTGAGTCACCCCCTAGTGAGAAGTGTGAGGGACAACATCAGCAAGATCGTGAACGAGGGAAGAGAGATTCGGATGTACTGGTTGAGGGCGCACATAGGGACGGCTGGAAACGAAAGAGCCGACGAGCTCGCGAAAACAGCCGCACTTAGCGATTCCGCCCAAGACTATGACAAGATCCCCATATCCTACGTCAGAAGAAAAATCAGAGTGGAATTGATCCGCAAGTGGCAGGATCGATACGAGACCTCAAGCACAGGAGCAGTCACTCGAAAGTTTCTTCCGCTAGTAGAAACAGCGTACAAAACTACGCGGACTTCGAAACTGACGCCAACCCAAGTGCAAGTTCTGACGGGACACGGAGGGATCGCCGAGTATCTCCACAGGTTCATGCTCAAAGACAGCCCAGGATGTGAGTGTGACGACAATGTCAGCGAGTCGGTCTGGCACATCCTCCTACACTGCCCCCGTTTCATGGCAGCACGACAAGATCTCGAAACTCAGATCGACAGAAATTTGGACGAGTCAGATCTGCAACTTATTATGGCAGATCCTAAGAGCAGACCATATTTCCTGTCCTACGCTGAGAAGATCTTCAGAGTCGCTGCAAAAAGGAACAGCACACTTCCCCCCCCACAACGTCAACAAACACAAGATTCCCAAGTCCCCATCGTCATCCCCAAACTCACCTCCCCAAAAAGCTTGGCTATCTCACAGCTCCTTGTAAGTGGAGAGATAGGAAAGCCCGGCATCAGAATCAAAGGAGTGGCTCTCTTCATGGACAACAATGAAGAAAGGTTGGGTTTGAGTTTCTGTTTCTGCCGAGCCGGGAAGAAAAGTCGCGTAGCGATATCCCCCGGCTTAGCGTCTCTGCTAAATGGGAGTACATCGAAAACAACAATGCGCCACAAAATCTACAGTGCGCTACCGGTGATAGAAGTCGAAAACCACCAATGTCGGCTAGTGCGATCGAAGAACAAAACGATTGTGCTGCTCGAGTTGGGAGGAAGGAGACCATTTGCACCGGTAAGTTCGATGCTCACAATGATCGGAGATTTAGCTGAAGAGGAAACCACCCCTCGCATGATAAGTGTGGACGCGTTCAGTGGATCGGAACGCGTCCAACAAAAAGCAGCTGATAAGAGGGAAACAGAACGTCAAACTAACAAACCACCCAACAAGAGTTCCACACGGGGTAGCAGAATAGATGCAGTCGTGAGTGCCTTCAGCGCCGCCGTACAAAACCTGACTGGCATGCCAACGAAGGAACCGCCAAAGGGAAAAGCAGCATCCACAAGCAAGAAGACCGCAAAGGCTCCGGCAAAACCACCACCAACGAGAGCCGAAATGGGGGAGGTCAGTCCGCCAAATCTCATACCTGCCACGCGCCCAATAGACCACGCAATAAATGCTCTCCTCGAATTCCTTGCCATAACGAAGGCGTCTAGAGACGTTAAGTTACAAACCTGCGCAAAAATCCTGCAGACTTTTAGGCAAGGAAATAAAAGCCTTTTAAAGGTGTTAATCGAGGAGGCAGAAGCCGCCATATACGACAACGATAGCTCCCGGGTCATCGAAGGGAAAATGTCAGACAGTTATATGGTGGCTTACAACGCGTCAGGTGGCTTTGTGGAGCAAAATGAGGAAGAGACGGAGCGGATTGGTCATATAAAATTCAAAACCCCGGCTGAAGATCCTATAGTGGTTGTTGCCAAGTGTACTATCATAATGCCAGACGACAAGATCCTAAAAATGGGTGAAAGCATTTCAGGAAGTCGGACGGCATATTGGAGTCATCGGGAACTGCCACGCTTCAAGTGGATCAATGGAGTTCCGGGGTGCGGGAAAACAACATGGGTAGTTAGTAACTTCAATGTCAGCGAGGACACCGTAATAACATCAACAATTGAGGCAGCCAACGATCTGAAAGAAAAGCTATCGCACCGCATAGGAGATGGCTAAGGCCAAAGTGCGCACTATGGCTTCAGTTCTTGTAAATGGATTCAGGGGAAAATGTCATCGTCTTACGATTGACGAGGCCTTAATGAACCATTTCGGAGCCATTGTCATGGCATCTCAGTTGGCCGGAGCTGGTGAAATCGTTCTCATTGGAGATGTTAACCAATTGCCGTATATTGACAGAGATAACCTCTTCGATATACAATACAATCGCCCAAACCTTGTCACTAACATCAGCAAGGAATTGTTGTTAACGCACCGGAACCCAATGGATGTTGCTTACGCTCTACAAGAGGTGTACTCTGGTATCTACTCATCGAAACGGAGGATACAGTCCCTGCAGCTGAATCCTTACACGGGCGCGCAGATTCCCCGAAGCCTCCCCAACACTCTCTTCCTAGTCCACACTCAGGAAGAGAAAAAAACCGTCACGAGTCAGGGTTTCCGGGCAGGCGACGGGTCGCGCACGCTTACAGTTCATGAAGCACAGGGCCTATCTTACGAGACCGTGATAATAATCAACACCAGACGCAGAATAGGGCTACACGACAGCGTTCCCAATGCAGTCGTAGCCATATCACGTCACACAGGGAGCTGCACTTACTACACGGACGACACCGACGACGCAATAGGGAACTTCATGAAGCGAGCAACGGCAGTGCCAGTAAAAGATATTCTAGATTACAATTTCTAAATGGCAAAAAAAGACAGCAACGCTGTTGTTTGGAATATCCTGGAGGAAGTGGTGGCGGAGGTAGAGGGTCATCTGTAGTAAAATATAATATTTATATAAAAAAAAAAGTAGGATGTAATAAAAAGTAAATTCCGGAAATTGTCAGCATATATGTAATATACAGTAAAATTATAAAATAAATTATAAAGTAAAATTAGTTTATAAGTTACGCTCTGAAATTGTTAACCATTGTTCAAATCTAAATCAATAACATGTAATAATTAAGTTTAATTATAAGAACAAAAAAAAAATTAACAATCAATGATATTAAAAAAAAAAAAAAAAAAAAAAAATACATAACCATATCCCTAATGTTTCCTTAGTTTGTTAAGTAGAATTCAATAAGTAAATGTGAAAGTCTAAAGATCGATATAATAACAAATAATATAATAAAAGCACGGACCCAGGAGTCTGTGGTGAACGCCTAGTGCCATTTCGAGATGGCAAAAAAAAAAAAAAACCTAACCTAACCTAACCTTTTTTTTTTTTTTTTTTACTCCAGCATCCACTGCCCCGCCGTCCACTCATACACTCTGGCTAGCACCCCCGCCTCGAGTTCCCAAGGAGGGGTGCCCGCCAGAGCGCATGCCGCCGAGAAACCTACTGAGCGGTAGGTTCTCGCCACTCGCTGCGCGATGGCCCTTTGGGGCCTGCGCAGTGCGGTGGCATTCTCCCTCCTATGGAGGGAGTCTGCCCAGATGGGCGCCCCGTAAAGGGCCATACTCTTCAGGATGCCGGCATAAAGATGCCGGCATCGCGCTTTGGGCCCTCCCAGATTTGGGAGGAGCCACGAAAGCGCCCCTGCGGTCTTCAGCAGGCGCGTCGACAGCCCGCTAAAGTGCGGGCCGAAGCGCCACCTGCTATCAAGCACCAGGCCCAGATACTTCATCTGGGTCTTCACTTCGACCCTGACGCCCTCAACTACGATGTGGGCGTCAGGTGGGGTGCGCTGCTGAGGCCCGTGAAAATACACGGCCTCGGTTTTATGCAGTGCAACCCCCAAACCAAGTCGGTGGATCCTGCCTGCGACCAGCGATCCGCCGGCCGAGGCCAGGCTCGCCGCCTCCCTCCAGTCTCTCCCCCGGGCAGTAAGGTCTCGGAGGAGAGCTCCCCGCAGGAGCCAATCGAAGCCGATGTTCCACAGGAGGGGTCCTAGGACAGACCCCTGTGGAACACCGGCCTCGGCCCCGTACCGCCGCAGCTGGCCAGCTTTATCTACCAAGAGGACCGCTCGGTCCTCCAGGTAGCTGGCCAGCAGCCTCCGCAGATACTGAGGCACTCCATGATAACGGAGTGCCTCAAGTACCGTGGAGTGGGGAACGGAATTGAAGGCGTTGGCTATGTCAAACGACACAGCCAACACCCCGTCCCCCACCTCCACTGCCTCCCGCACCTGGCCCTTTAGGCGGGCCAGCGCGTCGATCGTCGAACGCCCTCTTCGGAAACCGAACTGGGCGTCCGACAGATCCGGCCCCACCTCCCGGCGGAGGCCTTTTAGCCGCCCGGCGCAGTTTGTTCCGCGCCGCCTTGTATGGTCTCCCTGTCGAGACCCTCGAGCATCTCGGCTCGCGCCGCATCTTTGGCGACGCTCACCGCCACCTTAAGGACCTTCTTCGCCTCCACGTAGGAGGCATAAAGAAGGTCCTCATGCTCGAGGTCTCTCTGGATCCGCCGTCAGCTCCGCGCGAACGCCCTCCTTGCCACCACGCAGGCGGCCCGGAGTCCCGCCAATTCCCCCGACCACCAATACACGGCGCGTCGGGGGGGCGGGCGGCGTGACCGAGGCATGCTTAGGTTGCACACCTCAGTCAGGGACCTCCGGAGCTCGACCGCTGCGCCGTCGACGTCTAGGACGTCGACGGGTGGGTCGAGCCAAACTTTTTTTTTTTTTTTTTTTGACCCAGGAAAATCCTTTATGGATACCACCTGCCCGGGGGAGCAAGGTGGTTATGTGGGAGTCTCCGCCTACCTCACGGCGGCATACCCACTAAAAACCTGGGATGAGTCCCTCTTCCACCTTTCTGGGACAAGATGGGGTCGCGTTAGCATTCAACCATCTTGCCCCGGTGGTTGGCCCTAAAAAGGGCCCTTTCTCCTCTATGGAGGGGTGAATTTGCTCATACCAAAATCACCCCTCGTGCCCTCACACAGGGGGGTCGTGCAGACCGTTAGAGAGTACCCCGATTCTTCAACAGTAACCCCCCTTGCGCGCCCTGAAAAGGGCGTCCCGCCTGCGAGAGATGCGCTGCACAAAGCACCGCACGAAGTGCCGCCCCACTCGGAATCCCGCAAGGAAACTGACCCATACAGCCGACTCGCGGAAAACCGGGCAGGACGACGCAACCCTCCCTCCTTTGGTGTTTGGTCCGCGCCGGTAAACCGGTAGCTCCCATTTCTGGGAGCCGATCCCCTATCCGCCACCTGGGGACGCGCCACGTCGGGGTTCACCTCCCCGCCCACTAGGACAACCTAGCAGGTCCGTGGGGGTCGAGACAAACTTTTTTTTTTTTTTTTTTTTTTTTTTTTCCCAGGGAAATCCTTTATGGATACCAACTAGCAGGGAGGCTAGATGGTTATGTTGGACTCCTTATACCAACTAAAACCACTGGGGTGTTCCTCTTCTTCGCCGTCGATGAGGTTGCGGGATCGGTTTGCACCGCTACCCCGTCAGCAATTGTCCTTGCGGACCCATCTTTAGCCAGTCTTGCCCTGCAAGCTCTTAACTTCTGGTTGCTGAAGGCACCCTGAACACTAGGGCGCCTTCACGCTCGTGACCCTCATAGTGCAAGCGACAGACCCCCCTGATCTATCGCCCGCGAGTCGTTACTATTGCGGCATTCGAGCAAGGTAAGCCCGACGCTGGCGGCCGTGCCTCTTGCGGCGGATTGGGAGTGAGTTTAGATCTTGCTCACGCTCCCTCTCTGCTAATTCCTTCTGTATCATGACAGACTCACAGAAAACCTCGGCCGCCCTCCAAGCCTCTTCACTGCCGACCATGGCATTGATCAGTGCCGCGATAGACAAGTCCTGCCCAATAGAGGCAGACAAGGCAGTGCTAGGCTCCGCCCAGGCTAGACACTCCTCACGCGTGTGCTGTGCCGTGTCTGCTATGCCACTTCTGCAGTGGTGGCACTCCTCTGTTGGCTCACGTCCAACCACCCGACACAGGTACTCACCAAAGCACCCGTGGCCAGTCAGAACCTGTGTCAGGTGAAATGAGAGCACGCCATGTTTGCGTTCGACCCACTGCCTTAGAATTGGCCGTCCGTTTTTGGCACCCGTTTCACCAGAGACCTCCAGCATCCTGGCGCCAGTTGCCGTCGTTCGGATACGTAGATCATCAATGCCCAGGCTTTTGATCTCTATACACTTCCTTGCCTCTGTGAGTAGGGAGGCGTATGTAACGCCTTTCTCCACAGCACCAGCTTGCAGGGTGAGTGTGATGGCTGCCGACCGAGGGGAGTGGAGTTTCATCGAACGCTGCGGTGTTTTCTTAGCCACAGGGACACCGGGCGCAGGGACGCCGGCCGCCTGTTTGTCCGTCTGCTTTGCCGCTTGCTTGGATCCCTTTCCAACAACTGTCGTCCACGCCCCATTCTTCGGAGGCGTTGCGAAAGACTTCGAGAGTGGTTCTCGTGCCGCCTCCTTGGCTGCCTCTTTAGCCGCCAAGCTTTCCTTTCCTTTCTTTCTCTTGGGTGCAGAGCTAGTTGGGTTCTCAAATGACGTGAACGCTTCTGGTATAGGCACATTTGCCGAGTTCGCCCTGGGTTCCACGTGTACAGACTCAGCATCTGCCTTCCGTTCACGATTTTTGTCCGCAGCCAATGGAGGACGCAGACGAACCTCCGGAAGAAGCCTGTCTTCAATTGCCCCCAACCGAGCATTCACCATGGTTCCGACTTGGACCATGATAATACGCGACAGTTCCTGTACATCCAGCTGCTGCGTTCCTGCCTGAGGCTCAGTCGCTGATCGGGACTGCCGTATCTCTGTTCTTATTTATGCAAACTCCTTACGGAGAGCAGCAAGCTCTGTCTGCAAACGTGTATTGTCCGCCTGCAACTTTGCTGTCTCTTCAGAGATGGAACGCTTGCGGAGCACTTCCACGGCCTCTACTATATACTGTGTCGCTTCGTTGAGGGACTTCTGGAACGGGCCACTCAGGTGGCTTGATTTGCGTGACACCGTTTTGATCACCTCTACACAATCCAACACCTGCTTGTTGAGTGATGACGCCAGTTGGTTGTCAACTTCACCTGCCAGAAGCCCAGCCATGCATGCCGGGCGCGTCACTCTCGTGCGCCGCGTCTTCTCCATCGCTTGCGTCACCTCTTCAGTCGCAGAAACTCTTCAGAACTCTTCAGAAACTCCTCTCGCCTGGTGGAGTTCGGAGACTCCTTTGTCTGCCATGGCGGGCGGCCTCTACCACTTCCCTTCACAGACTTTGTCACCTTCGATAACGATGTCCCTCCTGTCTCAGTGACATCTGAGTCCGACTCAGAGTCTCTCGGAACTGACGGTCCAGGTCTCTTCCGCCAAAATCGAGAAGGCGCATCGGACGCCACCGTCTCCAAGCTCCTGTCGGTGTCTGACTCCGACATGCGCTCCACTATTACTCGGGGTTCCATAGGAAAGCCAGGGTCTTTGGTGTTGGCACACGCCTTAGGGGCGAGCGCTTTCACCTCCAAATCGTCATTATCCATATCGTTTGCAATTTCAGATTCCACTTTGTTCATGCTAGGGTCGTGTTTACGAAGGCGGGCAGAACGCCGACCTACGAAGCAGTTGTTGCCCCCCCCAGAGTACGAGGGGCAGCCCTCCACCGAAGCGGAAGGGTGGGATTCCCCCTTTCGGGGACCCACCTGGGGATCATTTTTGCAACTACTTAAGTCCATTTCCTTTTCTCCAATGCTCCACATCGTCGTCTCTTTTTTCAGGGGTGAGCTCCCCTGTCAGTGCGCCCTGAATAGGGCACACCCGTCCCGCCTGACAGGCCCATACTGGGCCCCGCCGAGATGCGCTGCACGAAGCACCGCCCCACTCGGAATCCCGCAAGGAAACTGACCCATACAGCCGACTCGCAGGAAACCGGGCAGGACGACGCAACACTCCCTCCTTCTCCCTCCTCCTGGTGTTTGGTCCGCGCCGGTATACCGGTAGCTCCCATATCTGGGAGCCGATCCCCTATCCGCCACCTGGGGACGCGCCACGTCGGGGTTCACCTCCCCGCCCACTAGGACAACCTAGCAGGTCCATGGGTCGAGACAAACCTAACCTAACCTAACCTAAAATAACCTAACCTTTTTTTTTTTTTTTTGGCAGGTGGGAAATCTGCTAGCAGACACCCAACTACGAGTAAGGGTCGCAGTTGGGTAGTATGGGGTTGTCGACCTCGACGACCCACTAAAAACCACCTGGTGGCCAGCCTCGATGCATGTCAAGGGGCTCCGGGATCTCCATACGAAACGCACCGGTGCCCCTCTCGCATCGTGCTCTGAGCACTGACCCGGTATTGGCACCCACAGCCACGCCCGGCACCCTCGCGTGCTACGGCGACATTTGCCACAAATGTCGCCGCCCTCCCGGGATCCGTATCCAGCCAGCCAGAGCCCTCACTCCAGCCAACCACGGACCCAAAAGGTCCCCTGTTTGGCAGGGGATACCACTCGCCCCCTCACGGGGCAGGCGGTGCGGGGCGGCCGTTGTCAGCACCCCGCCGCCGCCTCCTCCGAGCGGGATCGGCCCTCTCCCGATCCCGCTCAGCGGCCTCTTTCCGAACCATGACGGTCTCACAGAAAGAGGCCACGGCCCTCCACGCCGTCTCATCCGCCAGCATGGCCTCGACCACGGATGGCAGAGAGAGATCCTGCCCGATCCTAGCGACCAGGGTCCGCTGCTCCAGGCACCACGCTGAGCACTGCTCCAGCGTGTGCTGTGCGGAATCCCTGTCGCTCCCACAATGGTGCCATTGTGCTGTCGATTCGCGTCCGATCCTACTCAGGTACTCACCGAACACACCGTGTCCGGTAAGTACCTGAGTAAGTCTGTAGGTGACGTTGCCGTACCCCCTTCCCAGCCAGGCTTCGAGGTTGGGATAGGACGATACGCTGACGCGAGCATCTCGGCTCCTCGAGCCGCTCGCGCCATCTACGGAGCGCACGTCGACGCTCTTGGGCCCGTACTTCAATAGGCGCGATTCCGCTCCCGCCATCATATCGAAGACGAACGTACACACGTGCGTCCGTCTCCGCTAAGATGTCGAGCGGCGGAAACCGCGCCAAGATAGTGGCCGCCTCAAAGGATATCGTCCGATATCCCCGTGCGATTCGAATGGCTATAGTGCGCTGCAGGCTGCAATAAAGCAGTCTGTAGCGCCTAACACCCGCCAGTCTATCAGACCAGACGGGTGCTCCGTAGAGAGCCATCGGTCGCACTACCCCCCCGTAGAGGCGGCGAACGCCCTCCCGTGGTCCCCCGAGATTTGGCAGCAGTCTGTGCAGAGCACCCACCACCTTCTGAATCCGGGGGACAGAGCGTTTGAAGTGCTCCCCGAAGTCCCAGCGACCGTCCAAGGTGAGGCCCAGGTACTTGAGGTACCGCCCCACCTGTACGTCAACGTCACCCACGCGAATCGACAAGCTGGGTGGTTGCCTTCCCCTCGGAAGCTTGTGGAACCACAGCGCCTCGGTCTAATACGAGAGTGTCGTCTGCGTAGCAGACAACTCGTACGCCGACAGGGAGTTCAACGCGCAGGACCGCATCGTATGCGAAGTTCCACAACAGCAGGCCCAAAACGGACCCCTGCGGAACCCCACAATCATCCCCCTCTGGTGCAATGTACCGTCCCCGCCCACATACTGCACACATCTGTCTCGCAAGTAGGCCCCAACAATGCCCTGCAGGTAGGGGGGCACTCCGTGAAACACGAGGGCCTCCCGGATCGCCCTCCAGGGTAGGGAGTTAAAGGCGTTAACGATATCCAAGGATACCGCTAACACCCTCCCGCCCCGGGACACTACCTGATTCGACAGAGACCGAACCCGAAGGATCGCGTCCATTGTCAAACGCCGGAACCCGGAAACCAGTATGGTCATCCGACAGGTTGGGACCTTCCTGCCACAGATGTGTGCATAGACGATCGGCAATTATTCTTTCGAATAATTTGCCGGCTTCGTCTAGCAGGCAAATGGGACGATACGCAGAGGGAGAATCTGCGGCCCTGCCGTGCTTCTTCAAGAGGACCAATCTTGCCTCCTTCCACTCCTTGGGGAACACACTGAAACGAAAACAGCTGTCAAACAGCCGTCTCAGTCTGTCCCCCAAGTCGGCGGATAGAGCCAGCGCCCAGGCCCGACCGGGAATCCCGTCAGGCCCGGGCGCTGTGTTACGAGCCCTGAGGTGCCTTACCGCTCGATCCAACTCCTGGTCAGTGACCCCCAGTTCATCGGACCAGATGGTCGGTTCCGATGTGCCGGGGGGCAAGGGACTGTCCTGGACCCTAGGGAAGAGCGTATCAACGACACTTCCCACAAACTCGGGGTCCAGGGTCTCCGTCAACGGAGGGACCCACGGTCTGAGCTTGCCCAGTACCATTCGGTACGGGCGCCCCCATGGATCCCTGTTCAGTCCCTCCAGGAGTTCACTCCAAGATCGAACTTTAGCGGCTGCTATAGCCGCCTGGAGTTCTTTGGTAGCGCCTAGGTATACCTCGTAAACTCTATCCACCTCTTCGGCAATGGCTCGCCTTCTTCTCCGGGTCCTAGTGTACTGGCGTCGGGAGCGCAAGCAGATCCCCCGCAACTGCGCTATCTCCTCCGAGTTCCCAAGGAGGGGTGCCCGCCAGAGCGCATGCCGCCGAGAAACCTACTGAGCGGTAGGTTCTCGCCACTCGCTGCGCGATGGCCCTTTGGGGCCTGCGCAGTGCGGTGGCATCCTATGGAGTGGATCCTATCGCTCCTATGGAGGGAGTCCGCCCAGATGGGGGCCCCGTAAAGGGCCATACTCTTCAGGATGCCGGCATAAAGATGCCGGCATCGCGATGCTCGGAGATAGCGGGTCTCCGAGCACCACCAGTAGACCTGGCGGCGGTCGGGACGGCCACGGGACCTCGGCATTGCAGCGTTACACACTGCCGTCACCGCCTCGCTGAAGTGGATCGCTGCAACGTCCACTTCCGGATGCGTGGCCGTGGCAGACCACGACTGGACAATAGCCGCCTCTTTTGCCAGTTCGGCATCAAGGCGACTAATCGTCCAGCGCGGAAAATTTGCCCGCACCACGTGCTGCGATCCTCCTGGGTTGTCGGAGTGGAGAAGCTCGAACCTAATATACTTATGGTTCGAGAGATTCTCCACCTCCGACATTACCCTCCAGGACTGCACACGTGCTGCAGCAACCGGGGAGGCGAACGATAGGTCCACCACGGACCCCCCGTTATACTGCACGCACGTGTGGGCCGACCCTCTGTTCAGCAGGGTCAGTCCTGTGGCAACCGCCCACTCCCTGACAATCTCTCCACGAGAGTCAGTATGGCGGTTGCCCCAGTCCCGGGCCTTGGCGTTCAGGTCCCCCATTAGGAGGACCTGACGTGGCGCCTGTCTTTGAACCGCCGCGGCTAGGAGGTCCATAAAGACCTCCAGTGCTGCAGCGGTTTTGTTGGATGAGAAGTATACGCCGACGATGGCATACTCCCCCCACTTGGCCACCACGTACCCAGGGCCCCTCTCTTCTACTAAGAGAGGGAGGGCTGACCCCGACCGTCCAATAATGGCAACAGAGCCGTCTAGATCCCCTGCCCAACAGGAATGGGGGGGGGGATGTAGTACGGCTCCGCGGCAACCGCTAGGTCTATCTGCCACTGCGCTAGGGTCTGCATTAGCAGATCTTGGGCCCCAGCGCAGTGGTTTAGGTTCGTCTGGAGAAGGTTGTGATGTCGGACTTGATCCATTAATCCGACATCACAACCTCTTCGCTTGCCGCTTGGCGTCCGGCTTCAGGGACGGGCGGATCTGTGGCCCCAGGGGTAGCCCGGGTCCTGTTGGCCGGCCCCTTTGTCTTTGGAGGGACACACTTGTGTCCCCCCATCACGTGCCCGGAAGGCCTCTTCGACTCTGCGCAAATTGCGCAGCGAGGTTCGGCCTTCCCGCAGGCGGCCGCCTTATGACCTGTGTCTCCACACCGGAAATACAGGTCCCCTCTGTCGGCTGACGCGGTACACAGGGCACGTGTGTGCCCTAGTCCCATGCACTTATAGCAGCGCATGGGTCGCGCCCCTAACGCCACCACTCGCACTGAGCTCCATCCTATCAGTACTCTGCCCTTATCCGACAGCACTTTGGCTGCCAAAACCGCGCAGGACACCAGAATGGAGCCAGTGCCGTAGGGACCGGGGTGGATCTCCCGTCACAGCTTCCGGCCTCTGCTACCGCCTTAGCCACTTTCTCTTTGGTGACAGGAAGCCGTGCGGCCTCTCGAGCCAATCCTTAAGGACTGGCACGAGAGCGTCCAGCGTCCGGCGCCCGAATACGGCGGAGGCGAGGTTCTCCGTCCAATGCTGGACGACGGCATCCCTCGCCTCTCGCCGAACGGCTTCCCGCTCTTCCGGGGCGGGGCACTCCCCGAGTGCCCTACGCCCCGCCGTCCACTCATACACTCTGGCTAGCACCCCCGCCTCGAGTTCCCAAGGAGGGGTGCCCGCCAGAGCGCATGCCGCCGAGAAACCTACTGAGCGGTAGGTTCTCGCCACTCGCTGCGCGATGGCCCTTTGGGGCCTGCGCAGTGCGGTGGCATTCTCCCTCCTATGGAGGGAGTCCGCCCAGATGGGGGCCCCGTAAAGGGCCATATTCTTCAGGATGCCGGCATAAAGTTGCCGGCATCAAGCTTTGGGCCCTCCCAGATTTGGGAGGAGCCACGAAAGCACCCCCGTGGTCTTCAGCAGGCGCGTCGACAGCCACCAGACCCAGATACTTCATCTGGGTCTTCACTTCGACCCTGACGCCCTCAACTACGATGTGGGCGTCAGGTGGGGTGCGCTGCCGAGGCCTCGGCAGTAACACTCGGTAGTAGTTACTGCCAAGGACGAGTCAGAGACTGGAGAAGAAGTCCTTAACAGGATAAGGAAAGTCGTTGATGCAAAAGAAGGATGGGTTACAGTAGAAAAGGTCAGAAAAGCTAAAGACAGAAAAATCATAGTAGGTTGTAGAACAAAATAAAGCCTTCTTGGTATACCTTAAAGGGGGGGAAATGGGGGGGTGCAGTTTAAAAAAACTTTTGTATTTCTTGAAGCACCATCTATACAAATCCTCAAAATAATACACAAAAATTTCTTACAACCCAAGGTAAAGTTTGCTATGTCTATCTAGCACCGGTTACAAGTTATGGCCGTTTAAAGTTTTTTATTTCTGAATCGGATAATGAAGAGGGTCTTGAGCAACATTTGTTCGAGCGCGATCCCTCTCAGACTTGTAGTTTCCGAGATAATGAGAGAGGGGGGAAATGGGGGCAAGGACGGGCGTGAGTAAAACATATTTTTTCAACTCTACGAAGCATCCTCTAAACGATCCGACCAAAACGATTCCACTAAGATTTAAATTCCAACATGATGCCTTCTGGGTATACCTAAATAAGGGGGGTGGGGTGGGGGGGGGGGTGAATGGGGGGAGGGTGCAGTTTAAAAAAACTTTTGTAAATTTCGAAGCACCATATACAAATCTTTATACGAATACTCAAACAAAAACACAAATATTCCTTACAACCCAAGGTCAAGTTTGCTATGTCTATCTAGCACCGTTCAGAAGTTATGAAGGTTTAAAGTTTTTTATTTTGGATTTGGATAATGAAGAGGGTCTTGAGCAACATTTGTTCCAGCACGATCCCTCTCAGACTTGTAGTTTCCGAGATAATGAGAGAGAGGGGAAAAGGGGGCAAGGACGGGGATGGGTAAAACATATATTTTTTCATCTCTACGAAGCATCCTCTAAACGATCCGGCCAAAACGATTCCACTAAGATTTAAATTCCAACATGATGCCTTCTGGGTATACCTAAAAAGGGGGGGGGGGGGGGGGGAATGTTGAAAAGGGTGCAGTTTAAAATAGTTTTTGTACATTTCGAAGCACCATATACAAATCCTTATACAAATCCTCAAAAAAAAACACTAAAATTCCTTACAACCCAAGGTCAAGTTTGCTATGTCTATCTAGCACCGTTTAGAAGTTATATATTTAATATATTTTTTCTAATCTACGAAGCATCCTCTATACGATCCAACCAAAATGTAGTACCCAACATGATGCCATCTTGGTCTGCTTAAGTATTTACAAAGAAGATACAGATGTTTTAAGATTTTGTATGGGAGTGCACATATTTGTATGGGACAAAATTTTTTTGTATGGCGGCCATCTTTGTTTTTTTTAGATTCGAATTTTGAAAAGGGTCTTGAGCAACATTAGTTGGAGCACCAACCCTCTCCGACTTGTAGTTTCCGAGATTTTGTGGGGGGTCAAAAAGGGGGGCAAAGAGGGGATGTCACACAACTTTTTTCAACTCTTCAGAGTATCCTCTATACGATCCCACTAAAATTTCAATTCCAACTTGACGCCTTCTAGGTATACCCTGAAGGGGGGTGAGAAAAATGCAGGGAGAGGGGGGAGTTTAAAAATTGTTTTTGAATCCTTGGAGCATCCTCTATACGATCCCAATAAAATTTCAATTCCAACATGACGCCTTTTGGGTATACCTTGAAAGGGGGGTAAAAAATGGGGGATGGGTGGTTCATAAAAATTTTGTATTTCTTAAAGCACCATCTATACAAATCCAAAAAAAAAACACACCTCGTCGGGAAGAATCCGATGTTGATTCGTGGGAGGGGCAATTGGAGGGGGAAAAGGGGCACTTTAGGATTTTTCCCCCACTCTAATAAACCCCTTCTATAGTTTTCCATGAAAAAAACCACACCTCCCCCTCCACCATCTGGGAGAACAATTATGTCAATCAGTGAGTGACTCAATCAATCAGTGGTAATTAAGCTATATATAGTATAATAATAATAATAACTAGAGGTTGCATGGTGTGCGAGCTGCATACAGCTCGCGGGTTTAACCCCTATAAACCCCTTTAACCCCTAAAAACCCCTACAAACCCCTGCAACCCCTAAAAACCCCTACAACCCCTAAAAACCCCTACAAACCCCTATAACCCCTAAAAACCCCTACAACCCCTAAAAACCCCTACAAACCCCTACAACCCCTAAAAACCCCTACAAACCCCTACAACCCCTAAAAACCCCTAACCCCTAAAAACCCCTACAAACCCCTACAACCCCTATAAAACCCCTACAACCCCTAAAAAGTCATACTAACCCCTACAACTTCAAAAACCCCTAAAAACCCCAACAACCCCTAAAAACCCCTACAACCCCAAAAAAATCCTACAAACCCCTAACACCCCTAAAAACCCCTACAACCCCTAAAAACCCCTACAACCCCTAAAAATCCCTACAACCCCTAAAAACCCCTACAACCAATTAAAAAATGCTACAAACCCCTACAACCCCTAAAAACCCCTATAAACCCCTACAACCCCTAAAAACCCCGACAAACCCCTACAACCCCTAAAAACGCCTAAAACCCCTAAAAACCCCTACAAACCCCTAAAAAATCTAACAAATCCCTACAACCCCTAAAAAACCCTACAAACCCCTACAACCCCTAAAAACCCCTACAAACCCCTACAACCCCTAAAAACCCCTACAACCCCTAAAAACCCCTACAAACCCCTACAACCCCTAAAAACCCCTACAAACCCTAAAAACCCCTACAACCCCTAAAAACCCCTAAAAACCCCTACAACCCCTATAAACCCCTAAAAACCCCTACAACCCCTAGGAACCCCTACAACCCCTAAAAACCCCTACAACCCCTAAAAATCCCTACAACCCCTAAAAAATCTTACAAATCCCTACAACCCCTAAAAATCCCTACAACCCCTAAAAACCCCTACAACCCCTAAAAAATCCTACAAACCCCTAAAACCCCTAAAATTCCCTACAACCCCTACAAATCTTAAAAATCCCTACAACCCCTAAAAACCCCTACAAACCCTAAAAACCCCTACAACCCCTAAAAACCCCTAAAAACCCCTACAACCCCTAAAAACCCCTACAAACCCCTACAACCCCTAAAATTCCGTACAACCCCTAAAAATCCCTACAACCCCTAAAAACCCCTACAAACCCCTACAACCCCTAAAAACCCCTACAACCCCTAAAAACCCCTTCAAACCCCTACAACCCCTAAAATTCCCTACAACCCCTAAAAACCCCTAAAAACCCCTACAACCCCTAAAAACCCCTACAACGCCTAAAAACCCCTAAAAACCCCAACAACCCCTAAAAACCCCTACAAACCGCTACAACCCCTAAAAACCCCTACAACCCCTAAAAACCCCTACAAACCCCTACAACCCCTAAAAACCCCTACAAACCCTAAAAACCCCTACAACCCCTAAAAACCCCTAAAAACCCCTACAACCCCTATAAACCCCTAAAAACCCCTACAACCCCTAGGAACCCCTATAACCCCTAAAAACCCCTACAACCCCTAAAAATCCCTACAACCCCTAAAAATCTTAAAAATCCCTACAACCCCTAAAAATCCCTACAACCCCTAAAAACCCCTACAACCCCTAAAAAATCCTACAAACCCCTAAAACCCCTAAAATTCCCTACAACCCCTACAAATCTTAAAAATCCCTACAACCCCTAAAAACCCCTACAAACCCCTACAACCCCCACAACCCCTAAAACCCCTACAAATCCCTACAACCCCTAAAAATCCCTACAACCCCTAATAAATCCTACAAATAAGTACATACCCTAAAAACCCCTAAAACCCCTACAAACCCCTACAACCCCTAAAAACCCCTACAACCCCTAAAAAATCCCACAAACCCCTAAAACCCCTAAAATTCCCTACAACCCCTACAAATCTTAAGAATCCCTACAACCCCTAAAAACCCCTACAAACCCCTACAACCCCTACAACCCCTAAAACCCCTACAACCCCTAAAAAATCCTACAAATCCCTACAACCCCTAAAAATCCCTACAACCCCTAAAAACCCCTACAACCCCTAAAAAATCCTACAAATCCCTATAACCCCTAAAAACCCCTAGAACCCCTACAGACCCCTACAACCCCTAAAAACCCCTAAAAACCCCTACAACCCCTAAAAACCCCTACAACCCCTAAAAATCCCTACAACCCCTAAAAATCCCTACAATCCCTAATAAATCCTACAACCCCTAAAAACCCCTAAAAACCCCTACAACCCCTAAAAACCCCTACAAACCCCTACAACCCCTAAAATTCCGTACAACCCCTAAAAATCCCTACAACCCCTAAAAACCCCTACAAACCCCTACAACCCCTAAAAACCCCTACAACCCCTAAAAACCCCTTCAAACCCCTTCAACCCCTAAAATTCCCTACAACCCCTAAAAACCCCTAAAAACCCCTACAACCCCTAAAAACCCCTACAACGCCTAAAAACCCCTAAAAACCCCAACAACCCCTAAAAACCCCTACAAACCGCTACAACCCCTAAAAACCCCTACAACCCCTAAAAACCCCTACAAACCCCTACAACCCCTAAAAACCCCTACAAACCCTAAAAACCCCTACAACCCCTAAAAACCCCTAAAAACCCCTACAACCCCTATAAACCCCTAAAAACCCCTACAACCCCTAGGAACCCCTACAACCCCTAAAAACCCCTACAACCCCTAAAAATCCCTACAACCCCTAAAAAATCTTAAAAATCCCTACAACCCCTAAAAATCCCTACAACCCCTAAAAACCCCTACAACCCCTAAAAAATCCTACAAACCCCTAAAACCCCTAAAATTCCCTACAACCCCTACAAAATCTTAAAAATCCCTACAACCCCTAAAAATCCCTACAACCCCTAAAAATCCCTACAACCCCTAAAAACTCCTACAAACCCCTACAACACCTACAACCCCTAAAACCCCTACAAACCCCTACAACCCCTAAAAATCCCTACAACCCCTAAAAAATCCTACAAATAAGTACATACCCTAAAAACCCCTAAAACCCCTACAAACCCCTACAACCCCTAAAAACCCCTACAACCCCTAAAAAATCCCACAAACCCCTAAAACCCCTAAAATTCCCTACAACCCCTACAAATCTTAAGAATCCCTACAACCCCTAAAAACCCCTACAAACCCCTACAACCCCTGCAACCCCTAAAACCCCTACAACCCCTAAAAAATCCTACAAATCCCTACAACCCCTAAAAATCCCTACAACCCCTAAAAACCCCTACAACCCCTAAAAAATCCGACAAATCCCTATAACCCCTAAAAACCCCTAGAACCCCTACAGACCCCTACAACCCCTAAAAACCCCTTAAAACCCCTACAACCCCTAAAAACCCCTACAACCCCTAAAAATCCCTACAACCCCTAAAAATCCCTACAATCCCTAATAAATCCTACAAATCCCTACAACCCCTAAAAATCCCTACAACCCCTAAAAAATCCTACAAATAACTACAACACCTAAAAACCCCTAAAACCCCTACAAACCCCTACAACCCCTAAAAACCCCTTCAACCCCTAAAAAATCCTACAAATCCCTACAACCACCAAAAACCCCTACAACCCCTAAAAAATCCTACAAACCCCTAAAACCCCTAAAATTCCCTACAACCCCTACAAATCTTAAAAATCCCTACAACCCCTAAAAACCCCTACAACCCCTTAAAACCCTAAAAACCCCTACAAACCCCTACAACCCCTACAAACCCCTACAACCCCTGAAAACCCCTACAACCCCTAAAAAATCCTACAAACCCCTACAACTCCTACAAACCCCTACAAATCTCTAAAAACCCCTACAATCCTTAAAATTCCTTACAACCCAAGGTTAAGTTTGCTATGTCTATCTAGCACCGTTTAAAAGTTATGAACGTTTAAAGTTTTTATTTCTGAATCGGATAATGAAGTAGTTCTTGAGCAACATTTGATAGAGCACCATCCCTCTTCGACTTGTAGTTTCCGAGATAAGTGGAGAGAGAGAGAGAGAGGGCAGAGGAGGCAAGGACAGGGGGTCGGGTAACACATTTTTTTTCAACTCTACGAAGCATCTCTATACGATCCCACCGAAGTGTACAACCCTACATGATGCCATCAAGTCTGCGAGATTTTGTATGGGAGTGCACATTTTTGTATGGGACAATATTTTTTTTGTATGGCGGCCATCTTTTTTTTTAGATTTAGATTTTAGATTCGGATATTGAAAAGGGTCTTGAGCAACATTAGTTTGAGCACCAACCCTCTCCGACTTGTAGTTTCCGAGATAATGTGGGGGGGTCAAAAAGGGGGGCAAAGAGGGAAGGTCACACAACTTATTTCAACTTTTCCGAGCATCCTCTATACGATCCCACTAAAATTTCAATTCCAACTTGTCGCCTTCTGGGTATACCTTGAAGGGGGGTGAAAAAAATGGGGGGTGAGGGGGGAGTTTTAAAATCGTTTCTGAATCCTTGGAGCATCCTCTATACGATCCCAATAAAATTTCAATTCCAACATGACGCCTTTTGGGTATACCTTAAAGGGGGGGTAAAAAATTGGGGAATGGGGGGGTTAAATTTTTTTTTTGTATTTCTTAAAGCACCATCTATACAAATCCCTAAAAAAAAACACTAAAATTCCTTACAACCCAAGGTCAAGTTTGCTATGTCTATCTAGCACCGTTTAGAAGTTATGAGCCTTTAAAGTTTTTTTTTTCTGAATTGGATAAAGAAGAGGGTCTTGAGCAACATTTGTTTCAGCACCATCCCTCTCAGACTTGTAGTTTCCGAGATAATGAGAGAGGGAGGAAAAGGGGGCAAGGACGGGGGTGGGTAAAACATATTTTTTCAACTCTACGAAGCATCCCTATACCCCTATACCTCTATATAACCCTACCAAAACGATTCCACTAAAATTTTAATTCCAACATGATGCCTTCTTGCTATACATAAGGAGGGGAGGGGGGGGTGGGGGGGTGGGGGGAATGAGGGGCGGGTGCAGTTTAAAAAACCTTTGTACATTTTGAAGCACCATTTACAAACCATTATGCAAATCCTCAAAAAAAAACACTAAAATTCCTTACAACCCAAGGTAAAGTTTGCTATGTCTATCTAGCACCGTTTAGAAGTTATAACCGTTTAAAGTTTTTTATTTCTGAATCGGATAATAAAGTAGTTCTTGAGCAACATTTGATTGAGCACCATCCCTCTTCGACTTGTAGTTTCCGAGATACATGGAGAGAGAGAGAGAGGGGGCAGAGGAGGCAAGGACGGGGGGTCGGGTAACACAATGTTTTTCAACTCTACGAAGCATCCTCTATACGATCCCACCGAAGTGTACAACCCTACATGATGCCATCTAAGTCTGCGAGATTTTGTATGGGCGTGCACTTTTTTGTATGGTGGCCATCTTTTTTTTTTTTAGATTCGGATTTTGAAAAGGGTCTTGAGCAACATTAGTTGGAGCACCAACCCTCTCCGACTTGTAGTTTCCGAGATAATGTGGGGGGGGTCAAAAAGGGGGGCAAAGAGGGGAGGTCACACAAGTTCTTTCAACCCTTTCGAGCATCCTCTATGCGATCCATTTAAAATTTTAATTCCAACATGACGCCTTCTGGGTACACCTTAAAAGGGGGGGAGAAAAATGGTTGGAGGGGGGGAAGTTTTAAAATCGTTTCTGTATCCTTTAAACATCCTCTATACGTTCCTACTAAAATTTCAATTCCAACATGACGCCTTCTGGATATACCCTAAAGGGGGGGGGGTGAAAAATGGGGTGGGGTTGCACTTAAAAAAAAATTATTTCTTGTAGCTCCATGTATACAAATCCACAAAAAAAAAACACATCTCGTCAGGAAGAATCCGTTGTCGATTCGTGGGGGGGTCAGTTGGGGGAGGAAAAAGGGGCTTTTTAGGATTTTTCCACCACTCATCGGAACCCCCTCCACAGCTTTTTATAAAAAAAAACACACCTCCCCCTGCACCATCTGGGAGAACAACCATGTCAATCAGTCAGTGAGTGAGTCAGTGGTAATCGAGCTATAATATAGTAAGGTGTTTTAAGATTTTGTATGGAAATGCACTTTTTTGTATGGGACAATATTTTTTTTGTATGGCGGCCATCTTTTTTTTATGGATTCGGATATTAAAAAGGGTCTTGAGCAACATTAGTTTGAGCACCAACCCTCTACGAATTGTAGTTTCTGAGATAATGTGTGGGGGGGTCAGTTGGGGGGGAAAAGGGGTACTTTAGGATTTTTCCCCCAGTCACCAAAACCCCCTCTACAGCTTTCCATAAAAAAAAACACACCTCCCCATCCACCATCTGGGAGAACAATGATGTCAGTGAGTCAGTCAGTGGTAATTAAGCTATATATAGTATTAAGCTATATATATTATAATAATAACTAGAGGTTGCGTGGTGCGCGAGCTGCATGCAGCTCGCGGGTTTAACCCCTACAACCCCTAAAAACCCCTACAAACCCCTACAACCCCTAAAAACCCCTAAAAACCCCTACAATCCCTAAAAATCCCTACAACCCCTAAAAACCCCTACAACCCCTAAAATCCCTACAACCCCTAAAAACCCCTACATACCCCTACAACCCCTAAAAACCCCTACAACCCCTAAAATTCCCTACAACCCCTAAAAACCCCTACATCCCCTTAAAATCCCTACAACCCCTACAACCCCTAAAAACCCTACAACCCCTAAAAATCCTACAACCCCTACAACCCCTAAGAACCCCTACAACCCCTACAACCCCTAAAAACCCCTACAACCGCTAAAAACCCCCTACAAACCCTACAACCCCTAAAAACCCCCTACAACCCCTAAAAACCCCTACAAACCCATACAACCCCTAAAAACCCTAAAACCCTAAAAAATCCTACAAACCCCTACAACCCCTAAAAACCCCTACAACCCCTAAAAACCCCTAGAACCCCTAAAACCCCTAAAAACCCCTACAACCCCTAAAAATCCCTACAACCCCTAAAAACCCCTACAACCCCTAAAAACCCCTACAAACCTCTACAAACCCCTACAACCCCTAAAAACCCCTACAACCCCTAAAAATCCCTACAACCCCTAAAACACATCCTACAAATCCCTACAACCCCTAAAAACGCCAACAACCCCTAAAAAATCCTACAAACCCCTAAAACCCCTACAAACCCCTACGGCCCCCTAAAAACCCCTAAAAACCCCAACAACCCCTAGTAACCCCTACAACCCCTAAATACAACCCCTAAAAACCCCTACAAACCCCTACAACCCCTAAAAATCCCTACAACCCTAAAAAATCCTACAAATCCCTACAACCCCTAAAAACGCCAACAACCCTAAAAAATCCTACAAACCCCTAAAACCCCTACAAACCCCTACAACCCCTAAAAACCCCTAAAAACCCCAACAACCCCTAGAAACCCTACAACCCCTAAAAAACCCTACAACCCCTAAAAACCCCTACAAACCCCTACAACCCCTAAAAACCCCTACAACCCCTAAAAACTTCACAAACCCCTACCACCCCTTAAAACCCTTAAAACCCTACAACCCCTAAGAACCCTACAAACCCCTACAACCCCTAAAACCCTTACAACCCTAAGAACCCCTACAAACCCCTACAACCCTAAAAAACCCCTTAAAACCCCAACAACCCCTAGAAATCCATACAACCCCTAAAAAATCCTACAAATCCCTAAAACCCCTACAAACCCCTACAACCCCTAAAAACCCCTAAAAACCCCAACAACCCCTAGAAACCCCTACAACCCCTAAAAAATCCTACAAATCCCTACAACCTCTAAAAACCCCTACAACCCCTAAAAAATCCTACAAACCCCTAAAACCCTAAAAACCCCTACAACCCCTACAACCCCTAAAAACCCCTACAACCCCTAAAAAACCCCTACAACCCCTAAAAAACCCCTACAAACCCCTACAACCCCTAAAAACCCCTATAACACCTAAAAACCCCTACAAACCCCTACAACCCCTAAAAACCCCAACAACCCCTAAAAACCCCTACAAACCCCTAAAAACCCCTATAACCCCTAATAACCCCTAAAACCCCTAAAACCCCTACAACCCCTAAAAAATCTAAAAACCCCTAAAAACCCTTACAACCCTAAAAACCCCTACAACCCCTAAAAATCCCTACAAACCCCTACGACCCCTAAAAACCCCTAAAAACCCCTACAACCCCTGAAAAATCCTACAAACCCCTACAACCCCTAAAAACCCCTACAACCACTAAAAATCCCTATAACCCCTAAAAACCCCTACAGACCCCTACAACCCCTAAAAACCCCTACAACCCCTAAAAACCCCTATAACCCCTAATAACCCCTACAACCCCTAAAACCCCTAAAAACCCCAACAACCCCTAAAAACCCCCTACAACCCCCAAAAACCCCAACAACTCCTAAAAACCCCTACAAACCCTTGAATTCCCTACAACCCCTAAAAACTCCTAAAAACCCCTACAACCCTTAAAAGCCCCTACAACCGCTAAAAAATCCTACAAACCCCTACAAACCCGTACAACCCCTAAAAACCCCTACAAATCCCTACAACCCCTAAAAACCCCTAAAAACCTCTAAAATCCCTTAAAACTCCTAAAAACCCTATGGGGGAATGGGGGGAGGGTGCAGTTTATAAAACCTTTGTTCATTTTGAAGTACCATTTACAAATGCTTATACAAATCCTCAAAAAAAAACACTAAAATTCCTTACAACCCAAGGTAAAGTTTGCTATGTCTATCTAGCACCGTTTAGAAGTTATGTGGGTTCAACGTTTTTTATTTCTGAATCGGATAATAAAGATGGTCTTGAGCAACATTTGTTCGAGCACCAACCCTCTCCGACTTGTAGTTTCCGAGATAATGTGGGGGTGAGAAAAATAGAGGAAAGGGGGAGGAGTTTAAAATTGTTTCTTAATCTTAGGAGCATCCTCTATACGATCATAATAAAATTTTAATTACAACATGACGCCTTCTGGGTACACCTTAAAAGGGGGGGAGAAAAATTGGGGAAGGGGGGAGTTTTAAAATCGTTTCTGAATCCTTCAAGCATCCTATATACGATCCCACTAAAATTTAAATTCCAACATGACGCCTTTTGGGTATACCTTAAAGGGGGGTGAAAAAAATCCGGGGAGGGGGGGAGTTTTAAAATCGTTTCTTAATCCTTGGAGCATCCTCTATACGATCTCACTACAATTTCAATTCCATCTTGACGCCTTCTGGGTATATCTGGAAGGGGGGTGAGAAAAATGGGGGGAGGGGGGGAGTTTTAAAATCGATTCTTAATCCTTGGAGCATCCTCTATACGATCCCACTAAAATTTAAATTCCAACTTGACGCCTTCTGGGTATACCTTGAAGGGGGGTAAAAAAAATGGGGGGAGGGGGGGAGTTTTAAAATCGTTTCTGAATCCTTGGAGCATCTTCTATACGATCCCACTAAAGTTTTAATTCCAACATGACGCCTTCTCGGTACACCTTAAAAAGGGGGTAGTAAAATGGGGGGAGGGGGGGAGTAAAAAAAAATGTTTGTATTTCTCAAAGCACCATCTATACAAATCCCTAAAAAAAAACACACCTCTTTGGGAAGAATCTGATGTTGATTCGTGGGAGGGGCAGTTGGAGGGGGAAAAGGGGCACTTTAAGATTTTTCCCCCGCTCGAATAAACCCCTTTTATAGTTTTCCATGAAAAAAAACACACCTCCCCTCCCACCATCTGGGAGAACAACTATGTCAATCAGTGAGTCAGTCAGTGGTAATCGAGCTATATTAAGCTATATATAGTATAACTAGAGGTTGCGTGGTGCGCGAGCTGTATACAGCTCGCGGGTTTAACCCCTAAAAACCCCTACAACCCCTAAAAATCCCTACAACACCTAAAAACCCCTACAAACCCTAAAAAACCCTACAACCCCTAAAAACCCCTACAAACTCCTACAACCCCTAAAAACCCCTACAACCCCTAATAACCCCTAAAAACCCCTAAAAACCCCTACAACCCCTAAAAAATCCTACAAGCCTTAAAAACCCCTACAACCCCTAATAACCCCTACAACCCCTAAAAACCCCTACAAACCCTAAAAACCCCTACAAACCCCTAAGAACCCCTACAAACCCCTAAGAACCCCTACAACCCCTAAAAACCCCTACAACCCCTAAAAAATCCTACAAACCCCTAAAACCCCTCAAAACCCCTACAACCCCTAAAAATCCCTACAAACCCTAAAAACCCCTACAACCCCTAAAAACCCCTACAAACCCCTAAAAACCCCTACAACCCCTAAAAATCCCTACAACCCCTAAAAACCCCTACAAACCATAAAAAAACCCCTACAACCCCTAAAAACCCCTACAAACCCCTAAGAACCCCTACAACCCCTAAAAACCCCTACAACCCCTAAAAAATCCTACAAACCCCTAAAACCCCTCAAAACCCCTACAACCCCTAAAAATCCCTACAAATCTTAAAAATCCCTACAACCCCTAAGAACCCCTACAACCACTAAAAACCCCTACAACCCCTAAAAAATCCTACAAACCCCTAAAACCCCTAAAAACCCCTACAACCCCTAAAAATCCCTACAAATCTTAAAAATCTCTACAACCCCTAAGAACCCCTACATTTCTTAAAAACCCCTACAAACCCCTACAACCCCTACAAAGCCCTACAACCCCTAATAACCCCTAAAAACCCCAACAACCCCTAAAAACCCCTACAACCCCTAAAAACCCCTACAACCCCTAAAAACCCCTACAACCCCTAAAAAATCCTACAAACCCCTACAACCCTAAAAATCCCTACAAACCCCTACAACCCCTACAACCCCTAAAAACCCCTACAAACCCCTACAACCCCTTAAAACCCCTACAACCCCTAAAAACCCCTACAACCCCTAAAAACCCCTACAAACCCCTACAACCCCTAAAAACCCCTACAACCCTAAAAATCCCTACAAACCCCTACAACCCCTACAACCCCTAAAAACCCCTACAAACCCCTACAACCCCTAAAAACCCCTACAACCCCTAAAAACCCCTACAACCCCTAAAAACCCCTACAAACCCCTACAACCCCTAAAAACCCCTACAACCCCTAAAAACCCCAACAACCCCTAAAAACCCCTACAAGCCCCTACAACCCCTAAAAACCCCTACAACCCCTAAAAACCCCTACAACCCCTAAAAACCCCTACAACCCCTAAAAATCCCTACAACCCCTAAAAACCCCTACAACCCCTAAAAACCCCTACAACCCCTACAAACCCCTACAACCCCTAAAAACCCCTACAAACCCCTACAACACCTAAAAACCCCTACAAACCCCTACAACTCCTACAAACCCCTACAACCCCTAAAAACCCCTACAAACCCCTACAACCCCTACAAATCCCTACAACCCCTAAAAACCCCTACAACCCCTAAAAAATCCTACAAATCCCTACAACCCCTAAAAATCCCTACAACCCCTAAAAACCCCTACAACCCCTAAAAAATCCTACAAACCCCTACAACCCCTAAAAACCCCTACAAACCCCTACAACCCCTAAAAACCCCTAAAAACCCCTACAACCCCTAAAAAATCTTACAAACCCCTACAACCCCTAAAAACCCCTACAAACCCCTACAACCCCTAAAAACCCCTTCAAACCCCTACAACCCCTAAAAATCCCTACAACCCCTAAAAACCCCTACAACCCCTACAAATCCCTACAACCCCTAAAAACCCCTACAACCCCTAAAAAATCCTACAAATCCCTACAACCCCTAAAAATCCCTACAACCCCTAAAAACCCCTACAACCCCTAAAAAATCCTACAAACCCCTACAACCCCTAAAAACCCCTACAAACCCCTACAACCCCTAAAAACCCCTAAAAACCCCTACAACCCCTAAAAAATCTTACAAACCCCTACAACCCCTAAAAACCCCTACAAACCCCTACAACCCCTAAAAACCCCTTCAAACCCCTACAACCCCTAAAAATCCCTACAACCCCTAAAAACCCCTACAACCCCTAAAAATCCCTACAACCCCTAAAAACCCCTACAACCCCCAAAAAACCCTACAAATCCCTACAACCCCTAAAAACCCCTGCAAACTTCTACAACCCCTAAAAACCCCTTAAAACCCTTACAAACCCTAAAAACCCCTACAAACCCTAAAAACCCTTAAAAAATCCCAAAAAACTCCTACAACCCCTAAAAACCCATATGGGGGAATGTGGGGAGGGTGCAGTTTATAAAACCTTTGTACATTTTGAAGTACCATTTACAAATGCTTATACAAATCTTTAAAAAAAAAACACTAAAATTCCTTACAACCCAAGGTCAAGTTTGCTATGTCTATCTAGCACCGTTTAGAAGTTATGAAGGTTTAAAGTTTTTTATTTCTGAATCGGATAATGAAGAGGCTCTTAAGCAACATTTGTTTGAGCACCATCCTTCTCAGACTTGTAGTTTCCGAGATAATGAGAGAGGGGGGAAAAGGGGGCAAGGACGGGGGTGGGTAAAACATATTTTTTCAAAATCTACGAAGCATCCTCCATACGATCCTACCAAAACGATTCCACTAAAATTTTAATTCCAACATGACGCCTTCTGGGTATACCTAAAAAAGGGGGGTGGGGGGGGAATGGGGGGAGGGTGCAGTTTAAAAAACCTTTGTACATTTTGAAGCACCATTTACAAATCCTCAAAAAAAACACTAAAATTCCTTACATCCCAAGGTAAAGTTTGCTATGTCTATCTAGCACCGTTTAGAAGTTATAGCCAGGTAAAGTTTTTATTTCTGAATCGGATAATAAAAAAGTTCTTGAGCAACATTTGTTCGAGCACCATCCCTCTCCGACTTGTAGTTTCCGAGATAATGCGAGGGGGGGGTCAAAAAGGGGGGCAAGGAGGGGGTGTCACACAACTTTTTTCAACTCTTTCGAGCATCCTCTATACGATCCCACTAAAATTTCAATTCCAACATGACGCCTTCTGGGTACACCTTAAAAGGGCGGGGAGAAAAATGGTGGGAGGGGGGAGAGTTTTAAAATCGTTTCTTAAACCTTCAAGCATCCTCTTTACGATCCCAATAAAATTTCAATCCCAAAATAAAGCCTTCTGGGTATACCTTAAAAGGGGGGGGGGTGCAGTTTAAAAAACTTTTGTATTTCTTGAAGCACCATGTATACAAATCCTCAAAACAAACACTAAAATTCCTTACAACCCAAGGTAAAGTTTGCTATGTCTATCTAGCACCGTTTAGAAGTTATGTGGATTCAAAGTTTTTTATATTTGAATCGGATAATAAAGATGGTCTTGAGCAACATTTGTTCGAGCACAAACCCTCTCCGACTTGTAGTTTCCGAGATAATGTGGGGGGAGTCAAAAAAGGGAGCAAGGAGGGGGTGTCACACAACTTTTTTCAACTCTTCCGAGCATCCTCTATACGATCCCACTAAAGTTTTAATTCCAACATGACGCCTTCTGGGTATACCTAAAAAAGGGGGGTGGGGGGGGGGGGAAATGGGGAAAAGGGTGCTGTTAAAAAAAACTTTTGTACATTTTGAAGCACCATATACAAATCCTTATACAAATCCTCTAAAAAAAAACACTAAAATTCCTTACAACCCAAGGTCAAGTTTGCTATGTCTATCTAGCACCGTTTAGAAGTTATGAAGGTTTAAAGTTTTTTATTTTTGAATCGGATAAAGAAGAGGGTCTTGAGCAACATTTGTTCCAGCACCATCCCTCTCAGACTTGTAGTTTCCGAGATAATGAGAGAGGGGGGAAAAGGGGGCAAGGACGGGGGTGGGTAAAACATATTTTTTCAACTTTACGAAGCATCCTCTATACAATTTTACCAAAACGATTCCACTAAAATTTCAATTCACATTCAATTCATGATGCCTTCTGGGTATACCTAAAATGGGGGGGGGGGGAGAGAAATGGGGAGAGGGGGGAGTTTAAAATAACTTTTGTATGTCTTGAAGCACCATATACAGATCCTTATACAAATTCTCAAAAAAAAAACACTGAAATTCCTTGCAACCCAAGGTCAAGTTTCCTAGCTAGCACCATTTAGAAGTTATGAGGGTTTAAAGTTTTTTATTTCTGAATCGGATAATGAAGAGGGTCTTGAGCAACATTTGTTCGAGCACCATCCCTCTCAGACTTGTAGTTTCCGAGATATTAAGAGAGTTTACAAAGAAGATACAGGTGCTTTAAGATTTTGTATGGGAATGCACTTTTTTGTATGGGACAATATTTTTTTTGTATGGAGGCCATCTTTTTTTTTATGGATTCGGATATTGAAAAGGGTCTTGAGCAACATTAGTTTGAGCACCAACCCTCTACGACTTGTAGTTTCTGAGATAATGTGTGGGGGGGTCAGTTGGGGGGGGAAAAGGGGTACTTTAGGATTTTTCCCCCAGTCACCAAAACCCCCTCTACAGCTTTCCATAAAAAAAAACACACCTCCCCATCCACCATCTGGGAGAACAATGATGTCAATCAGTCAATCAGTGGTAATTAAGCTATATATAGTATAATAATAATAATAATAATAATAATAATAATAATATATAAAATTCTTCTGTCACGGGGTGCGTAATCGAACTCCTCCGAAACGGCTCGACCGATTTTCGTGATCCTTAGCGAGGATATTAGTCAGGGGGGAGAATCGAACAACATCTATTTTTCATCCCCCTAAATGTTAAGGGTATTTACCCCTTAATTTTATATTTTTATTTTTCAGACAAAATTTTTTGTTTTTATTTTTTTATGATACATCATACAAAAATACATGCAACCCTAAATTTTCACCCCTCTACGATCAACCCTTATTTTTTAAACATCATATTTACCTATAAAAATGTTTCCTAAAAATGGCTAAAATGGCAAAACAACGTTTGCCGGGACAGCTAGTATAGTATAATAATAATAAAGAATAATATATATATATATATATATATATAATATTAATAATACCATTTAGTTATTTGGGGTTAATTAGGTACTTTTAATTAGTAGAGAAGTCGAAAAAAAAGGTTAGGTGCATCGAGGAGTAGGAGTATGTAGGGGGGCGTTACACCGACTTCATGGAAAAGGAGGGACTCATTATTATATATCATTATTATATATTATTATCATTACTCCTTTTTCAAGAAGCGGTCGTCCAGGAAATGGACGTGGCTTCACCTCGGTGGACACAAACGCGAGATAGATTTCATCATGACTACAAAAAAGCAAATATTAAATGATGTCTCAGTGATCAACAGGGTCAAAACCGGCAGTGATCACCGAATGGTTAGAGGCTCATTAAATCTTAACGTAAAGCTAGAAAGGTCCCGTTTGATGAAATCTACTCTTCGCCCAAGTCCTGCCCAAATCCAAAACGCCGAGATCTTTCAGTCGGAACTCCAAAGTTGCTTCCAATGCCTCGCCGAATGGACCGTGGACGAAATAAATTACGGTCTGGTGGAAATTGTCCATGCCGTTGTCATGGACAATTTCCACCAGAACATGGGTCAAAGTTCTGTTAAACCCAGCGCAAAGGTAGAACCCAAAAATTCTCTGAGCACACTCTTAAACTCATGGCAGAACGTAGTGAAATGAAACTGCAGTCTTCAGTGGACATGTCGATATATAGCTCGCTGAATAAACAGATCTCTAAGTCTATGCGACGCAATTTGCGTCTTTTTAATACGTGTAGTATTAAGGATGCAATAGAGCGCAACCAAGGTTCCAAAGTGTTCGCGAGAGATCTGTCTATTGGGCAGTCTGTTGACGAAGCTGAAGACCGATAGTGGCAGTGTCGTTTCCTCGAAACCAGAAATTTTACGAGAACTCGAGAAGTTATATGGACAACCTATACACCTCATCGCAAAGTCCTACTACAAGCACGACTAGCGAGGCAAGAGCCCGCCTAACCCGACACTACACTGCAGACATTCCGAAAGTCAGCCTATATGAGATTCGAACGGCTCTCAAGCAGCTTAAGAACAACAAGGCACCGGGGGAAGACGGAATAACGACAGAGCTTCTGAGAGCGGGTGGAACACCAGTACTTAAGGTCCTCCAGAAGCTGTCCAACTCCGTCATCCTCGAGGGAACTACGCCAGAGGCGTGGAACAGGAGCGTGGTGATACTGTTCTTTAAGAAAGGGGATAACACCCTCTTAAAGAATTACAGGCCTATCTCGCTGTTGAGCCATGTCTATAAGCTGTTTTCGAGAGTAGTTACTAATCGTCTCGCTCGTAGGTTTGACGACTTCCAGCCTCCCGAACAAGCCGGGTTCCAAAAAGGCTTTAACACCATAGACCACATCCATACGCTCCGGCAGGTTAAACAGAAGACCGAAGAGTATAACCAGTCACTTTGTTTAGCGTTTGTGGACTATGAGAAAGCCTTTGATTCTGTCGAAACCTGGGCAGTGTTGCGGTCACTCCAGTGGTGCCAAATCGACTATCGGTATATCGAAGTGTTGAAATGTCTGTACAGTAACGCCACCATGTCTATCCGACTCCAGGACCAGAGCACGAATCCAATCCCATTGCATAAAGGGGTGAGACAAGGAGATGTTATTTCTCCGAAACTGTTCACCTCTGCATTGGAGGATATTTTCAAGCTCTTGTACTGGCATAGACATGGTATCAACGTCAATGGCGAACACATCACTCACCTTCGATTTGCCGACGATATTGTCCTCATGGCAGAATCTCTGGAAGACCTTGGCACAATGCTCAGCGACCTTAATATCGTGTCCCAACAGGTGGGTCTTAAAATGAACATGAGCAAGACAAAAATCATGTCAAATGCTCATGTTGCACCCGTACCGGTACATATTGGGAGCGATATAATAGAAGTTGTAGACCATTATGTCTATTTGGGTCAAACGATTCAACTAGGCAAGTCCAACTTCGACAAAGAGGTCAGCCGACGAATCCAACTTGGATGGGCAGCGTTCGTGAAATTACGGCACATCTTCTCGTCACAGATACCGCAGAGCCTCAAGACGAAAGTCTATAATCAGTGCGTGTTGCCAGTGATGACATATGTAAATGAGACTTGGTCGCTAACTATTGGCCTCATACACAAGCTCAGAGTCGCGCAACGTGCTATGGAGATACCTATGTTGGGTGTTTCCCTACGTGATAAAATCCACAACGAGGAAATCCGTAGAAGAACCAAAGTCACCGACATAGCACTCAAAATTTGCAAGTTGAAGTGGCAATGGGCAGGCCATATAGCTCGCAGAACTGATAACCGTTGGGGAATAAAAGTTCTCGAATGGCGACCAAGGACAAGAAAACGAAGCGTAGGACGACCCCCCACCCGATGGACTGACGACATTGTAAAGATCGCAGGAAGTCGGTGGATAGAGAGGGCTCAAAATCGTTTTTCCTGGAAATCTATTGGGGAGGCCTATGTTCAGCAGTGGACTTTATAAAGGCTGTTATGATTATGATGATGACATCTAAAAGTGACTCTGTTGTATTAGTGAAATGTGTGGGCATAGTAACTAATTGGGAGAGTCCAAGGCATTCCAAGAATGTTTGAAACTTTTTAAACTTATAAATATTGTCTATATTGAAATCACCGAGCACAATTATATTATCACAACATGGAGAAGCATTTATGGAGTCTATTAAAGCGTCAAAAAACAAGTCCACATTCCTACGTGGTGGCTTATAGGCAGTGCCGATAACAATTTTTTTAACCTTGATGTTCATAGTAACCCACATTTGCTCCACGGCATCATGCAGGGGATCAACTGGGTGTGTCCAAGTACGGACTGTTACTCCTTTCTTAACAAAAAAACCCACATCACCACCTCGCTTTGCCACAAAAGATGACCGTGGGATATGGCGCAATTTATAATTTGGTATAACTGGGGCACGATTGTCTTCACAAGAACTAATCCAAGTTTCATTTATGGCTACTAAATCCATTGAATATTTACCGAAGGATGCAACAATATTATCGTGATTTGTACGTAATGGTCCAGGATTATACAAACCAATTTTAATTTTTTTATCGAACATTATAACACCTTAAAGTATTACTAAAACTACAACTGGCTAATATTATAGTCTGTTTTTTTTTGCATTGAAACATTGCAGTCGAAAGAATCATTTGTATGAGGTTGAGCATGAATAAATAGACATTGTTTATTAGTTGCGAGTCTAGATAATATTTTGCTTTCGAGTAATATGAACAAAATTAAAACATAAATCACACAACAGTTTGTAGTTGGCATAAAGTATTATTATATAAAAATGATAACAAATAGATGTTACATAAAATACAGCGTCCAAGCATAACTTGTAGTAATCTTATAATAATAATTAATTACAGCACTAAAGTAAATTGGTAAAATTAAAAAAATGTACATATAGGTAGGAATTAATCCATTCACAAACAACACGCCAGACATTAAGAGACACCCATAAAACAAAACAGCAATATAACTACAATATAATCCTATACTAGACGAATACAAAAAAAGAGTGCGTTATGTAGCATTAGAATACAAACATTACTAAGTTTTGCACTCATTGGCAGGTCAAACTGAACTGGTCCCAAAAACCCGTTTGATGTCATCCTCGGATCGGATAGGGTATGCCTGCTTTCCGTCGGCTTGCCTCGCGTAAACGCGACATTTCTTTGTCCACGCGTACTTCCACTGAAGCCTGACGATTGATGCGAGTCAAACGTTCGTTAAGGAATATACGAATGCGTGGTGAAGTAGCCGCAATGGAGCTAGGGTCTCTGCCAGCATCATCGGTGGTTAAATTACGACGAGCGCGCGCGCGCGCCTTACAGCATCTGATCGCGCAGAAAGCGTCGCGCCAATCGCACCACGACACGATGACAGCGCGGCGCCTCTCCTGCGGCACCCGTGCCCTGCGCCACACCCACCCGCTCAGCAAAGACAACGTCCCGCTCCTCCAGCGACACACCAAGCCTCGTGGCAAGTACGGCCACCGCGTGGACAACATTCTCCCCTTTCTCCTCTGGAAGATGCCCTATTTCTAGGTCAGTCAAAAATGAGTCCTGATCCCGGTCATTCAGTTCCTGTTGAAGCAGTGTAACCCGGCACTGCAGTTCTGCAACTTCCGCGGTGGGTTCATGGCACCGCTGCTCTTTGGCCTCCAAACGCCGCTCAAAAGTGTCCATGCGTTCAGACAGACCACTGATAGATGCGCGAAATTCAGACATCTCCCGACGGAACTCCCGCATTTCTGCCATCCATTCCGTCAGCTCGCGGTGCACGTCCTGCAGGTCCAGGGAGGGTCCAGTAGAGAAGGCAGCAGGTGCTGCACACGGCGACAACGCAACGGCACTTTTCGTCGTACCTAGTATATCGTGCGCGGCAGGCTTTACAGAGGTGTTGTCACCCGTACGTGTCCAAGTCGTACATCCAGGATACATCCACCCCTTGCTTACAGGGGTGGATGTATTCCAGAGACGCCTCTGGAAGCCTCACGCAGGCTTTGTGAAACAAAGTCTGGCAGACGCTACAACTAGCGGCACCTGGCGCCGTGATGAATTTCCCGCAGGCACAACAAGCTTTCGCCATCGTTAAAGTCAATCTTTCGTATCGTAAAGTCGTTATTTCGTTTCATCGAGCTTCGTGGCCTAGCGCGTCAGACCCTGGAGTACCGGTTGTCTACCGGAGAGGCACGGCGTTCAAACCTACTCGCCCGCTTTTTTTTTTGCCTTACTTTGCGGTTTTACTATGGAGTTTAAAAAGATATCTTGTACAGGATGTCTAAAAGCAGTGCCAGGGAAGGAATTTCTCAAATGTTCATTCTGTAGTAACCACTATGATTTAGAATGCGCTAATGTGACCCAGCATTCATACAAGTCTATGAGACAAAGCTTAAAAGACATTTGGAAGTGTCAGGCATGTCGCAGTAAAGAGCGTAAGGTCGACAATACTAACACACCTGTACGTTCAGCCACCCAGGCTAAAATTAGCCCTGCAGAAAACAATGTCACAAAGCGTAAAAAGACACAAGTCTCAGATGACTCTGAAGAGGAATGTAATCAGCCTTCTGAGAGATTACTTTAGCTAGTAAGGAAGGAAATACAAAAGGCCGTTGCAGAGTCGGTGGGAAAAATTGTTCAGGAGCAGCTCCGGTACATTAATGAAACGTTGAGTGGTTTTCAGAGCTCGATGTCATCCATAGATGCCCAATTTGAAAGTTTAAAGTCGACACTAGCTGAAAAGACTAGTACAATAAACTCCTTGCAAAGGGAAAATGGGCAACTTAAGGAAAATGTACATCGGCTTGAAGAGCACATCCGACACGCAGATCAGCAAGCTTTGACTTTGTTGGTGTTCCGGAGGCCAAGGGAGAAACCGTTGTCCATGTCGTGTTGGCCTTAGCGCGCAAACTCGGGGTCACCTTGAGTGAGAACGAGATTGTCAGTGCAGATCGAGTGGGTGCAGCGCGCGACGAAATGACTGGAAGCCTGCGTGCACGGCCAATTGCCGTGCGTTTAGTACGCCGCGCCGTGCGCGATGAACTTCTGCGCGCCGCACGTGTGCGCCGTGGTGTTACAACTGCTGATGCCGGCTTGAGCGGTGAGTCTAGCCGCTTCTATGTGAACGAGCGCCTTACTTGTGAAAATAGACAATTGTTCCTGAGAGCACGAGAAATCGGACAGCGATTAAAATGGAGATTCGTTTGGTCGAAGGACGGTCGGGTATATGCCCGGCAGCATCAAAGCGAGGATTCCCCACGTCATCAATTGCGATCGGAAGCAGATCTTGTTTAGGTTTTTGGAGACGGTGCGGTTGGGTCTTCTAATAAAAACATTGTGCTATAATGTTTGTCAAATGTGTTCTTATGGTTATGTAACGGTTATGTACTTAATGTGGACCATTATGTTACCATGTGTGTTACCATTTTGCCTAGCCAACTATAGCGTTAATGTGGTTTATGGTTGGCTATTTCTTTTGTGTTCTGCTGCTGCTATAGCAGCCGCCAAACTCGCTACTGACCTACGCCTAACGCAGAATTCTATTATATTATTCTTTACTGAAAATATATTACTATATTACTATATTGCATATATATACTGAATTTAAATATTTTAGACATCAAGTATCTATAATATCGAATATATCTCGTTTTTTTTAATTGAATACATATTATCGTCACGTAATACTTATAATCTCATTATATCATTATATTATAAATTACAACAGTCATATAATCACAATCACATATAGGAATAGCCTCACATTAATACTAAAAAGTACTTATAATAATATAAATATAATATAAACCACACTTTCACATTTATTGAACGCAAACATAAAGGTTTAAGTATCTTTTATGGGTTCTAAGTCAAGATTGTTTAAGTTAGGTCTCTATAATCCACAATCATTGAACACTGGGCACAGTGATTTCATTTCTGCAATGGATACCATGAATTGTGATATTGTGGCAATTAATGAGTCTTGGATAAGGAATGGCATGAAGGCACTAGCCCCAAAGATACCGGGCTATAAGTTCTGTTACAAAGCACGCCCATTGCACATGAAGCGTGGTAGGGGGGGAGGTGTAGGGTTTTATATAAGACGAGGGATTAACGCGCGTGTACACAATCATCCTGTTGCTGATGTTGAACAGATGTGGTTGGTGGTAACGATAAACCGCTCTTGTATAGCAATCGGTACGGCTTGTCGTCCAGAATGGATCAAAGACGATGCTTTGATTGATGCTTTAACTGAGTCCGTTGCTCATTTTTCGGGTGATTTTGTGATGGTGTTGTCATTCTAGGTGATTTTAATATTAATTTACTAAATAAGGATTGTGGACAAAGGATCAATGACATAGAAATTTTATGAATTTTTGAACTACACTGGGTTAACGCAAGAAGTAACAACACCAACGCACTTTACATCAACTGCTGATACACTATTAGATCTAGTATGCACGGACTGTCGCTTACGGAATGTTGGGGTTACTAATATAAAGGGATCATGGGGACATGCTTTGATCACTGTGGTTCTTAATATAAAGCGCGAGGGTATTGCTCCAAAAACCATAGAACTCCGTTCTATTAAGGATGTTTCTCATAAACGATTTGACGAAGATATGTTGGGAATGGACTGGAGTACTGTAACAGATGCAATCACTGTTGACACAATGGTGGACTCTTTTACGAACATTATTACGTGCTTGTTAGACAAACACGCTCCGTCTAAAACAATTAAATTAAATAATAAACCTGCTCCATGGTAAACGGACACAGTAAAAAAAAATATATCATGTAGAAATGAGGCACTTGATAAATTTAGACGAACCAAATTAGAGAAAGATAAATTAATATAAGGAACTAAAATCATTTGTGAAGGAAAGTATTTATAGGGAAACGCGTGCCTACTATGACTATTGTATTAATTCACAGGTAAAAAATAAAAAAAATCTCTGGAAAAATCTAAATAGGGATGTTTTATCGAGTGCTAATGATGACGATTGTCTACCGCATGTTTTTGACAACCCTAATGACATAAATGATTACTTCTTAAATATCCAAGGTACCAATATTGTACCTTTTTAACAAATAACATTTTTTGAATTTAATAAACATAAAGAAAATGTATCGCTTTCGCTTGAACAAGTATCTGAACAAGAAGTTGCTAAGATACTTATATCTATTAAAACAAATGCGCGAGGTATTGACGGGTTGTCAATGGACATGATACTTCTAACGCTTCCCTTTACCTTACCCTTAATAACCACTATTGTAAATAAATCCATTCAAACGTCTACATTTCGCAGTCAGTGGAAGGTCGCGACAGTGAATCCTATACCAAAAATCCAAAACCCAAAGGACATCAAGGATCTGAGACCTATCAGCATTCTGCCAGTTCTCTCTAAAGTGGTTGAGAAAGTCGTTTATAACCAACTGAGTAGATATGTTGAACTGAACAACTTACTACCTGATGTTCAGTCCGGTTTTCGTAAAGGAAGAGGGACCGCTACGGCTTTATTGGATGTAGTCGACAATGTACTACCTGAGGAGGATCAAGTATCTGGCACTGTATTGGTTCTGCTTGACTTCTCTCGAGCATTTGACTCATTAAACACACCTTTGTTACTCTCTAAGTTATCATATTATGGTGTAGATGCTCCTTCGGTTAAATGGTTTGATAGTTATTTAAGTAATCGATCCCAACTTGTGAAAATTAATCGGTCAGACGGGTCTCAGTTCTCGTCATCCACCAGGACTATGAATCGAGGAGTTCCCCAGGGCTCTATCTTAGGTCCTTTACTTTTCATCATTTATAGTGCAGATATTTACTGGCAAATCCAAAATTGTAAATTTCATCTTTATGCAGATGACGTGCAATTATATCTGTCTATGAGTCCCAAAGATGTTACTTGCGCACCGGTTAACCTTAATGAGGATCTGGATCGTATAGCTACCTGGTCTTGCTACTATGGCCTTGTATTGAACCCAACCAAATCAAAGTACATGATTCTTGGTTCTACTCGCTTAGTTGATGGTATTTCTGCCCATAGTATATATGTGAACATTACTAGTCAGCGCATTGAACGAGTTGACGAAGCCCTAGCTTCGTCAACTCGTTCAATGCGTTTCAATAGGTTCCTAAACCTAGGATTAGGTTTGAAAGTCACATTTTGGGATTAGTCATGTGTTGTTTCTTTAGGCTAAAACTGCTATATAAGATCAAAGCTTTCTTGAATGAGGATATTAGAATAAAAGTCTGTGAAGCTCTAATACTCTCAAAGCTTAACTACGGAGATCTTGTGTATGGGCCACGATTGACGGCGCGAACTTCCCGTCTTGTACAGAGGATCCAGAATGCCTGTTGTCGATTCTGCTATGATGTACCTCCGCGAACCCACATCACACCCTATTTAAATTCCCGCCGCGGGACAAATATTTGTATGATCTGCAAGTATTTGTCTCGGGTCTGGGTGTTTCTATGTATAATATGTATGTATTTACAAAAAAAAAAAAGTATTAAAGTAGTGTATCAGTCATGTGGTACCCATAACACAAACTCTGCTTACTTTGGGGCTAGATGATGCTGTGTGAAATGTCCGGGATTATATATATATATATATATATATATATTTATATATATACCTACCCTCCCAACTTATAAAAATAGGGATTGATTGGATTTTGATTACCTATTTATGGCCGTCCAACAGTTTCTGCGATCTCGCCGACACTCACACACGCTCATCAAAATGTAGCTAAGCTGCAGCACACACTCAATGGGCGATTTTACCGGTAATTATCACAGTAGGGAATAAAAGTTACGGAGACCGTATGGGTTTGTTCTCGTCCGCGACGACACTCGCTCGATGAGGCGGTTGGTTATCACCCTCTCCAGTATCTTCTCCGCCTCATCTCCTGCATATCATCTACTCCTTCAATGCGACATTCCAGGCGGCCGCCCTCCTTTTGGGTTTTTGTGAAATTATCCATAAAAATTCCCACGAGTACCGGGGAAAAGTACTACGACCCAAACAGTGCCCACGTGTATCCGGGAAGGGTTAGGTGGACCTAACCAAGGCCTACGCCTAGGTCACAGTAGCGACTGACTTTATCGGCCAGCCATCCTCGTAAGAGAAAGAACCTCGTGCTGCGACCACCACTTGTCGGACGGTATTTTTTATAGAGGTTAACTCCTCGCAGCCCGGGCGACCAAGCCAAGACTATCGGTCCTGATCGAGTCACGATACATGATCCGTAACCGATACAGGATTACGACTTCGAGCTGGGGGTAGGGAAGACTAGTCTCCCACTACCTGCCCGACGGCGGGGTAAGCGCACGCTGGGCCCAACTCTGCAACGCCCAGCTGCAGCGTAGACAGGGCGACTAAACACTAACTTTAGAACTCACAGAAATCCAAAAACCTTTTATGTACCAATGGTTAAAACTAACTACAGGCAGAACTCATTTTTGATCAAGGCATGCAGATGTTTCAATGTTCTTTCCAGAGAGGTTAACCTAGATATTTATTTATTTTTATTTATTTATTTATTTATAAACATGTACCTCTATCCTTACAGGCACCCCCAATGCAATAGAGTACCTTATATTCTAGTCTAGCCTAGTCTTAATATTAATATTAAAATTATAAAATCCTTTACACCTTTAAGAGATTCAAAAAACAAGATAATTTACATAAGTACTATATAAAAACATATATTATAAGGTCAAAGTAATTTGATAGTGGACTACCATACTTCTAAATTTGTCAACATTAATTAAATTTGCTAAATAACATCGGATTTCCGATTCGGAATCAGATTTGTTATAACTCCCCCGCTAAATTAAAAAAGATATTGAGTGGTGAATTTTTTGGTAATACTTCTTCCTTTTCTGTGTCTTAACTTAGCCAATAAGTATAATCTTCTTAATTACCTACTTTAATTATAGTCGTCCTAAAACTTTGTTTAAAATTATTTCAGTTACTTTTTGTGGAAATTTGTAATTAGCCATCAGCACCTATTTGTTTACCTAGTCTATAAGTTAGCTGTTAATTTCTAAAATACTATTAAAATAAAATATATAATAAAATAAAATATTTGATAATTTTTGATGTCAGGTCCTGTTTTATGTCATAAATATCAACAGAGTAGAAACACTTCTCCAACAGAAAGTTTTTTAATTTGCGTTTAAATATGATGGGACTATTATTCGTCATATCAGTGGGTAGATCATTATACAGAGCTAAAAGCCTGAAACCGATAGCCATGCCTTGCCATATCCAGCCTTGGACATATTGGAGCCTCAAGGTCCATTCTTCTAGTGCCTAAATGTGTGATTCTTTGCTCTGGTGTTTCGTACTTGCTCGGATGCCGAACTATATCCATGAGAACCACTAATATGTATAGGCTTGGAAGCGTTAGAATTCTTAGGTCATGGAAATAGCTTCTGCACAATTACCACGGCGGTATGCGTACTATGGTGCGAATAGAGCGTTTCTGTACTACGAAAGCCCTATTAATATTGTACATGTAACTGTTACCCCAAAAACGTATAAGTACTGTATCGCAATTTAGACTCTACTGGCGCATAGTAAATAGTTTTAAGTTGCTCGATATCGACTACATCTCTTAAACTCCTTATAGCATAACAAGCTGAGCTTACAGAGCTATTTCTTGATTGTTTACAATATTTTTTATTTCAATGTATTGCTTGTATTGTATACTTAACGCATTTACCCTTGCTCCATAAAACTCAAGCTTTCCAATCAGAATATCATGATCCACCGTATCAAAAGCTGAGGATAAATCCAAGAAAAGCCCCACTACCTTCATTTTACTGTTCAAATTTATAAACACTTCATTTATGAGAAGATCAACTGCGTCAACAGTTCCTATACTTATCTGATAACCAAATTTGATGCTCGTTTAGGATTTTGTGTAAGTTGAAGTGTGACAGTTCAACGCTTTCTATTATCTAAAGGTTTTATATATGATAAGATCATACTAATTTATTTACAGAAATAATTATAGAAATGTACAAAATAATATACAATAAAATAAAATACACGTAAAACAGTTGAGCAGTTGAGTTGAGTTGAGTTGAGTTGAGATAGCTCAACTGATCCAGATCACTGCCAGAGGGCAGTGTTTCCAGGATACTGGCGGCATTACGATGAATCGAATCGAATTAGGTTTCGATGAATCGAATAAGGTAAACTGGTGATCGTGGTTCGACTATGCAGTCGAACTACGCGGTCCTAAGGTTTAGTAGTTCGCCTGTTTTTTATTCTATTTATGTTCGATGTACATCGAACAATATAAGCTTAGCTAGCAAATGGGTCTAAGTAGGTCGCACCAGGCATCGACGCCGTCCGTGTGGTTTACCTAGATAGTGTATAATCGGACCTCGAACTGGTCACACTCATTATCATCATCTTTAGCATATCATATTAGCGTATCGGTAAAGTTAGTTTATAAACATTTTATATCTTTTATCCATCTTATTTTATTAATCATACCTCCCTCTGAGACACGCGTTAGGTCCCGTACATTTTCCTTCGAGCCGAATCGAAGGCTTCGCACGCAGTGAACAATCACAGAGTGAAGTGCTTTGACATATCAGTAGCCTGTGGATTTCAGTGTCATTTAAGTTAGCAGTGAGCTCAAGGGAGGATCAGCATCAATCAGCATTAGCACTGGACGTGGGGAGCAACCCGCCCAGGATATCATTATCAATTAGCATCAGCACTGGACGTGGGGATCAACCCACATCAGGACAGCAAGAACCGTAAGCCAAGCGGATTGCAAGTAAGAGAGTTCCTTATTAAGTTTTATACAAAAGTAGCTACAGCGAGATGGCAGCTTTATACCTACGTCAATCCGAGCTGGGAAAAAATATTGAAAAACTACTGGTTAATTTTAAAAAGGAAGGTAGGGAGTGTAAGACCGTCAAATTGTGTCAAAAGAAATAAAATTACTTAGAATCGTATTGGGAAGAGTATGTCATCAATCATGAGAAACTTCTACCGTATGAGATTTCAAATCATAAGTACTTTGTCAAATCTGAGTTTGAGCGTACAAAACAGGTACATAAAACAGCGGTAAGGTTAATAAATGAAAATGAATACAAAGTACAGAAAGAAACATAAATTACAAGTAAAACGATGAAACTACAATAGTTATAAACTGTGAAGCAGTCTCAACGCCCACCTCTAGGACTGATGAGTAGGTTCTGTATAAAAAAAACTAAATAAAATAAAAACATAAAAATAAAACAATAATTATAACATTAATGAGAAATTTTATTGAATGACTGAGGAGGAGGTGGTAAGTGTAAGTGTGTGGGGATGTAAGTTAAAAGTGTGTAGTGCGGGTGTGTGTGTGTCTGTGTATCAGTGACTGCCACCATAGCGGCGAGAGGTAGTAAAAGCAAACTAGACAATATGCTCCGGAGATAGACCGTCCAGTTTAAAGCTTTTGTAAGAGCTGTAGAGAGCATGGAGATGGAGTCATTCCTTGAAAAATGGTAGTTTGAAAACGCCCTACGAACTTTAAAAACTCGTTGGGCAGCTGTAGATAGCTTTCATTGGGAAATTATGACTGAGTTAGAAGAAGACGAAGCGTATGAGTTCAACTTTAATAAGCATGAACGTACTTACATCAACATGAAAAAAGCTATCTACACCGCAACGCTACGCGTAACGCCATAAATCTACACCGCAAATGGATATTCCGGTGTTCACAGGTAACTTTCAGCAGTGGGTTTCATTTAAGGATCTGTTTAATGAAGCAATTCATAGCAATCCATCTTTATCAAACGCTCAGAAGATGCAGTTTTTGAAATGCAAAGTTAAAGGAAAAACAGAGCGTCTGATACAGCATCTTCCGATTAACGCGGATAATTATAGCAGCTGTTGGGAAATACTGAACAATAGATTTCACAATAAGAAGCTAATCTTTACGTCTAATGTCAGTATATTTCTCAATATTCACACCATCCAGCAGCAGTCGTTTACATCTATCAAACGACTCCATGACGTCACACTAGAGAGTCTCTACGCCATCAAGAAGCTAGGCGTCGATATCAGCACCTGGGACCCTTTACTAATGCACACCTTATCCGTTCATTTAACAAAATCCACAGCTCTTATTAAAAAATATATAATAATAATAATAATGAACTTTATTGAGCTCATAACATTTAATGACGTACAAACTAAATTAATGCTACGGCTACAAAGTAATATGTCCTGGAAACGGTGGTCTTATCGCATGTGGCGATATCTTCTAGCACCTGGGACCCTCTTCTAATGCACATCTTATCACATCATTTAACAAAATCCACAGCTCTTATTAAACAATATTGTTACGAGCCGGGTACTAATAAATTGTGAAACCGCTTGATTTTACAAAATAATAACCTTAATTTCAAAGTTACTACACACAGAACTTAATCCACTGATTCTACTATTAAACTTTCCAATAGAACACTATAAGAGTCACAACACTATAACACAACCGATAACACTTCGAAACTATCGCAATTGTATCACTTTCTTAGCCGAGAACAGACTGACTACATCCACAAACCACCGCTGTATTTATACGAGCGTCGAATACGTCGCGTAAAACCGCGATGCTACTGGAACGTTCGAGAACGAACCGGAACGTGCTCAAACGTTCGATTGCAATAGAGAGATATTGCTATCTCGTTCGCTCCTATGCATTCGATACGTGTACTTTGTAGTTTGCATCTACTCGATACCAGATGGCGTAGGTGAATATTTAATGTGTCTGCCTGCCAACAGATGGAGCTATGTATCGGGCGCAACACTATCCCCTCCTAAGACATGCTCGTCCCGAGCATCGTTAGACCCGTAATATTGCGCTAGTCGATCCACATGGACAATCTTAGGCTTGCCTCGTAGCCCCTTTTTAATCCAGTACGTGACATCGTTGATCCTGTTCACAATTCGATATGGCCCGTCCCATTTCGCCTGCAGTTTAAGACACTTTCCTTTACTGCGTACAGGGTTATGTAACCACACCAGTGATCCTTCACTAAAGCCCAAGTGGTTTAATTTTCGGTCATATCGAGTCTTCATCTTTTCAGACATTTGTTGGCTGGATTGGCGAACGTGTTCGTGTACATCGTTCAATTTGTTGCGAAGGTTATATTGCGCGGAGACTGGGGAGGAATACCTGTTATAAGGTCTGCTGGCAACCGTAGTTCTCGTCCAAAGTTCGCCGAAGCTGGAGTGACACTTGTACTTTCGTGAACTGCACTTCGATATGACAGTAAAAACGGTTGAATGTGCTTGTCCCAATCGGTCTGCTTATTTCCCACCACTTTTGCTAGATATCTTTCCAACGTTTGATTGAACCTTTCAACCATTCCATCGGATTGTGGCCGATAAGAGGTGGTTCTTGTCTTATAAGTGCCCATCACTCGACATGTTTCCTGAAATATTTGGGACTCGAAATTCCTCCCTTGATCGCTGTGAATTTCCAAGGGTACTCCAAAACGACAAAAGACCTCATGGACTAACTTATCGGCTACTGTCGACGCTTCTTGGTTTGGGATTGCAAAGACCTTCGGCCACTTAGTAAAATAATTTATAACAACCATGAAGTACTTGTTTCCATTTTCTGTAGAAGAGAATGGTCCCGCAATGTCCAAAGCTATCCGCTCCCATGGCGCTCCCACGTTATAAATCTTTAATGCACCTCTGCTGCGTGTATGGGGTCCTTTCACTGCTGCGCAACTCGTGCATTTTCGGCACCAGTCTTCCACATCATCTCTGCAATGGATCCAGTAAAATCGCTCACGTATCTTCAACAGACTTCTCTTTACCCCCATATGCCCCCCGGAGCATCCTTCATGGTAGAGTTTAAGCACTTCAGATACTTTAGCCTTTGGAACAACCATTTGCAGATGTCAGTGATCTCCGCGAGCATTTTCCCATTTACGGCACAATACTCCATCGTGGATAACCAGACTGTCCCATTGTGCCCAGTAGCTTTTTGTTGTTGTGCTCATTCAAGCCACATCACTCCATACAGGTTTAGAAGTTCCAGCCCTTATCCATTCGATGGTTGCCTTAATATCTGAGTCATCCGTCTGCGCTTTCTGCAGGGTTTCCTTCCACTCATCACTTAGATCCGTGCTCAACATTCTAACGGGTACCAATTCTTTGGACTCTTGTTTTACACAATGTTTACATTCTTCTGCACAAGGTCTTCTTGACAATGCATCCGCATTACCGTGAGATTTTCCACTGCGATGCTCAGTTTCATAGTCAAACTCTTGTAGCTGTTCAATCCACCTTGCCACTTGTCCTTCAGAATTTTTGAACTGTAGCAGCCATTTCAATGCAGCAGGATCCGTGCGTAGATGAAATTTACGCCCCAGCAGATATTTACTGAAATGCTGCAAAGTTTTTACTACTGCCAATAGTTCCCTTCTTGTGACACAGTAGTTTCTTTCCGGTTTGGATAAAGCTTTGCTGAAGTAAGCTATCACGATCTCTTGATCTCCTTTGCGCTGGGACAATACACCTCCAATACCAGTATTACTTGCGTCAGTGTCTACGATGAACTTGTTCTCGGTGTCAGGGAAACCAAGAAGTCGCATTCTTCGTCCCAGCTGAAGAGTCGTTTCTCCTCGGTGAGTTTATGCAAGGGCTTAGCAACATCAGCAAAGTTTCTCACAAACCGTCGGTAATAGGAACACAATGCTAGAAACGCTCGGACTTGTGTTTTATCCTTTGGGATCGGCCAATCCTTAACGGCGACGATTTTCTCCGGATCAGTTTGCACACCATCTTCTGAAATAACGTGCCCTAAGAAGCTTACTTGTCGTCTGAAAAATGAGCACTTCTTCGGACTCAATTTAAGATTGGCTGCACGAACTTTAGATAATACTCGTTCCAGATTTTGAAGTTGGTCTTCAAACGTACGTCCCACTATAATAATGTCATCTAAGTAGACAAGGCAGACGTCTCCAATTAATCCAGCCAGTACCATTTCCATCAACCTTTCAAAAGTTGCAGGGGCATTGCACAACCCGAACGGCATTACATTAAATTGCCACAGACCCTTTCCCGTAGAAAACGCCGTTTTCTCTTTATCTTTAGGGTCTATTTCAACCGCTTTTTAAGTCTAGGGTTGTAAACCACTTCATCCCTGTCAATGTGTCCAGTGTGTCGTCAATTCTTGGAAGTGGATAACTATCTTTCTTCGTTACGTCATTAAGTCCACGATAATCCACACAAAAACGCAAGCTGCCGTCCTTCTTCTTGACTAATACCACAGGAGAGCACCAGGGACTGGAAGAAGGTTCTATCACTCCGTCTTGTACCATTCCTTCAATCATAGTCTCCACTTCCTTTTCTCTTGCGACAGGTAATCTTCTTGGTCGTTGACGAATCGGTGACTCGTTACCGGTGTTTATGGTGTGCTGCACCAGCCCAGTCTTTCCAATGTCAACATCATTCGAAGAGAAAATATCAGCATATCGATGTAACATGTTCTAAGCCATTGCAACTTCCTCTTCAGAAAGATCTTTGTGACAATCTTTCAGCAATGATGACACATTGTAATTGACGTCTAATTTATTGTCACTGGATAATTCTTGACATTTTCGCATCCAGGTTACTTCTTCATAATGGCCCATTAACATTCCCTTCTTAATGAGGTGTTCCTCATTACTCGGGTTCAGTATTCGCACTGCTGAGATGGTAGATGCTTTTACTAGAGTCCGTGCCATAATCCATGGTAGTTCATTGTCCAACCTTTCTATCAATACACATCGATTTCTCTCTGATGTTTGCAATAGGCGTACTTGTACCATGGTTTCTGACCTTGGAGGAAGCACAATTTCTTTTAGGCAGTAGACTTTTCCTGAGGATCCTCCTTCCATAAAGACTTCTTCTGTGCCACATTTTAGAATCCCTTGATTTACGTCGATCTCCGCGTGGTGTTCTCGCAAGAAATCCAAACCCAGAATGTACTCATCAACTATGTTGGCAATGATGACGTTGTGATCGTAAGTTGTCTCCCCTATTTTCATCTCCACCTGCTTCTCGCCTTCAACGGATATGTGCTGGCCGGTTGCTGTCACGAGCTGAACTTTGTTACATTTGCGGGAAAAGTCCCCAAGAAAGTGATTCTGAAGTTGGGAACTCACTACTGTACGAGATGCACCAGTATCCAAAGTAATTTTACAGGTCGTTCCATTAATTTGGCCTTTGATGATCAGGCTGTTCCCATCGTGGGCTTGTGAGATCGAAACTCTTAGGGCTTTATCAATACCAGCTAGCACCCGCCCCGCGGTCCTGGCGTTTACTCGTTTCCCTGCTGCTGGGGAGCGTAAGTGCTCACCACCTGTCCTTCTTGAGATCTGTCGTTACTCTCTTTGTTTCTTTTCAGGCAACTGGACCTCAGATGACACTTTTCTCCACACCCATAACTGAACTGGGACTGAACTTTGGACGACCGTCGCGGCTTGGCTCCACCACTTCTCTGATGCGATGTGCTCGAGTGTCCATCCGTACAGCTTCCACCTCCAAAGCATGGGCCAAGGCGTTTTTTAAAGACTCGTGATGACCAAGTCTCACAGTAGCTCTGACTTCCAAATCACGTATCCCATCGACGAATGCCTGAACCAAGTTCCCATCGATAAGGGCAGGTGAAGATTGGAAAGCCTTCCGAACCAGCTTTTTTATTTCCAGGGCCCACTGCTGTAGGTTCTCTCAATTGCGCTGAGTCCTGTCCTTTAATTGAGCGCGGAAAACATGTTCCAGATGTGCGTCACCATATCGAGATTCGAGTGCCTCCAGCGGCTGCTCATAACTGACGTTACTTCCCAGGGCCTCCGTTGCCGGCGAGCTTGTTCTTCCTGCCGGTGAACCAGTTCCTCCTGCCAGCGTTTCTGTTCTTCCCGTTGCTGGTGAGCCTGTTCTTCCTGCCGGCGAGCCTCTTCTTCCCGTTGCTGGCGAGCTGGTTCTTCCTGCCGGTGAACCAGTTCCTCCTGCCGACGAGCATCTTCTTCCCGTTGCTGTTCATGCCTGCGAACCAGTTCCTCCTGCCAGCGTTTCTATTCTTCCTGCCGGCGAGCCTCTTCTTCCTGTTGCTGGCGAGTCTGTTCCTGTTGCTGGCGAGCCTGTTCCTGAAGCATCGCCATTAAGGCAGCAAGGTCCCCTGCAGCAGGAGCCTGACCCACAACTGATGATGGGACTCCCGATAACTCCCCAGATGACTCCATCGTTGGCTGAAGAACCTGTCGAGATTCTTGTGATGGAGAACCTCCAAACCGCCTCTCATCCATTTCCTGTTGCCGCTGACTCCTTGTCCGGATACCGTCCGTGTCTTCTTTTGGTAAAACCGGCATTTCTTTATCCCACTTCTGACACCAATTTGTTACGAGCCGGGTACTGATAAATTGTGAAACCGCTTGATTTTACCAAATAATAACTTTAATTTCAAAGTTACTACACACAGAACTTAATCCACTGATTCTACTATTAAACTTTCCAATAGAACACTATAAGAGTCACAACACTATAACACAACCGATAACACTTCGAAACTATCGCACTTGTATCACTTTCTTAGCCGAGAATAGACTGACTACATCCACAAACCACCGCTGTATTTATACGAATGTTTATCACCTATAATTTAGATGCCAGTCACTAACCAAACATGTTATATTAGTTAATAGAAAATACCTACTAATAATTATATTAGCCTATTAGTATATTATTATACATATATATATATTATATACATTTTAATTATGTAAGTGTATGAGAGATGTGTAAAAGTGTGTGTGTGTGTCTGTGTGTTTGAGAGAGAGAGAGAGAGAAATATATTATATGGTATGCATAATTATGATACTTACAAATATAACTGACATAAACTTAAACATTTTCACAAAGAATTCTGAGAATTTCACGTTTGAACACCTGCTTGCTACAATAGAAAATATTAATTTGTTTAAATTGTTTGTTGTAGTTTCTATGTAGTCGACTAACAAGTGAGTTTTGGGCGTAATTTGAGCGTGTAGGCATAACAGCAAACAGGTTAGTGTGTCTAGTTCTAATGGTCGGAACACAAAATCGCAACACTTTAGACAATAACTCCTAGCAGTCGATATAATTATTCAATATTATAATATAATTATTCAATTCAAATTCTAATTCTAATCTTTTTATTTCGGACAACTTAGATCCATAGTTAGTAGCACATTATTTATAGGACAAAAGGGAGTTAGTAATACAATGATATTAAAGATACAAAGTAAAAAAAGATGCTGACGCTGGTTCACAGAGCGATCACCAGAGTAACGAGCAGTTTTCTGGGATCACCCTGCATACCAATTTTGCTCACATCGGCGACGAGTACCTAACCGGTATAGTTTACAGGATGTTGTTGTGACTGTCTCGAACTCTACGGATCAGGGATGCAGATTTTTGCGAATAAATGCTTCAAAGCCATCAGTTTGGTATTCAGCAAACATCCCTGAAGCACTGCAGAAGCGAGGCAGCCCCAACATCATCCTGAAAATATTATTGTACTGGATGCGTATGGTGGCCAGCGAGTTTTTGGTGTACTTGAACCACAGGCTTCCCGTGTACATATTCTGACAGTAGGCTTTAAACAGAGTATTTTTTACTTGTTCTGTACAACAGGAAAACCTGCGGGCCAGTATATTACACCTAACTGCTAGTGACCTACGTTCCCTTTCAATATCAGCATCGTCTTTAAGGTCGTAGGCAATGAAATGTCCCAGATACTTAAACTGAGTTACTCGTTTAACGTTCATGCCATTCAGGGTTACATTAACGGTGTGGTTATCGGGACCTTTTTCGACGGCCAAAAAGACCATGTATTACGTTTTCTTCACATTATAGACAAGTCCATGGTCTGCAGCATAACGTTCACAGACTTTCAACATCTCTTGCAGACCACCCGCCGTTGGGCAGAGTAGGACCATATCATCTGCGTAGCTAATATTATTCGCCATCTATTCGACATCCGATATGCATGCTGCTCAGCTCAACGATGAGATCGTTAACATACATGTTAAAGATCATGGGCGACGATAACTCTGCCTGACCCCACTCTCCAACACATACGCTTCAGACAATGAGTTAGCCCACTTTACAAAATTAGTTTGGTTTACATACCAATATCTAAAAATATTTAGTATTTCAGCTGATACACCCCTGTCTCTCAACTTTCTTCATAGCACATCTTACGACACTAGGTCAAATGCTTTAGAGAGGTGAAGAAAACCGACGTGAACCGACGTCTTACGATGAGTATAATACTGAACAGTATGCTTAAGACTTACGATTGCGCTCTCAGTAGAAAGCCTGGGTCGAAATCCAAACTGGGCGTCATGTAAGTACGAGAATTCCTCTGAGTAAGTGGTAAGCAAAGTGTCCAGTACTTTAGCAATAGTCGTAGCTAGCGAGATAGCATGGTAATTTCTCTTAGCCAAGATGTCTCCGGGACTATCCTTCACAATGGGCACTACTACGGTTTTAATTAAGTCATGAGGCAAATAGGAGTGACTTATGCTCATTGAGAAGAACAGAGCCAGGACCTTCGGTAAATGTACACCTGCATGTCTCAGATGCTCCACACTGATGCCATCATGTCCAGGAGATTTTCCACCGCTCATTCTACCCACAGCTTTTCGAATACGCTATGCGGTAAAGTATATCAGCTGCGCTTCTCCTTGACATGCTGACTCTGTAGAGGTGGGGAGAACAGACGAGGGGCCTTGTGGAGATTTTACCTTAAAATGTTTCTTGAACAATTCACAAATGTGCTCCGGCTCACTTTTCCCATCCACACTCACCGGGAGCGCAGGCTTAGTATCACTTTCCTGTATTTTTTTATAATTTCCCAAAATTTTTAAATGCCTTATGCTTAGCTATGATGTCCATATTTAGTTGCTCTTGATTGTATTAGCACCATTTCAAACGACTTTTAAAACATTTTCGAGACTTCCATTTCTTTAAATATGTTGCCATATGTTGGTCTATTGTGCAATGGTTTATTGAATACACCATGCAGAAATGACATATCAGTAAGAGTCCTACGGTTTTCAAGACAAGAGAGGTGATGATATAAGCACGCTGTCTGATAGTCGCTAAAACTACTGAAACATCGAAAGTTCAGGTGTTTTATGAACTAACTTTGTATACTTTACAGACTCTGAATGTAGGTAATATAGTGAGGGTTCCAAATACAGCTGCAATACTCTAGAACGCTTCTAACATAGGAATAATACAGAACCTTCAAGCAACTAATGTCAGAAAAAAAGGCTAACACGAAGTATAAAACCTACAGCTTTGTATGCTTTGTTGACAATTCTATTTATATGTTCTAAAAATGATAATTTTGAGTCTATTTGTAAGATTCTAAAATCAAACCAACTGGAAAAAAAGTTCAAGATTACCAAAATTCCTGCAAACTACAGCACAGAGGTCAATGTCAGCATTTCTCACCTTAACCATATAATGTTATAATATTATTCTGACTAGCTGCTGCCCGCGGCTTCGCACGCATGGTACCTACATAAAAAGTAGCCTATGCTCTTTTCTAAAGTCCCATCTATCCTTATACCAAAATTCATCAAAATTGGTTCAGCGGCCTAGACGTGACAACGTAACAGACAGACAGACGTGGGAGTTTTTTCCGATCTCATGAAACACAGTAAACTCATTCCTATGTTTAAGTCTGGAAGTGAAAGTGATCTCGCTAATTATAGACCGATATCGATATTACCTGCTTGTAAAATCTTTGAAAAAATAATTCTTAATCAGTTATTATACCACTTTAACGTTAACGGCCTGCTACATAGTAATCAATACGGATTTACTAAAGGTCGATCAACAACTGATGCAGGTATAGCGCTCTTAAAGCATATATTTGAGGCCTGGGAGTAGTCACAGGATGCAGTTGGGGTATTCTGCGATCTATCTAAGGCCTTTGACTGTGTGAGTCATGCAACCCTAATCACAAAGTTAAAATATTATGGCATTAAAAACCGGGCGATTGACCTCATACAGTCTTATCTATCCAATAGAGTCCAGAAAGTAGACGTGGGTGGTGAGAGGTCTTCGGGATCAATTATTGATATAGGGGTACCTCAGGGATCGATACTAGGCCTATTTTTATTCCTAGTATACGTTAACGATTTACCTTTTTTGTAAAAAATATTTGTAATATAGTTTTATTTGCAGACGATACGTCTTTAATTTTTAAAGTTGATAGAGGTAAAACCAGTATTTGCGATAACGTAAATGAATCCTTATCGTTAGTTCTTAACTGGTTCACTGTAAATAATCTTTTGCTTAATTCAAAAAAAACTAAATGTATCAAATTCACTTTGCCAAATGTTATTCATAGCCCGTCCAACATTGAAATAAATGGGGAGGCAATGAATCTTGTAAATTCCACGATCTTCCTAGGTCTTTATATTGATGCAAAACTACAGTGGGGACCACAAATTGAAACACTTGCTGGTAGGCTTAGTTCCGCTGCATATGCAGTTCGTGCGATACGGTGGCTTACTGAAGCTACAGCTAGACTAGTTTATTTCAGTTACTTCCATAGTGTTATGTCATACGGCATCATTCTCTGGGGCAAAGCAGCTGATATTGGTAAAATATTTGTAATTCAAAAAAGGGCAATACGTGCCACTTATAAAATGAAACCACGAGAATCTTTGAGAGAAATATTCAAAGGAATTAATATTCTCACAATAGCTTCACAATATATATATGAAAATTTGTTATACACACATAAAAATAGAGATGGGATTCAGCAAAATAGTGACCTTCATAAAATCAACACTAGGAATAAACATAAATTATACATCCCTAGGTTTCGACTAGAAAAAGTTAATAAGTCATTTATGGGGAACACGGTGCGCTTCTATAATAAGCTTCCTGAAAATGCTACTGAACTACCTATTAAGAAATTTAATACATACATTAAAGGTTGTCTTTTGAAGAAAGCTTATTATAATATAGATGACTATATTATTGATAAGAATGCATGGCCTCATGTCACTCTGTCGTCAGACAGTTAACCGACACACTTGAAATGTATAAACTCTCTTGTATTAGTATTTCGTAGTTAAGGTAGTTATAAGATGGATCAAAAAAAAAAGCGCTAGGACCAAGACGAGTTTCTTGCCAATTCTTCTCGAGCTTGGGTTAGGATGAATTGGCACCTAAATTCACCTAGTATGTAAGACGTTTCAAAGTGATCCTTGTGATTGTATTGAATAAATCATCTTTTGATTTTGACTTTGAGACAGACAGAGTTACTTTCACATTTATAATATTAGTAGGGATCAACAGCCTTAAATTTTATGCATTTAGTTCTGGAAATGACAATACTTTCATACAACCTTTCATCCCCCTTTTCAAACCTTTACAACCCTTTTTTCCTATTAAAAAGTAGCCTATGTCCTTTCTCGTATGGCTTTAGACTATCTGTGTACCAGTATTAATTAAATCGGTTCAGTAGTTTTGGCGTGAAAGTGAGACAGACAGACAGACAGAGTTACTTTCGCATTTATAATATTAGTAAAGATATCATACAACGTACTACTACTCGTTTCTACTTGGTTCAGCCGCACTTATCATTATTATAATCGCGAGGCGGTACATAAGAAGTAAAACTCTACCTATTCAAGCCCTTATGCCATTCCATACCCTGGGACCGGAGATCCAAGTCAGCATCATTTTCGCTCAGTGTTCTTAAATAGTTGCTGCTCTGAGGTTAGAGATGTTACATACTTACTATGTACCTATACATATATATAAATATCATCACTATCACTAAATAATATTAATCACAGTCGCTTCCCGCTGTCTGTCTGTCCCTATGTATTCTTAGACCTTTAAAACTACGCAACGGATTTTGATTCGGGTTTATTTTTATAGATAGACTGATTCAAGAGGAAGGTTTATTATGTATAATACATGTATAATATAGTAGAGAAACACTGTTAATTTTAGAGATTTCTAATCACATTAGACATTCTGTAGTATATGTGGTATCAGTATTGTACCCGTGCGAAGCCGGGGCGGGTCGCTAGTATATATATATAGCGTGTTTTATATTACTATTAACCAATGATTGTTACAAGTTTGAAGAAATGAATATCTATCTATTTATCTATCTGCAGCACAAACGCCGATTCAGCATTTACATAATTTACCGAAAAATGCGGAGCCTTTTATACAACGGCAGTTTCGTCATTCTATATTCGTATTTTAGACGATATTTTATATAATTTGTTATCCCACCATTTTCCATCCAAGAAAACTGGGGTAATCTATCTCCTTAAGACGGATTCATAGAATTAGCAAGTTACATAGCTATAGAGAATTAGGTAGCTTAGATAAGTAAAAGGAGTAAGAAAATTCGACGGCCCCATCGAATAAACGTATAAAGTAAAAACTGTAACTCTACAGGAGCAATTAAAAACGTAAAAAAAATATTATATGTAATTTGTTCGTAATTTGTTCATACAACATTCTACAGCGTCATGTTACCTTTGACAAACATTGTATATGTTACTTACAATCACCTACACTGGAAAACAAAGATTGCATTTAATTGTATATGGTAATTACAACAGTTTACGTTGATTAACAGTTATTATATGGTGGTAGTATGTGTGATATTTACTAATTATTGGGCTTAGAAAATAAAAAAGCATGTAAAAGATACTATTTTATAATCATGATGAACACACTGCAATGAAAAAATACAATAAATTGTCATAATTGAAGAAGATTAATATGATCAGCATAAGCTTTTCATATAGATAGATCATCAAAACATTGTTGTGTTGTGATTGTTTTAATGTAATGAATCACTACGTCTGTACCTGTGTACACTACGTCTCTAGGTGATTTCTACGTAAAACACTGTTTTACGGAGTTTATCGTTCAAAATTTGACCATTTATATTTATTGAATTTTGTTAAACGTTCGAACTCTTACAATGTTTAAATGTCAGGTTACAAAATTATTTTATATATAACTGGTTATGTGCATGTCATGTTTTCTAAACTTAAAATACAAATAAAGTTATCTAAACTCTTAACATTACAATAACGTTACTGGGTGTTTATATGTATAATATGTACGTATTTACAAATAAAAGTATATAAGTAGTATATCAGTAATGTGGTATCCATAACACAAGCTTTGCTTACTTTAGGGCCAGATGATGCTGTGTGAAATGTCCGGGATTATTTATTGAGTTATTTAATTAGCCGAAAAATAACCGTAGGGAACTATTCTGAATCTAAAGATTTACCACCGGCATGAGACGGCGCTGTAACAACTGATAGACTCCTGAATGTGTACCTGGGATAAGCCCACTGTTACAAGGATCCATTAGGTTATCATATTTTGCCTTTGATAGGGATTGATGGTTGGGGTAGAGGTGAGATATTTCAAACACACGATTTCTTTGGTTTCTTTGGGTATTGGTATTGGTGTTAATAGAATAGAATTACTGTCTACCAAATCATATCGGTAGGTTTTCGATTTTAAATGGATCTTGGATCTTGAAAGAAGTTCGCGTATGGACATACGCGATCTTCTTTATTTTGATCCACTAAACTGACGTTCAATTAATATTTTTCACCCAGTTACGTAAAATCCATAGTTCTTAAGAAATCGGGGTGTTTTATATCAATGACGTTACATGGTTTTCCATCCTGTTTTGCCCATCTAACCAAGCTGAACCATTCCAAAGATGAACCAAAACCCATTTCATTTTTCTTTTGACATCTATCTAGTCTTTTACGTGCCATTGTCTTATATTACCTTCGTTTTTCCTTTTACGGTGATTGTTTGAAGCATTTGGACTGTTCGATATGACTGATAGTAGGCAATTTGCTTGAGGAGTTGAGCAGTTAGATTCATATGCTGGTGATGGCTATGGTGTTATTATCACAATCATAGTCCAATGATGATTGATGTCCAGGTGGGTGATGGATTTACACATACACAAATACACTTTTTAAGACTTGTGGTATTAGTATCATTTGTAGAAGCTATTGTTTCTATATTGTCATATTAGCCAACTCATTCATCTCAGACTCATTAAAAGTAATGGGTAGGAGCGACTGAAAAGACATACCTAGTATTGCTAGTATTAATTTTATACAATAAGTATAAAATTAATTAAATACCTACTAAATAAGACATCAGAGTCCAATTACTTAGACCGTAAAAGCAGGCGATATGGAAAACCGAAGAACAGACACGGAGGCCTTTGCTCGGCAGTAGAAGTTTGGAGGATTGTTAGGCATACCTACTATGTTGTATGTCAGTAAAAAAAAACTCTTAGCCACGTAAAACATACCATGTTAACATACAATATAATTTTAATTAACTAATTTATACAAAATAAGTTCACTAGATTTCTATACCTGAAGGTGTACGGTATATACCCCTTCTACCCTTTGATGTATCCAACCTTGTTTATCATAGGCATGGTTGGATACAACAAGCTAGAAGTAAGGAGAGATGCAGCGCTTGCTCTACATTTGTTTAAGGTTTTGAGAGGGGTGATCGCTCATCCAGGTATTTTGGAAGAAATGCGGCTGAATGTGCCCGCAGACTTTGTGCACAAACGAAGGCGTCCCGCCCTATTGGCAGTACCAAAAGGGCGAACCAACCTGCTGGACAAGGCACCTATGACGCGCAGCATCCGCACGCTCAATCAGATTGCCGATAGAATAGATATTTTTTACTGTTCACGGAGCGAATTCCAAAAGGCTTTGTTTTTTATTTTATGTTATGACAAGTAGTTTTTTTAAAATTAGTTAGTATTGATTATTGACATTGTGATGTGACTTTTAAATGTAATTTTATTGTATATTCAAATGGCTATGACTTTTAATCCGATTTTATTTAGCAAATTTAATTAATGTTGACAAATTTAGAAGTATGGTAGTCCATTATCAAATTACTTTGACATTATAATATATGTTTTTATGTAGTACGTAAGTAAATTATCTTGTTTTTGGGTATCTCTTAAATGATGAATGTGAATGATTGTATAATTTTTAATATTAATACTTATTAAGACTAGGCTAGACTAGAATATAAGGTACTCTATCGCATTGGGGCTGCCTGTAAGGATAGAGGTACATGTTTATAAATAAATAAATAAATAAATAAATAAATTTCGACGTAAAATATTGTATGTAATAAGCTGCCAGAATTCTGCAACGTAAACTATTGTATGTCATTATACAACACTGTTTTAGGTAATTCTTAGTGACGTTAGTTGTTTTAAGTAATCTATACAACTGTTTAGGTTGGCGTCGTCATATAATTAGTGAAATATTATGATAGAATGGAAAAATGAATGAAATTAAATCATAAGTACCTACCTGGGATATTACTTGAGTTACAAAAACTTTCAAGTTCAATTTGGTTTACTCTGAAAATCGTAATATAGGATATATGATGGGGATCTATATACGGGGAATATAGATTTTGGCGATCGAAGTAGCCCGCGTCCGTAGGAGCATACTCATAGTAACCCTACACGTGATCCTTGGGTAGTGCCAACGGGTAGCAACTCTTCTGGTTCTGGCTTCGGCCGCGGCTTGTCACCACCCACTAGACAAAACCAGTCCGTGAAGCGTCGTTTTCGTGTTTCGGACTGATGTCTGGTGCAGCCACCGTGGAAGTGTCGGGTTTGAGCAGTTCTTGCTCTGGATTTTTGCTAGGGCAATCATGAGATCACAACAGCGCCAGTGAGCGGAGAGGCTAGACATGGAGGGTAGCAAGATCCGAAGCACGGTTCTCCGCTGGCCGACCGCAGGTTGTAGGGGGCCCAAGTAGTGAATTAGCCATTCATGAAAGGCTGCTCCAACGCCTTGCAATGTGAGGACCCGGTGGCCATTCCTGGGGGGGTTCGGGCGTCCCCGCAGTCTCCGGTCTAGTCTCTCAAATGCTTATGGGCCTGTTGTGTATCTCTGGGCCGGTTATCCAGTGCCTCGCTTAACTACCGTCTTCCCCACTTACCTAACACTCACTCAAAATATGAAAAAGTTGAAAAATAATAAGGCGTGTTTACAGCGGAAGCATGTCCTCTCGCTTGTAGTGCACCTCTCAAATATTCGAGGACGGCACTCTAATCTCGATTCGGTCCACCACCATCTTGAGACCACTAAGCCACACTTATTATTTCTCACGGAGACGCAGATCCAATGCCCTTCCGACACAGCGTACCTCACATACCCAGGTTATACACTGGAGCACAATTTTAAGCCAAAAGCTGGTATTTGTCTGTTTGCTCGGGATGACATTAACTGTTGTCTGCGTCTGCGTGACCTTGAAGAGCCCGATTTCTCTGTTCTATGGACTTTGGTGGATACCGGCCTAGATAAAGTAATCTACGCCGAATTGTATAGATCTGTGAAGCAGCGGATGTGGCCCAGCAACGTTACCCTGATGCCCATCTGGTACTTCTGGGTGATTTTAATGCTCACCACCAGCAGTGGCTTTTTCCATTTCAGTCTACTGACCATGCTGGTAGAGAAGCTTATAAACTTGCTCTCTTACATATTCTCACTCAGTTGGTAATCGAGGCTACCAGGGTACCAGACGTTGAGGGCCACACAGCCAATTGCTTAGACCTGTTGCTGACTAACGAACCGGATCGCCATTCAGTATCGGTGTTGCCTCCTTAAGGCTGTGGGCCTACGGTAGATACTCTATTAGGGTCCTACGGTGGATGCTCGAATGAAACCGCAGACTTCACATATATATCGTTATATTGTATGCACGAGAGAAGTAAGAAGGTACAGAGAGTGTTGAAGTAGTTTGGGGACGCGATAGTATACAAGACAAGTCGTAGAAGCGAAAGAAGATGATAGAAAGTAAAGTCAGTATTAAATAAAAGATCGATTTGCGCGGGAAACGTGTTGGCGTATGACACAGGTCCAGCGTGGATCAGGTGATAGCGATCACTGTCGAGTCGCAGTGTGACTGGGCTCCGTCTTGCCTCCGCCTTCCGCGCCTCGCGCTGTCCCCGCTGGATATTGCCGTTGTCAGCGCGTTTGTATGTGCCACATCACCTCTTTGGAGAAACAATGTCAGGAGATCTGAAAGAAATCAGGAAATTTAACTCGACGGCCCGAACGTGTAGTGCGGGGGCTGTCTTTCTGTATGTGACTAGGTGTCTCCTCCTTTAAATATTCTGCCAACGTATAGGCCGGCTTAGCTCTGTCTATTGAAATAGTAACAGGTCCTCGTTTAGGTAGGTCCACAGTTATTGTTTTATCTGTTCTGCTTATGACTTTGTGTGGGCCCGTATATGGAGGTTCTAACGATCCTCGTAATGCATCTTTGCGTAGAAAAATGTGTGAACATGTATTGAGATCTTCGTGAACAAATACTGACTTATTTCCATGTCTTGAAATTGGACTAGGCTTTAATCGTGTCATCTGTTCCTTGAGTTGCGTGACGAAATTTGCTTCCGTGGTGTGTGTGTTTGTAGGAGTGCTAAAAAACTCACCAGGCATCTTGACCGTCTCACCGTACACCATTTCAGCCGCCGAACTCTGAATGTCCGGTTTCCATGCCGCCCGCATGCCAAGTAGTACCAGAGGCAGGGCGTCTATCCATCGTTCGCCTTCATTCGCCATGATCGCTGCCTTTAATGTCCTGTGCAGACGCTCAATCATCCCGTTGGATGCTGGATGATAGGCGGTCGTGTGGCGCAACTGGACTCCACACAAGTCTGTCAAAGATTTAAAAAGACGGGAATTAAATTGACGGCTTTGATCTGTCGTCACCGACTGTGGGCAACCAAATCTTGCTATCCAAGTCTCGAAGAATGCTCGTGCGACCGTTTCCGCTGTGATATCCCGCAAGGGCGTAACTTCCGGCCAGCGAGTGAATCTGTCTATAGCTGTCAAACAGTACCGGAACTCTGAAGATGGTGGTAGCGGGCCAATCAGGTCGATGTGCACGAAACAAAATCGGGCAGCTGGTAACCTGAAATTACTCAGAGGTGCAGAGGTGTGTCTGTGTACCTTGCTTCGCTGACAGGCTTCGCACGTCTTGGTCCATAGTCGACAGTCTCTGCGAACTGAGGGCCATACAAATCTCTCAGTGACGAGTTTGGTCGATGCAGCTGCTCCGGGATGGCTCAAACCATGCAGTGATTTGAATATCTGCTGACGCATCTCTAATGGTACAAAAGGCCGAGGCGTCGGCAGTGTGGTGTCGCAGTATAAAATCAAATTTGTACCTGGGATCGGGACTTTGCTTAGCTTTAGCGATGTCGTAGCAGTCTGAAGTATCTCCTGCAGCTCTGTGTCTGGGCTGGGACTGCTGGGCTTGTGCGAGGCTCTCGAACTCAGGTGGTTTCGTTATACTTTCCAGTCGTGACATGAAATCAGCTGAAACATTATTTTTGCCTTCAATAAACCTATCTCTGTGGTAAATTGTGAAACAAAATCTAAATGATTAAATTGCCTTGGCGAGCACTGTCGATCTGTATGATTAAAGGCAAGAGTCAGCGGCTTGTGATCTGTATAAATTACTAAATATCTTCCTTCAACCATAAACCAAAAATGCTTGACACTTTCGTAGATTGCGAGTAGCTCCCTATCGTAAGTACTATATTTTGCCTGTGCCTTGTTCAGTTTCTTCGAAAAGAATGCGAGCGGTTGCCAAAAAAAGGTAGTCGCGCTGACCCATCAGATTATCGCCCAATTTCGGTCACCTCCCTACTTTGCAAATGTATGGAACGTGTCCTGAATACGAAACTCCTTACATACCTTGAAGACAACGACCTCCTCAGTGATCGAAAATATGGTTTTCGCCGACAGCGATCTACTGGGGATCTTCTTGCATATGTCACGCACATTTGGTGTGAGGCCATAGAGAAACATGGTAAAGCATTAGCTGTTTCAGCAAGTCTTTTTGGTAAGCTTCCAGCTTACGGATTGCCAGTTCAGTTCTGCTCATGGCTTGCTGACTTCTTGAGGGAAAGATCCATTCGAGTGGTTGTTGACGGATGCTCGTCTGATAGATTGGCAATTAATGCCGGGGTACCTCAAGAGTCAGTGCTCTCTGCCACACTGTTTTAACTGCACATTAATGATCTGTTTATGCCCGGAATCATTGGGTATGCAGACGACAGTACAGTTGTGGAGAGATACTTTGCAAACGCACGAGCCAGTAAAACTGATATTCAGAAACTCAGAGACGAGATGCTTATGCGTCTGGATTCGACTCTCCAGATCGTGTCCGATTGGGGCGATTCCAATCTGGTTAAATTTAACGCATCTAAAACGCAAGCTTGTCTCTTTTCGGTGAAAGAAAGTGAGTTTCTCCAAGTCCCGGTTTCCCAAATTTACCGGTAACTATAGAAGATCATCTCGAACTCTTGGGAGTTTCACTTACACGGACTCTCAATTTTGGCTCCTATATCGAGTCCAAGGCCAAAACTGCTGCCATGAAGCTTGGCATCCTCAACAAGGTGAGGTGATACTTCACACCTGGGCAGCTTTCCACTTTATACAAAGCTCAAGTCCGGTCGGGTATGGAGTATTGCTGTCATCTATGGAATGGTTCAGCCAATCACCAGCTGGCTGCCTTAGACTCGATCGAGCGTAGAGCATTGAGGATGATGGGTGAACAGCTTAACGCTGAGACTAAGTTCCAGAGTCTCGAGCACCGTCGTAAAGTTGCTTGCCTTTCGATCTTTTATAGGATACATTTCGGAGAATGTGCCCAGGAATTACATGATCTGATTCCACCATCTCCTTTTCACAACAGGACAAGCAGACGTACCGCTCAATACCATCCATACCTTGTCAACCTCAAGGGTGGTACCCTTACGAACAAAGCGCTTTGCTTCCACATTTATAATGCGTACAGCCAAGGATTGGAATGCTTTGCCGTCGTCTGTCTTTCCTGAAAACTACATTCTAAGTCTCTTCAAGTCTCGAGTAAATAGGTAGGTAAATAGGTGTCTTCTAGACCTGCATGCCCCATCGTCGGCCACATCGTCGCTTAACATCAGGCGAGATCGTGGTCAAACGTAGGTTTATTGATGATAAAAAAATATATATATATATATATATATATATATCCCAGAGTTTTTGGGTTAAACTTTAGTTTCTGGATACACGAATTGGAGGGTGAAAATGCTCAAATCTGGTAGGGTTTTGCTTCGTGATTACATATTTACCACTTTTAACTTGAATATATCCTTAGTTTTTGAGAAAATAATAAAACATTTCTAACCTCAAATCTGATAAAACATGAAACAAAACGTAAAAATTGACAGATCAAAACCAAATTTGTCGTATTAGTATCTAATATCTGTTTACAACGTTTAGACATGATGAGTTGATGAGATCTTGTAAACACGCACAAAAACAAATACTTTTATCTTTCTGCCATTTCGGCGCCGCGCGTGCGCTTCTCTCAGTGACAAAGTGCGAAGTGGCAGATCCGTATGCGGCCACGCTCCCTTCCCTCCGCCCCACCGATAACGCCGGTTCCGTCAGTACCCACATTGCTGCGCGGACAAAGATATAACTACCTACAATATTAACAAGAAACTGACGAGATAATCATAATTTTCAATAAAACAAAATATTGTACACCATATAACTTTTTATTGTGATTATATTTATATAAAAAAGTGAATTTTGGTAAAAATGTATATCCGACATTGTTAATACTGACCATCGATGTTATAGTTCCTAAAAAGTGTAACAAAATATTGACCTGGTTTACTACGGGTATTTTGATTTGGTAATGTGGTTATTAGATAGTTACATAGTTATTCCAGTAATTGGGTTTATATTTTAAAAGTGCAAAATTGTATTACTGTTTTATTCATTTAGCTTTTTATTTTACAATATTTTGTAAAATGCGTTTGTTTAACTACAAAGTACTGAATATTAAAAATATTTTAGAATAACATGGAACTTACAGGTTATTCAAAATTATTTTGTGGGATAAAAAAATTAGGTACTTAATTATAAAAGTACCTATCTAGTTATGTCGCTTTTTACTGAAATAGCAATAAATAAAACAGAATATTAAGTTTAAAATAAGTTATTTATTGTTAGTCATTTGGTTCTTAGCACAAATTTTACTGAAAATAATTACGATTTTACTCTTGACTTGAAGAAACCAAGATTATAGTTTTCAGGAAAGACAAGACGACGGCAAAGCATTCCAATCCATGGCTGTACGCATCAAAAATGTGGAAGCAAAGCGCTTTGTTTGTAAGGGTAGTAGACTGATAAGGTATGGAAGGTATTGAGCGGTAGGGGAGGCTGGGGCAATTGGAAATTTTTTTGAGAAATTCGTTAGTGTTACTTCATTTTATGTCTTATCTGTTTGGTAACGGGTTTTAATTATAGCTAAACTATCTGGCTATATGGCAACACTAATGATTTAACTGTAAATATGCCCTTCATTTATTTAGGAAAAAATAATAGTTTTAAAGCAATACAAAATATAAAAATAGTCAAAAAACATACTTTTGTGTTGAAAAAGCGATGCACCCACATAAAAATTACCGACGCGTTCGGAGCGGCGACGCGCACTGAGCGACAGGTTCTGACTTGCATGCGGCCCCTACCCCCTGCGGGACCACGCCGCTAAAACTAACCGTCTCCGAGTTATTGAGCGTTTAGCTGCTCACTTATCACCCTCAATGCTCTACGCTCGATCGAGTCCAAAGCAGCCAGCTGGTGTTTAGCTGAACCATCCCATAGATAGCAGCAATACTCCATACCCGACCGAACTTGAGCTTTATATAAAGTTGAAAGCTGTCCTTGAAAGCTGAAATATCGCCTCACCTTGTTGGAAATTCCAAGCTTCATGGCAGCAGTCTTGGCTTAGGACTCGATATAGGAGCCAAAATTGAGAGTCCGAGTAAGTGAAACTCCCAAGAGTTTGAGATGAAATTCTACAGTTAATGGTAAATTTTGGAAAAGGGGAACGCCGAAAAGAGAAAAGCATCTCGTCTCAGCTTTTCTGAATGTCAGTTTTACTGACTCGTGCGTTGGTAAAGTATCTCTCCACAACTGTACTGTCATCCGGACAGTACAGTACAGTACATGATTCCGGGCATAAGTAGATCATTTATGTGCAGTAAAAACAGTGTGGCCGAGAGCACTGACCCTTGAGGTACTCCGGCATTAATTGCCAATCTATCAGACGAGCAGCCGTCAATAACTTCTCGAATGGATCTTTCCCTCAAGAAGGCAGCAAGCCATGAGCAGAACTGAACTGGCAATCCGTAGGCTGGAAGCTTACCAATAAGGCTAGCGTGCCAGACCTTTATCAAAGGCCTTTGAGATGTCAAGTGAAACAGCTAATACTCAACCAAATATCTCCATAGTTTCACTCCAAATGTGAGTGACATACGCAAGAAGTTCCCCAATCGATCGCTTTTGTCGAAAACTGTATTGTCGATCACTGAGTAGGTCGTCGTCTTCAAGGTATGTAAGGACGTTCGTATTCAGGACACGTAGTAGGGAGGTGACCGAAATTGGGCGGTCATTTGATGGGTCAGCGCGACTGTCGTTCTTGGGCACAGGTTGCACATTAGCAAGCTTCCAGGATTTTAGGAGTATTCCATTTTGCAATATTCGTGCGAGATTGGAGTTTTTATTTTCTGCAGAATTAACATTCACAGTAACGTTAATATAAATTTAATTGAAAAATGTTTCTGAAAAATAATTAGAAGGTGTATTTTAAGCGTAAAATCCAAAAATCAAAATGAAAATATTTACGGCAAAAGCTTTTATCCGTTCATTCGGTGGGACAGTCGAATTATGTCTAACGAAACAGACGATATCTTTAAGGCTCTATTCTTGGTTCCAGAGTTTGATGAGAAGCCAAATATTCAAGACAAGATTCATAAGAATCTGCGATCAGCTTGTAACGCAATACATAAAAGCTGTGGCAGGATATGAATTAAATAATTTGTAATTAGATTCATTGGTTTGTTTGTTTTCCTAAATAAAAAATAAACAAATAAATATGTTAAAGAAACAGATCAAAAGGTTATACTGGAAACAGAAAAATAGCTTGCGATGCACTCTTAAGCAAAATTTTAGGATTTCAATCACTGAACTTGTAAACATAAGTACCTACATATCCTTAGCTTTTCGGGGATGTAGACCACAACCGTGCGGATCGAGGACCGTTGACTGCGAACGAGCTACGGATTTTATTCCGTGGGCTGTACCAATTACTCACTCCCCAAATAAAACAAGGGTTATAAAAATCGGCAAGTTTTTACTGCAACAATCGATCCGTCTTCTCGGAATCTCTACAACCTTTTTACAAAAATACACATTCTCATCGATCTCAAACGAAGTCACTCTTCTCTATTTACAAACATACAAAATATTTACAGGCGTTCGTCATCGGTGCTACCCGAGACAATAAATAGGGACCGCGACCGGGTCGCTTCGAACTACACACTAGTATCACACGAGAGAGGGGGGAGGGGGGAGCGGGAAGCGGAGTGGGGGGGCACAGCGTCACACGAGCACCGTGAGGCGGTCCGGCGGCGCGGGCGGCGGCTCCGGCGGCGGCAGTGCGCGCATCGTCAGCTCCTTGTCGCGCGGCGGCGTGTCGTTCCGCGCGTCCGCGTTCTGCGCCTTGTACAGCGAGCGCGCGCGCATCTCCACCGCGCCCTCCGCGCCGCCCCCGCCCCCGCCCCCCGCGCCCGTCGGGTTCGCGTAGCGCCGCAGGTTCTCCTCGTTCTGCAGATTGTTAGACTTCTCTTCGTCGCAGCGGCGGTCGAGCTCGCGGGCGGCGCGCGCGCGGCGGCGCAGCGCCAGCCACGCGGCCGCGCCGGCGCACGCCAGCAGCAGGGCGGCCGCGCCGCACGCCGCGGCCAGCGTGCGCGAGGAGGGCGCGGACGAGGACGCCGGCGCCGGCGCGGACTCGGGCGCGGGCGCGGGCGTGCGCAGACGCAGGGCGGCGCCGAGCAGGGGATGTCGCGCGAGACGACGCCGCGCCACGAGCGCGCCCAGCTCGCGCACGGCGGCCGCCAGCTCGGCGCCCGCCAGCTCGGCGCCGCGGCCCGCCTCGGGGGCGCCCACCTCGGGTCCGATCCACTGAGGACGAACGGAAACACTGTTAAGCGAACATCGTTCTACCGGTAACTACGATGAAGATTAAATTAAAGCCAGATTTTCTAAATCAATATGGAATAGTTAAGGTTGAAGAAGCCAGCGGTAGGTAAGAACGAGTTCGATCTTTTGTTGATATAGACATGTACCCAAACATTTGTTGGCGGGGAGCAGTCCGGCTCACATCCGGGATGTGAGGTGATAGTGCCGACTTGAAGTGCGCGTAAAATTATTGCCCCGGTGTATCGTTTATCGATTTCAGAAGTAGGCCCACTGCGAGTGCACAGGAATGATGAGACATCACGTGCGGAGCCGGTTCGGTAGCAGGTGCACCGTGGCCGGCATCTAATCGGGTTCGTTTCAAGTTCTCTTTTCCGAGTTCTCCTTCCCCAGCTGACCCTGTGGGTCTTAAAAGCATTTTTATGTTGCGGCCGATCGCTCCATATCCAAAAAGAAAAGCAAACTCACGAGCGCGAGATCGAGCGCGTCGTCGTCGTCCGGCGCCAGGTCGCACAGCAGCGCCAGCGGGGGCGCGTGCGCCGCGCGGGCCGCCAGCGCCGCCGCCAGCGCGCGTCGCAAGGCGGAGCAGGCGCGCTCCACGTGCGCGCCCGGCGCCAGCCTCTCGCGGGCCAGCTGCAGGCGGGCTCGCGCGCAGCCGGGGGGCGTCGCGCCCGCTCCCGGCCAGCAGGTGGACGGCGCCGGCAGCGCGGGGGGCGCCACGCTGCGGCCCGCCACGCGCCGGCACTCGCCGGGGGGCGCGCAGGGGGCGCGCAGACACAGCGCGGGCGCGGCGGGCACGCACACCTCGTCGGGACGGCACGGCGCGGCGCCCCCCGCCAGACAGTCGGGCACGCCGCACCACAGACGCGTGCAGAGCGGCGCGCCGGCGGCGCAGCGACACGCGTTGCACCCCCACCACCACGCGCCGCCATCCGCGCCGCACTCCTCCTCCGCGCCGCCGCCCGCCCCGCCCGCGCCGCCCGCGCCGCCGGGGCCGCCCGCGCCGCCCGCGCTCTCCGAGGCGGCCTCCGACTCCTCGGCGCTGAGGCCCGCCAGCGCTGCGGATTCAATATTTCGGGAAGCTATAAATGTCGACGATTTCTCGAAAACGTATTCAGGATGGTGGTCGGTAGTAACTCTACCTTCCTCTCTGTGGGTTGAGGGTTCTGAAGCGGGTCTCCTGCTCCTGATCACGTACCTATACCGATCGATCTTGTTTTTTGCAAAATGATGAGATGAAAAAGTGTAAGAAAAGTGCCATTGGACACATTCTTAGGTATAATTTATTTTATAAAACTATGTCAAAGCAAAATTACTCATTTGCTTATTTGGCTAGATTGTAATATTATTTAGAGTATGATAAATATTGTAAATTAATAAAACATAAACACAAATAAAAAAAAATTTATTGATGCTATCCTGCCAGATGGAATTATCGAAAGTGACACCTGTCCCCAAATGCAGCTCTTCGACAGACGTCAGTACTTTTAGGTCCATTATCCATTTTAAATACGCAAATTACTCGTTAATTTGTGGATGCTTTCGATGATTCGCAACATGGTTTTCGCGTTGCCCGTTCTACAACTACTAATCATGTTACATTTGTGGACTATGTAGTGGCTGAATTGGATGCTGGTCGGCATGTTGACGCTGTGTTTCTTGACTTCCGGCGGGCATTTGATGTGGTCGACAATGACCTACTGTTGGTAAAGCTTTCATCTCTTGGGGCTTCTCACAATTTATTAAGATTTTTGCCAACTATTTGTGCGACTGCAGGCAGTGTGTACAGGTTGGGAACCTCAAATCGGACGAGTTCTACACCAGATCAGGAGTAAGTCAAGGTAGCACACTTGGACCAACTCTCTTCTTGGCAATGATTAGGATCGGACTTGAGTTAGGATGAATTGGACCCTAGATTCACCTAGTATGTTAGACGTTTCAAAGTGATCCTTGTGATTGTATTGAATAAAGTATCTTTTGACTTGACTTGACTTTTGATTAATGACCTTTCTAGAGTTCTTACCTCGGCTCAATGTCTAATGTTTGCCGACGACCTTAAAATCTATCAATATGTGGGTGAGAGCTCGGACTGCATGACGTTGCAACAGGATCTTGTTTCAGTTGAGAAGTGTAGTCGGTCTAACAGACTTGCTTTCAATGTTACGAAGTGTAAAGTTATTACCTTTTACCAGATTAAAAACTCCAACGATGAGGGCGTACTCATTGGCAGGGTCTGCATTTCAGAGGGTAAATGAGATCCGCGACCTGGGGCTTATTGAGGACACACAGCTTAACTTTCGTGAGCATATTGTATCCATATGCAAAATAGTAAACAGAACACTGGGATTCATAATGCGTACGGCTTCTCAATTTAGTGATATTGGTGTTTGGATTATGCTCTACAATGCATTTGTTCGTAGCAAACTTGAGTTTGGTTCTATTGGTTGGCATCCGCGTGAAGCCAAATATAGTGTTCATAGAAAGGCTTCAGCGTAAATTTGCTAGGTACGTCTCTAAGCGAATGTATGGCTATTATCCGTACCTATACCCTTCTTCATTTGTTGCTGACATGGAAGGTATGGATACGCTTGAATTGAGACGCAAACTGTGTATGACCTTACACTATTGTTTTATTATGCGTAGCAAAGTAAACAATCCGGCTATATTGTGCAGCATACCACTGTACGTACCTAATAATTATGTGCGCTGCGGCCAACGGCGTCGACGCCCGTTGTTTGCCTATCACGTAACACACATACATCACGCTAAGAATGCGCCAACATCAAGAGCGCTTAATTTGTTAAACGCATTCGTACACGAGTACCAACATATAGACTTGTTTGATGACAGCCTTTATATTTATTATCATTACATAGTATAAAACAAAGTCGCTTTCCGCTGTCTGTCTGTCCCGTTGTATGCTTAGATCTTTAAAACTATGCAACTGATTTTGATGCGGTTTTTTTTAATAGATAGAGTAATTCAAGAGGAAGGTTTATATGTATAAAACATGCATAATATAGTAGAGAAACACTGTTAATTTTAGAGGTTTCTTATGTGGTGTCGTAAAAAAACTCATTTTTTTGTGCTTACATTGCATACGCTGGCTGAACCCTACGAAATAGATCAAAATAATGAACTACAGTAATGTACACCTTAAAAAGGTCTACACAAAAGTCCGCAAAGGTATATCTCTTAGTCTTTGTTATTCTCACAGATAACATTGTATATAAAGACATTCTGTAGTATATTTAGTATCAGCATTGCACGAAGCCGGGGCGGGTCGCTAGTATGTAATAATTTAAGAATATTTTTAAGTATTTTTTAGTTAATTAAGACAGCTAGCGTTATGCTGAATACTGTAAGTTATCTGTTGTTCTAAAATAAATAAATTCTAATTCTGAATTCTAATTCTAGTTATTTTTGCATGTCAAAATATAACTAAAATTAAAAGTCTATGATTATTAATCGTAAACTAACAAAATCACTGAATAATTTCGTTATTTTAGTTTCTGAATTCAGTAGTCCATTGGGAATTTACTCGAGACTTACTCCTTCGTTGCAAGGTTAACGAAAAATATAATAGAGTAAATCACGAACAAGGCTGAATTTCGTCAAGAGCCAAGTTAAGGGATAACGATTACATAAGAGTGCGGACGCGGGCTCACCTTCGAGGCATCGTCTCGCAGCCCGCGGAGGGGCGGCCGGACAGCGGCAGCGCGGCGGCGCCGTCGGCCGCAGTGCGTCCGCGCGGCACAGCGCCGGCGCCGCGCAGGCCGGCTCGCACTCGGCCGACACGCGCGTCTCGCACGCCGCGCCCGTCCATCCCGCCGCGCAGGCGCACCACCAGGCGCCTCGCGCCGCCGCGCACCGCCCGCCGTGCAGGCACGGGCCCGACGCGCACGGGTCCGGCTCCAGCTCGCAGCGAGCGCCGGCGCGGCCCGCGCGACACGCGCACTCCCAGCCGCCGGCCGCGCCGCGCACGCAGGCGCCGCCCGCCGCGCACAGGCACGAGCCGCACGCCGCCCCGCCCCACACCTCCGCGCACTGGCAGCGCCCGCGCTCGCACGCCCCTCCCGCGCCGCACGCGCCGCATTCGCCCGCGCCCGCCGCCGCCGCCGGTACCGAGCACGTCCTGCCTGCGGGAGGGAAAGCGAAGGGTCAGCACCGCGGAACCCGCCCGGTGGGAGGGAGGGAGGTTCGCTCGCTCACCGGTCCAGCCGTCGCGGCAGACGCACGCGAAGTCCGCGGTGCCGTCGATGCAGGTCCCGTTGTTGCGGCACGGCGAGTCCGCGCACTCGTCGGATTCTGAAAGAACGGAACGTGTCTAAATCGATCTGGAATTTCCTTCTTTGAGAGATTATTGAATGAACGAAAAACGCGAGCTCACGTCGGTCGCAGAGCGCGCCGGTGTAGCCCGGGTCGCAGACGCAGGTGCCGGAGGCGCGCAGGCAGCGGCCGCGCGCGCAGGCGCATAGGGGCGCGAGGGGCGAAAGGGGCGCGAGGGGCGCCGGGGGCGCGGGGGGCGCGGCGGACTGGGTGCAGTTCTTGCCCTGCCAGCCGGGCGCACAGTGGCAATAGTAGTCGCTCTGCGCAGTGTAGCACGCGGCGCCATTGCCGCACGGTGAGCCCGCGCAGTGGTCGCGGTCGTCCTAAACCACCAGTTTTATTATTTACACGTTTTGTTTATTCACCAATAGTAACTCGATAACAAGAATAGTAATAGTCTTCGTCAAATTGTGTCTCTGTCAATTTCTTCCACCATTTCATCGCGTTTCTGTCAAGCGAATAGTATGACACGTACTGGTCATTTAGGTCAACCCCGATTTTGTGGATATTTTAATTGTGGATATTATTTTTTGTGATCCATAACATCCAGCTTACATTGCATGAATGCAAGAACAGTGTCAATCACAACTGCGTCTGATCTTTTTGGACTAGCCATTTACGTCGCGTTGACTCACGCGAATAATCTAGGTCAACCTTGAGATAGCCACTACGAGGCAACCGTTCAAGCTAACAGAAACGATGCGATAAAGAATGAATGAAAAACTATATTCTTGATGTTTAGCTAGATAACAAAAAATCGTTTATTAACGGTGTTTGTCGTGATTGATTAGTACTGAGATGAAAGTCACATGTTAAATTAACGGTTAAGTTGATAAAAAATTTAAGTGTCAGAAACTCACCAGGCAGTAACGTCCAGAGCAGGAAGACAGCTAAAAGCAGAAGTCGGTTAGTTTGCATTAGTGCAGGTACACTTATTCAGGTGAAGAAGGTTACAGAGTTAAGTGCGGTCCAGTACGGAAGCAGGCGCAGCGCAGGCGCTCACCTCGCAGTTGGTGCCGGAGAAGCCGACGGGACAGATGCAGCGGTAGGCGTCCGGGAGGTCCACGCACTCGCCACCGTTGAGGCAAGGCCGCGGCGCGCACTCGTCCACGTCCAGTGCGCAGGCGCGGCCAGCGTAACCCGCCGCGCACGCGCAGTGGTAGTCGTCCACCAGGTCGATGCACGTGGCACCGTGCTGGCACGGACCCGACGCGCAGTCGTCCACGTTGGCCTCGCAGTCGCGCCCCGTCCAGCCGGCGAGGCAGGCGCAGGCGTACCCACCCCAGGTATTGTTGCAGGCCGCTGCGTTCACGCAGGGGCCCGGCGACGCCGCACACTCGTCCACGTCTGCAAGTGCAAGAGGTTCCAGCCGGTTCTCGCCATAACATTCATAACCCATCTCCCCCGAGAGCCCGCGTACCTTCATCGCAGGTGGCGCCGCTCCAGCCGGGCGCGCAGTCGCACGCGAAGGCGTCGAGGCGGTCCCGGCACGTGGCGCCGTGGCGACAAGGCGCGCTGGCGCAGTCGTCCAGGTCGGTGTCGCAGAGCGCGCCGCCCCAGCCGCGCTCGCAGGCGCAGCTGAAGCCGGTGCCGGAGCCCTCGAGTGCGCAGGCGCCGTGCTTGCAGGGCTGCGGCGCGCACGGGTTGTCCACGTGCTCGCACTCGGAACCGGAGAAGCCCTCGGCGCAGCGGCAGCGGTACTGGTCGGGCGCGGTGTTCTCGCACGTGCCACCGTGCTGGCAGGGCTCGTGCGTGCCGCAGTAGTTCAGATCTGCGGAAAGCGCGGGTGAGCGAGCGCAGGACAGAGGGTGGTGGTCGCACCGAGCGAGGAGCTACCTTGGTCGCAGAGGATGCCGCCCCAGTTGGTGTCGCAAGTGCAGTCCCAAGAGGAGCCGTTGCAGTAGCCGTGCTTGCATCCCGGGTACGGCTGGCACTGCGCGCACAGCTCACCGCGCCAACCCGGACGGCAGCTGGAACCACGAACATCACTTACAATGTAATGTACTTTACAAACATAACATATAATTTGTAAAGTTCAGTAAAGTACCTTACAAACTTAATATGTAGTTTATAACAAACTTTACAAACGAAATAGTTTGTACATTGTCCAAATCTAAGTCTAAGTTTTATATGATTTGCTATTCCTTGTCTCAGGTTTGAGTGTTTTTCTATTATAGATTCTAGATGATGCTGTGTGAAATGAAATGTTATATCTATACTCGTATTGAGTATACCTAGATATAACTTCGTGAATTTGTAAAGTTACTGAGAGAATATTCATTTCTTTAAATATTTATATTAAAGACTATATATAAAATAAATAAAATATTGCTGGACAATGCACACAACCCCATCTAGTCCCAAACTAAGCATAGCTTGTATTATAGTTACTAAATGATTGATATAATTCTTATATAATTTTGAATACATATTTATGATATTTTATAACACCCAGACCCAGAACAAACACCGATGTTCTTCACACAAAAGTTTATCCTGGGAGGGAAACGAACCCTCAACCTACAGCGCAGAAGGCAGAGCTATTACCAACTGCGCCGACAGGCCAGTCTTTCGTAGCTTTACGCTTAACTATGCTAGATGTCACAAAAACTGGATCTGTTCGGCAAAAAAACCACATTATCACCACTAAAGTGTAGTAGGGTGGGTGTTCCGACTATTCAGTTCACAGAAAGAGCACACCGGTAAAAGTAACCGCGACAAGCGCTTTATGTAGCGCGGCCGGAAGGAAGCGGAGACTCACTCGCAATCCCCGGGGCGGTCGCAGCGGCCGTGCGTCGGATGGCAGCCCTCCTTGCACACAGCTGTAACAGAGAACGCACCGCAACATCAGACTCGATGCATTCACTTCATTTAATATTATGATAACAATAGCCAGACACATTTATGAGGGCGCGCGGCGTCAGCCTAAGCTGTCAGCTATGGATCATCAAAAATGGCTCATCACCCGTATCTGACTGTAAAATCAGGTTGGTAATTTTCACTGAATTATATTACACTTTGATTCAGTGAAATTTGCCAGCCGTTATGCACCTGCATCGCATGTACTGATTTGACATTCCTGCGAGTCCTGTCGGCAAGGTCGAGAGCTTAAATTAAGGCTTACCTAAGTGCACGAAAGGAGCCTGTGCGGCGCACTTCTATCTTTTCAACACACTGGTTAGAAATAACTAATGACACGATACGAAGAAGAAGTTGGCGATCCCGAGTGCGAGAACTAACCTCTTGAGTATGGCGCCATTCACACGAGCCCTTCGTATCATTAACAGATACGATATGGATATATTTATTTCTAGTTTGGTAATGTTCACAGATGCTTCTACACAGTATACGAGTATAATGTACTACGTCGCAAAGACAATATAATTGTTATTAAAGATAAAACAATAAATAATAGTTTAAAAAAACTAAAAAACACGCTTTATATAGAAAACCAAACAAAAAAAAAAGAAAATAATTTTAATAAATGTAGGTAAGAAAAAAATGTTTTATATAAAAAAAAGCGTGGGGTGCATTGTGTCAATAGTTATAAATATTTCATTGACAGATATGAGAAGAAGGATTATCATTTCGATAATATCTTAAAAAGCACCCCACGCTTTTTTTAAAAAACATTTTTTTCTTACCTACATTTATTAAAATTATTTTCTATTTTTTTAGTTTGGTTTTCTATATAAAGCGTGTTTTTTTAGTTTTTTTAAATTATTATTTATTTTCTACTTTTTAGTTTTAGGATAATCAGTTTTTTTTTTTTATTTTTTATTTTTTTTTTCGAATTATTGCATTGTCATCAGTCTTTGACAGGTGTGCAAAATTTGAATGAAATCTGGCCGTTTAAAGTGGGTCAAAATCGCGTCCTTTTTTTTTTTTTTTTTTTTTTTTTTTCGAATTATCGCATTGTCATCGGTCTTTGACAGGTGTGCAAAATTTGAATGAAATCTGGCCGTTCAAAGTGGGTCAAAATCGCGTCCTAAGGAATCGGTTACATACAAACATACAAACATACTAACATACAAACATACATACAAGTGAAACTAATATAAAGCGTATAAAAAGATAGATAGGCGTCGTTCAGAGCACTCACGCTTCTCGCAATTGTCGCCCTGCCAGCCGGGCAGGCAGCGCTTGTTGCCGGCGGGCTCGCACGAGTAGTGGCCGAACTTGTCGTCCCGCGGCCGGCAGAACGTAGTGCACGTGGTGTTGTAGTAGTTGGGCTGGCACAGCACGCGCACGCGGTATGCCACAGCAGCGCGCGCGCCCGCCCAGCGCAGTGCGTGCCACGCCGCGCCCGGCTCCACTATGCCGGACCACCACGCCTCCTCGATCAGCGCGCCCTCTGCGACCGAAAGCAACGCGACAGTCAGCACTTCCACCCCCATAAACCCTTACCCGCTAATCTTCACGACGCACCGCGTGCACTTACCGGGCTCAGGGTACTCGTAGTCGTCGAAGGCTTGCAGCACCAGCGTGAAGGATCGCTGCGGACATAGTAGGAAATTGATCATACAGGGAGCGCATAGAGCGGGCGCATAGAGCGAGCCCAAAGGGACGTTGACGCAGATGCAGCACTCACCGTCCAGCGGAAGGTGAAGGGCAGCGCGAGGGTGTAGAGCGGCTCGGCGAGCGTGAAGGAGTCCGTGCCGAGAGCGGGTGAGTCGGCGCGCCCGAAGGAGCAGGCGCCCGGCGCTGCCACCGATTGGTATTCTTTCAGGCACAGTGAGAAGCGCGTGCGGCATGGCTTGTCGCAGGTGGTGCCCCCCGCACCTCCCGCCGTGCCCCCGGCACCCCCCGCGCAACAGGCTCCTGACGCCAGCTCCAGGCGGTAGTTGGAGAACTCGAGGATCTGCAGCTCGAACACGCCCGCCCCCGCCGCGCACTGCGCACAAACACATAGTACGTCAAGTGTGAACCCTGGCTTGACTGAATGCGACATAACGGAGTTAGCTCCAAAGAATAGCGGTTTTGAAAGAAAACATTCTTTATATGTATTTTTTTAACTTTATCATAGTTGATGCAAAAACTCAGTATTTTTTTTTTAATTATTATTAGATCTTTAAGATTGATATTAAAATAAGGAAAGAATTATGTGACTAAAAATGGGCAACGATTGGTCGCCAAGTTCGTGACGTCATCATAGTAAAGGATTTTACGATAGTACTCTGAACTATCGAGAACGAATCAATGGCTTCTACATATAAATTGAGCAAAAATATCCGAAATTCAGTTCAGAAAATAATTTATTAGGGTTAATTACGACAATATATATGTGGATATATGATACAGATTTTCTAACAAAAATCTTATCAAATTGTGTTTATCAATTTCTGTTTATTCAAGTTATGTGTTTACATACCTAATTAATTAATTACTATATTATTACTAAATACATCAAAGTGATCTTCACAACAAAAAAAAAACGGCCGAGTACGAGTCGGACTCGCGCTCCGAGGGTTACGTACAAACCTATAGGTATATAAGTAAAATTTCACCCATCACGACAATCGAGTCATAGTAGGATGATGTGACAAAAAATTTACAGTTTTCGCAATTTTCCTTTATCTGTGCTATAAGACGTTGCTTCGTACCAAATTTCAAGATTCTGAGTTCACGGGAAGTACCCTGTAGGTTTTGATTCCCTTGCGAGTTGCGAGTTTGAATATATGCGACTTACATTGCTGTTTCTCTTGGTTGCGTTGACATAGAAGATTGATTTTGTTACAGCTTAAAGGTATTATAGACCTGAGTATTTTATATGAATTTCAATTTAATACCTCTACACGTTCATGAGACAAGGGGTAGTAAGTTTAAAATTATTAAAAATATTTTTATTATATGATGTAACTAAAAATGTACCGTTATCGCAATTTATCCTTTATCTGTGCTATAAGACGTTGCTTCGTACCAAATTTCAAGATTCTGAGTTCACGGGAAGTACCTTGTAGGTTTTGATTCCCTTGCGGGTGTTGAAAATTTGCGGCATAAACGGCTGTATCTTTTGATTGCGTAGGCTTAGAAGTTTGATTTTTTCACAGCTTTAAGGGACAGTAGACCTGAGTATTTGATTAATTTCAGCTTGATACCTCCACGCGTTCCTGAGAAAAAGTGTCTTGACAGACAGACGGACAGACGGACGGACAACAAAGTGATCCTATAAGGGTTCCGTTTTTTCCTTTTGAGGTACGGAACCCTAAAAACGTTGTTGTTTTGGGATTAGGTCGTCGCTCTGCTTGAAACCATTTATTTTGACGTTTAACATCTTGTGAAACATTTAAAAACATTTTTTGGGGGAGTTGATTTTGTAGTATTCACGAAACAAGTACAAGTACTCATTAAGGTTTGACATTTCTGATAAATTTATCTGACGATATTAACACGATTGATTGATTAAAGGTTAAGCAGCTGTTTCAGCTGTATGCTACGATGAGTAGAACCTGGGGATTCTTCGTTTGTCATTTCATGAAGTAACATAGCTCTGCTAATTTAATAATAATATTTAGTCGTTTTATTGCATGTTTTATTCAGTAATCTTAGCGGAATTTTAATGAATAAATTGTGACTACGGGACGGGTATGACAATTGAATTGTATGTGTTTGTTTTATTATGCTGTAATGTGATTTGAACGATGAGGAATCCCAAGAAAATTTTAGACGGCCATACCGCGTGACAATTGACCATCGACTAAGACTTTAACAAACAATTGTCTACAATAAACAAAAATAACCACTTGGTTATTTTTTTTTATTTAATATAACTTTTTAATTACAGTTAAAATAAAACCAAAACAGTTTGGTATAAGATGTACTTATACGTGAACTTTACATTTATTACAAAAAAATTCATCAGTTTTTTTCAAAAACCCAGTTCAGCATTCTGTTTTTATCCAGTGAGTCGGGGCACGTTTGATAAGAATTGGCGCCAGGTACTTCATGAGATCGGTCAGATCGTTCGGCCCTTTCGATTAAACCTAGAACTTATAGCCACAAAATATAATGTAACTTCAACTAGCTGTTTTAGTTTAGACATAAGTTTTAGTAATTATGCACATTAATTCGCGTGTAAAGGTGAAAAATACCTAAATTATGTTGTATTTAAATATTATATACTAGCTGTTGCCTGCGACTTCGTCCGCATTTATTTGATAGAAATTGTACCTTAAATCCTTCTCCAGCATGCTTTTTACTCATTGTCAAATGTTATTGGTAAATTTCAAACCAATCACACCCACCACCCATTAAAAAGTTTCCATACAAACATTCCTACCCCATTTTACTCCTTTGTGAGAGTTATTTTGAAAAATCCTGAAACACGTGTCCATTTATTTTGCATTTAAGTATCCAAAACAAGTTCCTAAGAAATCACACCACCCGTTAAAAAGTTCCCATACAAACTTTGACACCCCATTTTACCCCCTTGTTAGAGTTATTTTGAAAAATCCTGAAACACTTGTCCATTTCTTTTGCATTTTATTTATTCACATCATGTTTCAAGCAAATCGCACCACGCGTTAAAAGTTTCATACATTTGTTTTCACCCCTTTTCACCGTCTTAGGGGTTGAATTTAAAAGATCCCACCTTAGTGGGTGGTTTTGCTGTAAAAGGAAGATACCTTCCAAATTGCAGTTTTCTAGCTTCAGCGGTTTCGGCTCGGCGATGATGCATAAGTCAGTCAGTCAGGTTAAGCTCTTTTATAGGTATAGATTGTAGGATTTGGAGAAATAAAATCTTAATTCATTTTAAGTAGATTATAATCATTCAAGGGAAAATCCCCTTGAATGAAAACATAGTGAAAACACAATTATATCTCACAAGTGATACATATTATAATTACATAATAACTTAAGCTTTTTACGGTAGAAGAACTGAGTTGCGAGACTTGTTTCTTTTACAAGTTATGTTTTAAGTAGATTATAATGATGGCATCTCATTTCTTTTTGACGATTTAAACGCAGCCTTATTTCATGTGACTCTTCACTTTCCACAACAATAATGCCAACTTTTCATAAGAAATGTCCCATTCTTGCTTTTTCATTCCGTTGATTGACCATTTTACAAGTTACCTATGAACATAAATATACCTCGGTACATACACCTATTATTTTATGTTATAGAAGATACATTACAAGTCACTGATTCATTCACTGCAAATGTAACTTTGTAATCCTACATATTAGGATTACATCGGATTACAAAGTTATTTATGGAGTTGGTGTATCTAGAAAACTACACCGAAATTGCACAATATTTTCCTAAATAGTTAGTTTTTCCTTGATTTATACACCTAACACGAATTGTATTCTAAATTTGAAGCTTCTATGTCTGTTGGAAGTGCCTTAGAGTTTTGATGATCGGTCAGTCAATCAGTCAGTGAGTGAGTGACAAAATTAAACTTTGACTAGTTTTAATTCTTAAGCTTCTAGTTCAAATTGTATGAAATTTATAATATACCGTATTTATACAATACCTGATTGGTTACTGAAAATTCAGGTTTTAGTTTTATCCACAACAAAGTTATAGGGGGGTCGAAAATGACCTGAACTTTTTCGAGAAAAAGATGGTAGGGCCGTGCCACTTTTTTTCTAGACTTGGCGGGGGCAGTGCTGTGCCTCCAGATAACAAACAAAAGTAATGAATCTCAATTAAATCAAATTACAGCGCCAGGTTTTGTATCACATTATTTGGAAACATAATTCTTACTTAATTCTTATAGTGTAGTACATACAGGGAACCAAACAAACAATCCGTAATAAACATATTTTCTGGGTTGGGTCCGACCGAAGTTACTAAGCGTAAACAGACACTGCTTACGATTGCGTTCTGTTCTGTTTCAAAATAATATTTATTTAGGCTTGACTTTAGTTACCTGTCGCACGAATTGGAGAGTGAAAAGACTCAAATCTGGTAGGGTTTTGCTTCCTGATTACATATTTACAACTTTAGGTTATTCTTAGTTTTCGAGAAAATAATAATACATTTCTAACCTAAAATCAGAACAAAACGTAAAAATTGACAGTTAATAACCAAATTTGTCGTATTTGTTGTCTGTGGTTTAACATGTGCAAAATTGATGCGAACGAAACGTAAAAAACCTGTCACGTGTCAGTGATTTTGTTATGGCTTCTTTCGACAACTTTGGCATATCTTCACTTCACTTGGTTACTTATCACTTATCACTTAGTAGGTTATGTTGGAGTATAGAAAACAACGCGCAAGCCGAGCAAAAGTAGCAAGCGTGCCGCGGCAGCGCCAGAAGAATAATAACAATAACAAGGTCACGGTTTTTGAGGTTAGGTTACATTTATTCAAATATCTTGAGAACGGGGCAATACCTATTATGGGGGTGATACCAGGGAGGGGGGCTCCCCCCTGTCCCGTCCCCCTCCATTGCTTTCCCTTCATTTTCGTGCGACGGGAAACTAAAGCTTAACCTTTTATTACGAAGATCCAAGACTGTGACTCTTGACTCCTAGTTGGCTCAGCATATTAGCATTGGCATTCAACGTGGCAATCCCGCCAGTGTTTTTTTGGGACGCTGTAATGGTCACGATCGGTTGAGCTATCTATAGATCGTTTTGAAAGCCTTAGATAGTTCAACTGTTTGACATGTATTTTATATATATGAATATTATTCTATACATTTCTGTAATACATTTTTGTAAATAAATGTTTATGATATGTTTTTACGAATCATGAATGATGTAACTTTGATGTTATCTTCTATCTTCTTCTATATAATAAAAATCAATTGCTGTTCGTTAGTCTCGCTAAAACTCGAGAACGGCTGGACTGATTTGGCTGATATATGGTTTTGAATTATTTGTGGAAGTTCAGGGAAGGTTTAAAAGGTGAGTAAATATGAAAAAAAAAATTATTTATTGATTCTGAGGTGGTACGAAGTTTGCCGGGTCAGCTAGTTTTTAATATAATGCTAGAGTTATGTGTGAAAACAAAAAGGTTTTGTAATTTTAAGGTCCGAAACCCACAAAGAAAACTTCTAGTTTAGCCTTGTTCGTCTATCTGCCTGCTCATCTCCGATCAGAGCTCCTGTGCTCCTGCGCACACACGTGTGATGACATTTTGCACGCTAATGCAGTTTTACAAAGTGATCAAATAAAAACTTTGAAAGAATGTAACCTTACCTGTACATGGGGTTGGTTTTTTTAGGATCAGTACTTCATAAAAAATAAATTAAAAAATAACGAACTCGCCAGTAGATACTACCAAACCTACTTCTCGTTGATTCAGAATCATGAAATTTGAAATTCTGTTCCCACAGTTAGGCTCGCTAAAGTTAATAAGTCTTTTATAGAGCAAACACAACAACACAACAAAACTGAAATAACAGAAATTAAATCGTATTAAAAAATATCAGATTATTAAGATGACTAAAAAGCTTGGGATGAATCTGCTCCAACTCGACTCGGCATCCGTAACAAAATTGGCATGGATCATACAAAAAAGTGTTAAGATCAGACGAGTTTCTTGCCGGATTCTTCTTGAACTGGGGTTAGGAGGAACCGGCACCTAGAATCACTAGCATGTAAGAAGACGATTCAAAGTGGTCCTTGTGATTTTATTGAATATAGAATGTTTTGTTTGTTTGTTTGGCAAAAAGAAGGGCAGCACAAGTAAAAGAAAAAAAAGAAAAAACCATTAATTTTGACGTAGGGGGAAGTCCCGTAAGGCTGGATGGCACTTAGTTTTGGACCCTCGTCGTACTAACTCAGTAAGTTGAAAAACGTTCGGATTTGTTCCTCGTTCGCCCCACATCCCATAAAATTCTGCTTTTGCCCCATGTCAAAAATATTACAAAAGGTACCAAAGTAAGAGCAAGGTACAGTTGACAAAAAAAACCAATTGATCAATGTTTTTAATTTCGTTTTATTCATCAACATGATATAAAACAATGGTATTATTTGAATTCTGTTTGCTGTACCTTTGAGGTCGCTATAAATCACATATAACTGTTTAAATGCAACACTTGAGAATGTCTCGTCACCTAGATACTGTAGTATGTTCTGGACCATATATTTCATTATTGAAATTATTCAAAATCAAAATCATTATCTCATCTGGATTATTAGCGAAACCCTATATTTTGGTTTTTAATTTCCATAATCAAAAATTTGGTACTTCAAGTCTTTCTGTACTTCAACATCAGACGCCTTTGACGATATGGGGGAAATGGGCGCGGGAGAGCGTTTTGCAAATATTTGTTTGATAAATATTAAACTTTGAAGTGGTAAATTTTGATTGAGTCTTGTTTTCAAATTACTGGGCACTTGGAATACCTAATATTTTTTTTAATTACCTCCAGTTAACGAGTAGGTAACGACTACAATGTGGGGAAAATGAAACGTTTCTTCTTATATTTATAAATCAACCTCCGAAAGGACCATTCGAGACACACCACTACATAATACATTTAATACATTGTAGAACCTGACTCAGCCATTGAAAATAAATTATTATTTTTATGCCTGATGCAGGTGAAAGACCTTTTAACAAAAACAGAACATAGAGAATGTAGGAGCTAAGTGAATGTTTACAAAGTGGGGACTGGAGAAGACCCCGTTCCACTAGAGCTGCACCGAGTGGGGTGGAGCGGAGCAGGGAGCAGCGGGCGGAGCCTCCGCCTCCGTCCGGCCCACAGCCCACGTCCCTCGCGCGGCACGCCCACGCCTGCGCCTGCGCCTCTCACCTGACGCCGCAAATACTACTCTAGGTATTGTACAGAAACCAACGTGTGAAACCACACTCCCTACTCATAAAAAAACAATAAGTAGCCCGCTAAGGATAACTCATTTTAGCGCTCCTAGTCAAACCTCATTAAGTCATCACATCACACAGATACAATTAAAATGGGAACCCATTTTATTTATTTATTTATTGTTAAGTAATACCAACAGCTAGACACGATCGCTTATATATTTATATATAAAAACAAAAGCAATTAACATATTTCCGTGGATAGAAACGTAACGTAATTGGACCCCCTTTACAACCGTCAACCATTGTTAGAGATAATTCCATAATTAAATTATAATTAGGTATTATTATTTTTAGAAATAATACAAAAATTACAAGATTAAAAGGATGTATACTATGCATAATAAAATCCCGAACGAACCTGTAGGCTGTAGGTACTAGGTAACCCTGAGTGTCCGGCAAGCGAATAGAATATATTTTTTCCTTCTTATACAATAAATTCGTATTGTTACGCAATGTTCGTCTGTCTGTCCGACGCATAATCGGAGCTCTTGTTCGCAGGCTATTTGTCTCACCGAGATGAAAATTTTCACGGTAATACGCATTAGAGGCCCCTACAAGGGTTTTTAGGGGTACATTTCACTACTTGTAGAGTAAGGTTGATTTTATATTTTATTTTAGTACCCTATTGTGTAACATCGTTAAATTGTCCTGTTCTCTACTACACCACTGCAACGCCACTACTACACCACTGCAAAGCCACTACTACACCACTACACAACCTGCTCAAATATGAGCACATCAAAGCATTCGCTGGTTAAAGTGGTAGGTAATGATAATGTATTTGGATAGATAGTTAGTAGTCCAGCCCGGAAGTTTTCGGGTGCCTTAAATAATTATATAATTATATGCAGTAGCATAAAAGTTTAAAGTTTACGAAGGTACTCCTTTTTTTTAGATATTAAATTATAAAGAAAACGAGCTCTGTGGCGAACAGGTTGGTTGACAGGGTCCTGTTGCGATGCAGATGGTTGCGGGTTCGATTCCCGTCGCGAAACAAGTGTTTGTATGATCTGCAAGTATTTGTCTCGGGTCTGGGTGTTTCTATGTACAATATGTATGTATCTATTTATAAAAAAAAAATGTATAAATAGTATGTGTAGTAGTCAATTATCCATCAGTTGTCCAACAGTTCCTTTCACAGCCTTGGGCATTTGATCCACATACTGAGGTTTGATGAGAGCCTTCAGGTCATCTTCGAGGATTTTTATGGGATAGGCACCCATAACACAATCTCTGCTTACCTTGGGGCTAGATGACGCAGTGTCAAATGCCCTACATTATTTATTATGTACCTATGCTTTACTAGATTATGAGTAACTGCTGGATTTATCATGAAAGTTTGATACTAAATTATTTATACTAAAATAAACATTTATTTAGATAACTAGATTATGTTGAATTGGTTAGGGAGCTAGCCGCTAGTCATTCTTATCCGTACTGACGTCGGATCACTTACTTAGTTAGGTACCTATTTAAGAGTACGATAAGACAACGCGAATGTAATAGGTTGGGGAAAAAGTTTCTTCGCATTTCTTAAGAAAATTCAAAACATTTTTTAATGTAGTTTATTTACATTTAACTAAAGTATGTAGGTACCATTTTGTTCGATAACTTTTTGCCATCTAGGTAGGGACATGATCCCATTGCTATAGAATTTTGGGACGGTTTTGGCAGTCCTCTCGTGATGTTAACCTGACACTGCCTAAAGAATTCTGAAGAGACCGAAACAGGTGGAAATCTGAAGCTGCAAGGTCAGGACTATACGGCGGATGCATTAACACCTCCCAGCCAAACTCTTTTAATTTTTGCTGAGTGGCTAAAGATGTGTGAGGTCTAGCGTTATCATGACGAAAAACCACACCCCTTCTGTTGATTAATTCCGGCCGCTTTCTCTCAACTTCTTGCTTTAATCTCATCAGTTGTTCGCAGTAGAGTTCAGAATCGATGGTCCTGCCTGGTGGTAACAGCTCATAATGAATAATGCCCTTCCAATCCTACCACACACACAGCATCACCTTGTTGCGAGTGAACCCGGGTTTCGCCACAGCCTATGAAGCCTGACCGGCCTTTGACCACGACCTTTTTCGCACGTTCTTGTCGTACATGATCCACTTTTCATCATCAGTTATCAGCTTCTTCAAAAATTTTCATTACGTCGTATTAAAGAATCACAAATGAGTGCACGGTTCATTAGGTTTCTTTCAGTGAGCTCGTGAGGTACCCAAATATCGACCTTTTTTGTGTACCCAGATTTTTTCAAAAGCGCCAAAACTGTTTTGTGGTCAATTCCCAGTTCTTCAGCTACGTCGTAACTACTGATATGCCGATCTTGCTCCACTTTTTCAAAAATGGCATCCATTTTATCCGTAATAGGGCGACCAGAGCGACGTGCATCTTTGACATAAAAATTCCGGATTGAAAACGCTTAAACCAAATTTATGCTACTCTCACAGACACTGCACTAGGTCCATAAACATCGCAAATTTTCTTCGAGGCTTGCGTTGCATTTTTACCTTTTTTGTAGTAAAATTTTAAAATGTTTCGAATTTCTTCATTAGATTCACTCACTCATCTTGACAGTACGAAAAACAAATAAAAATCACACATTTTCCTAATTTGAATTTAGAATTATGTTCTTTAAAATTTAAACTTTTAATGATACCGAAACCAGCCAGATACAAAAAGTATAGCCGAAGAGATTTTATTACAAGTTCATACATACTATAATGCGAAAAGACTTTTTCCCCAACCAATACTATGAGCAAGGAGCTTGGTTCGGGTGTATGCGCCTGTGGGTGTGTGTATTTATTTACACAGGAGCACGGTTTTGGGGCTTCACTTTGATATTTGCGCAAATAAGTGTACACGGGATCATAAAATATATTAGTACACTTTAACTCGCCCTTTACGAGCATATTAACCCCTTGAGTTGCGATTGCGAGCCTAAATTTAGACTTTTAAATACAATTCCCGCGCTAGAACTTTTGGGCCAGGGAGTTAACGAAAATTTTACTAGCGGTACAATTGTACCAGTAAATAATCGACGGGCTAATGAATAAATTAACACAATTTTATGTGTAAACATTTTAATATATTAACTGTTTAAAACTAGATTAAATAAATAATAAAAACTTGAATGCAAGGGTGTGCTTTGTGAGCTAGGTTATTAGGAACGGTTGCCAGGAGTCAGGAGTCAGGAGTCAGGACAGACAGACACTGTATACTACGGCCGTTTGTAAGCCAGTAGGTGCCTAAGTTGTGTGAATTAGTGCAGTAGAAGGGATGCGTGTTAATTTAGTACCCACTAAATATGTTTATAAGTAGGTATGCTACAAGATTTATATAAAAGGCTAATGGGAAAACTTAAAGGGAACACTATAAGTAGTATATGGTAATGTTGCACTTGATCCACTCCACGTGGTTATACGGTAAGTTACAATTGATTGACAAAGAAAAGAGTGGACTTGCCTTATTATTTTGTGATCCGGAATATACCTACTTAGGTATATTCCGGATCACAAAATAATAAGGCACTTGCCTTACGTAACTTTTTGAATATATCAAAAATGAATAATTTGATTAAAAAAATATTTCACTCAAAACGGGATATTTACCATTAGATATGAGTTTTTCTGCTTCGCGATATTTACCAGTTTTATCTCGTGATCATGGCGCTGGTGGTGAACTGTGCCGAAATATCGGGAAGCAGAAAAACTTATATATCATGGTAGATATCCCGTTTTGAGTGAAAATTATGTTCAAACCCATGATAGTTTTGAAAAATATTAATAAATAATAAATTTTGATTTATGAGGGTTATATTAATAAATCCTAAAACACGTGTCCATTTATTTTGCATTTTAGGTATCCAATCCATGTTTCTAAGAAATCACACCTCCCGTTAAAAAGTTCCCATACAAACATTGACACCCCATTTTACCTTTATTTTACCATCCAAAGGAAGGGTTATTTTTATTTATCCTGAAACACGTGTCTCTTTATTTTGCATTTTAATTATTCAAATCAAGTTTAAAGCAAATCGCACCACGCGTTAAAATGTTTCATAGATTCGTTTTCACCGACTTTCAGCCTCTTAGAGATTAAATTTCTAAAAACTCCGCCTTAGTTAGTTAGTTAGTTAGTTAGTTAGGTTTTGCTATAAAAGGAAGCTACCTTCCAAATTTCAGCTTTCTAGCTTCAGCGGTTTTGGCTCGGCGATGATGAATCAGTCAGTCAGTTAGGTTAGGCTTTTTTAGGTATAGATTATCATTATTATAAATACCTACTTACGGGTATTTATCGCGTTTATTTACCTATTTTTCCCGACGTTTCGACAGTAAGTAAGTATTTATAATAATGTGTTCTGATCGCGTAAGTTTAAAAAACTTTATAGATTATCATTTCATGATTTTATTATTATTCATTATATTTGTTACATTTTGAAATGTTCCACATTAATTTAAAATTAAATAAAACATTGAGTCAATTGAGTCGATTGCACATCTCTCCTAATTACAATTAGGCTTACTGAATTTATTTACGGAAAAATTAAAAATAATATATCTACAGTAATATAAAATACACGTGAAATAGTTGAGCTATCTAAACACCGTTCCCAAGACACTGGTAGCATTGCCAAGTTGAAAAGCAATGCTAATACGTTGAGCCAGATAGGAGCCAGCTCTTGGGTAACGCAATGTATCTACCAGACGCCGTGAAATAATTTTGAAAACGCGATGGCTTACTTACATATACATTTTTGCATAGTAGTATTATTACGGTAGGTGAGTAACAAAATAAACATACTTACATATATATATATATATATAAACATACTTACATATATATTTTTATATGTACTAGTATTATTTGTAAATAAGTATCTAAATTCGAATCACATAGTCATACGTGCTATGTGCTATGTGCAAGGTAAATTTATGTGTCAATTATTATTCCTCCTAACCCAAGTCCGATTACAACATGTAATAGAATAATTTTAATTTGTTAAATTTTACACAATTTCATTCACAGTCTATATGCAATTCAGGATAGATGAGTAAGCGGGGCTTATCCTTACTTATCAATCTTAGACTAGTAGTCTTTTAAAAAAAAATATTTTTTCTATTTTTTTACCCTAAAGTAGAAAGATACTTATTGGCTCTGATTCTATTGTATTGCCGGACTAACATTTTGAAAAATGCAAACGTTTTTATTTTGTTGCCACAAACTCGGAGTAACTTAACATTTTTAAATAACAATTTTTTTATTTATATGTAATGTAATTTAATATGTAATGTGTCATTTTATATGTAACTGCCACAGATATGTATATTTTTTAACCAGTTTCAATTCGGCTTTTTTTTTATTTATATTCAGTATGTGTCTCCTGATATTTTGCCTACTTCCGTGCTTGGAAGTAGCACAATGATGAGATTGATCCTTTTTGGCCACACGGGAAGGGCTCGCGGGCTACTCATGGTTTTTACTTATGGTCGTTGGTACTTAAGTTGTTATTTTGTATCTGCATAAATTGCCCCTTGGGGCCTATTTTTTTCCGCTTTTGTTTACTCTTTTGTTTTGTATTGTGTGCCAAATAAATGTTTTTCTTATTTTAATCTTTCTAATTACATCCGCCAATTACTTATTATCCGATTTTTATGATTATTTTTTAATGCTTTAAAGTATACCTCCAAGGTAGTCCCATATAAGTTTTGTGTGGATCTGATGATGGAAAACATGATAAACATCTGAACTTATCTATAAATCATTATTATTGATTATGCTATTAGTTATAATATAAATCATTATTCATAACCACCGATCTAAATAATTATTTTAATGTGCATTTTCAAAACTAGCATAAATTGATGTGAGTGGCTTGCATACTCGACTCGGTCAAATAAATATTTCCTTTCTTTTCTTTTTATTTTCTTTACAAATTAGTCATTATATTCTAATTATACGTAAATAGAGGGAATAACTATATGCGCGGTACTTTACAATGGTCAATTGACTTGATAGTGGGCTTTGAAGATACCCTGTGGAACTATTCAACGATAAGCAGCTCATGCAGCTCAATAAGCATTGGCATTGCATTGGTCATCACAGGCAATAAATACAACAACAAAAACTTGTCAGTTGATCAGAGCATGCATGGGCTTTAAACCCTTAGTATGTACCCTACGGAAACCATAGGTTTTATATTCGCTGTTAATAAGTCGGATTCTTAAGTTTTTTGTAAAAATATATAATATTCAGTTGACAGTTCGAAGCTTAATAAGGCCCTACTTATGTTTCTTTTAAATTATATTAAATCGATTTTATTAACAATAATTACCACAGTTTTAGTTTTTTTTAGTAAATTAATTTCACTGCATAAATAGTTAGTTAAGTTGTGCTTATAACGCCTGTTATATATTTATATATTTAGAATAGAACTCAAAAGTACATAATGTGTTTACTTTGGTGTTGACAGTTTGAATGGATGACTTTCAAAAAAGTTCTTGATCTATGTTTGAGTTTTGTTCTGAAATACGGTTCTCAAACGCTAAAATACAAATACATACCTTAATAAGCAGATTATTCGATTGGTTGAAATAAAAATATGTTATGATTTTTTTACAAGTCGGCACACTAGCTTGAAGGGCAAGGTCATGTTCATCATAACTATGGGAGTGAAGAGGTAAAGTACACTGGGGAGTTTGTGGTCATGGATTGAAACGGGACGTGCGCTGGGTGGTAAGCGGGCCGGGCGCGCTCCTAGGCAGGTATGGTGAGCACGTCTCACCGGGCTGAGAGCCGGCCACATACCGCACACACTGCAGGGACTCACGAGCAGTCGCCGACACGACAAACCGCATTGCTTACGAAGATGAGAACAAAATGTTTCATGATTTGAATACCATACAATTTCAACTATTTGCTGGCGTCTGTTAGCGTCTGTTAGCGTACCTGAGAGTGGACAATGTTCAATAACCATAATAACAAAAACCTATCCATGATTTTGAGAGGTTGATTTTGGAAGTTTTTCTGTTACCTAGGTACGATATACGATAATGTGCAGTGCGTGTGAGCTATTCTAGGCGAGTAATGCATTTGGAATATCTACCCGTATTCTTAATAGGATTAACAAGGGGCGTAAACCGTGAACATCACCGACACCCGTGCACAGCACTGTATATACCAACACGGAGATCGGGCGGCAGGAATCGGTACGCAGGTACCTCAACTGACAGATACAAAACCATCGTCCTATTCGTAACGATCTAAACGTAGATTTTTGAGTTAAATTTTTATGAGTTTAAATTCCTTTTGCCCATGCTGGGCAGGAGGAATGAAAGAATTTGATGGCCGACTTTGTAAAAAGTAATAGAATTTGGAGTGGTTTGTACAGGAATAAATCAACATGGGTACAGTCCGTTCTCACGTCGGTCTTGGATGAAAGATGCAGGAGGAGGAAGAGTGTTGAAGAGTGAGCGGTGAGAGAGACGTACTTGCAGCAGGCAGGCGAGGGCGAGGGCGAGCGGCAGCGGCCAGCATCGCCGCATCGGGTCAGCGCAGCGCGGGCCGCCGCCGCGCCGCCTGCCGCACCATGCCGCCTGCACCCGCCACCTGCCTCCGGCTCTGCGGACCACAGCACTGCACCGCACACACCGCACACTGATCCGCGCCACCAACACTGTGTCCGAGCGCTAGGATGACGACTCTCGCGGCACGACTCTTCACCGGATCGAGTCGAGTATGTCAGGCGCTGGTTGGGCACGCGTGCTCTCGCCACGGGCTTCGTGCTAGGACTGGCTCGCGCCCGCGGCCCGCGCCCCTTCGCCCCTCTCGCCCCTCGCCCCTCGCCTCGCACCTCGCGCCTCAGACCCTCGCCTCTCCCTCCAAAGCATTAATCCCGCGAACGAAGCATTGATTTATTTTTATTGCAAGATGCATATGGCGGAGGCTAACAGAAGTAGGTAAGTACTAGACCCTGCGCTGCGCACCGGCACGTACTTACCTTACCTTATACCTACTCTACTCTAGGGCCATTTGAACATTTCTTATAAAATCCTTATGTAATCTGAACTGGTATTTACTATTTTAAGTTATTGATTACTTCCTCACATATTTTTCTCGTATTAGTTTTAGAGAATAAGTAGGAACCTACTTATCCTCAAAAGGAATACCTATCAAAGTTTAATACGTATAGAGAACTTGGGAAAAATGGTGTCGATCGTTATGTACTTAATGTGTGTTTGGGCAAGTGGAGAGCCAGGTGCAGTACAGTGCCGACGGACGGCCGGTGACAGCGCTGCGCTGAGTCGCGGTTCCCACGGCCCGAGCCGCAGCACCGGCCGCACCGGCCGCGACCGCTCCACTTGCGCGCGCGGTATTTGGTATTTGGGACGAGCTGTTATTCATTCACTTTACATAATTGATCATCTTATTCTGAATCCTGGACTACGAAGGATTTCAGACCGTACAGTAGACCGTACCATAAGTTGGCTCGAAGGACCAAAAACACGGGCATCATTAGAAATAGAAATAGAAATAATTTATTTGCAAGAAATATGGTGGGTAACAGATATTGAGTCATTAGTCCCTAGTCCATCAATTTCGGTTCGTCATCTCGATAATAGCTGAAAATCAGTGTTTGCTTCTTAAACAATATTATCGCTGAGCTATGATTTTTTTGAATTTCTGCAACACATGCACTTTTAATGCGGTTTTAATTTAATTGTAAATTTTATATTGTTACCATTATGTAATAACCATTGATTGTCCGTGTTTTCACGTTTATAAAATAAATGTTTAATATCTAGTCATAAGTGAATTATAAAACAATTTGCAAAGATGTGATTCGCTGCACATGTACTTGGTACTTGGTACTTGGTATAATGCATCACTAACACTAAACTAGTATTATAGTAATGGACTCTAGATCGTCTGTGTGAGATAACGAACACACGTCTGTATCAACTCCTAGTGTATATGTATTGTACATTAGTATTGTACCTGCAGCGGACCTGATATGATACGATGGGGTGTTCACTGACCAGTTTATGCATGCTTCTATTTTAGTGAGATAACGTGAAGATTAAACAAAAATAAACATATTTTGGTCACATGAAAATGTCATGTTGATGCTAAAATGAAATTATGTTACAATAGAAGTCACACTTATTAACATAAATCGATGCTAGTTGACTCCAGCTGGAGGGATTCAATTCCTGACGCTATGATAATAGCAAATAAGTACATATGTAAGTAAGCCAGAGAATGGCAGCAGCTGTCGGAGTCGCAATTAAGCGGCTATTGTGACGCACCCGGAATAACTCCCGAGTCCACTCCAGGAACATTCATGTCCGCGTTATAGTGCCCAATTCTAATTAAGTAGGTATTAAGAACTTATATGAAGAACTTATTTTGGTGTTTAATATAGTTCCTGTCAATTATGATTTTGTTCTTTGGTTCTTTGGTTTTGTTGATAAAACTAATTGTCATGCAAATAATGTACGACCTCAACAGCAATTATTCCTATGTTTTGTTAATTTGGAATACGATTCATGAATGACGTTTAGAATAATCTAGACAAGATAGGAGCTGACGTGTTCAGCGTGTCCACAGTACGGTTGTTTTGCTGAATGTAGGTACCGACTGACTGAGGTCGACTGGCCGAGCGCTTCCGATGTGTCGTGCACATGCGCGTAATGAACCTATTGTCCGCCCAATCAGTGGCAGGTCGTCTTCGTCGCTGGAATATAGACGGGCGGTGCATCGCGTTACGTCACAAACGCCTCGTCATTGTCACGTTCCGTGCCTGCTACATCAGCAGTTTGCAAGCGAACAGCTGCAGTTTGTAAAGTACAGTATAACCGTACGTAGGTATACACATCTCCAGATAGGTCTAATTGTGAATGTCCTTATTATTGAAGGATAACTGACTGATACAAAAAAAACCTTTTCTTTCAACTACGTAGTAATGTTATCATTACTACAAAACCGATCACAAAGGACGTATTTTTGCTTAGAACCAAAACAGTGCAGTAATGTTAGATGACATCTCATTATTGCACTGTTTTTCATTATTGCACCGTTTTTTACTTTTTATTTTAGATATGAATTTACCACAGAGGTTTAATATCTCCCATTTAGTTTAATATAAAATGTTTGTATTCGATCAAAAAGATACTGGCTGATAATAAAAATCGGCTGAATAAAACAGACTTGGTGAAAAAAAAACAAATGGCGCGTATTTTGTACCATTGTAAAACTTTGATTCTTCATATTTTTAGTTTGAGTAGGTATATTTTATCACAATAGGTAGATTGGTAGTTGAAAGAAAAGTAAATTACGCACCTTGCTATAGAGAGTAATTAATGCACTCGTGTTAATTCAGTGACAATTCACCAACATAACACTCGTGCATTAATAACTCACTTTGCGCTCGGTGCAACAATCTACTATTAAACCAAGCCAAGTTTAGCTTGGCTTGGCTCAGCTAGCTAACAGTTGCTGTTCTGATTGTGACTACCGGCTGCATAGCTGGAGGGGAGTGCGCAGGAGTGCATGCACCGCACCGACGATCGTTCTAGGAACTCGCTTCGTAAGTAATTTAGTTAATTCGTTTACCTACGCGTGTTCAACGCTTCGTGCCCCGCTCGAGCCGCAACGGCCGGTGTGAATGACCTCGTGGCGCTGCACTTGCACGGTGTACATCGCTGCGTCTGTTCGTCTTGCCTGAGATACCACCGAGCCGGAGTGTCATTGGCGAGGCCGTCGCGACGTTCTCACGCGAGGTCGTATTGCGCAATTTCTCACGCAAATTACGTCCAATTATAGCGGGAGTGAGTGCGAATTAATCGCGCGTTGTATCGGCTAATTAGCGCAATCATCGTGTGAGCGCACAAGTTTGGGCGCCGCACCACAGCGCACCGTTCTATCCTGGCGCTCACTCCATTCGCCCGTCTGGCTCTACCAGTAGTGCGGTCACTCCTCTAACGCAGCACAGTACCACTGCACACATCCGTCCGCCTAGTCTAACTGAAGGGTTCAACAAGCACTGTGCTTATTCTAATATCGACCATTCTCAATGACTTTAGGTTAATCGATAATTGTATAATAAGAAAATTTCTAAGTAATTTCTGTTATGCAGTCATAGTTATTGTGAAACTGCAAATAAATGACAACGAGACTATTATTTTGACATGTGCTTGCAACTCTAGCAACAGCTACCATATTAGGAACATTTAACGACACGAATATAAACTCATTCACTCACTCACACACACACTCACTCAAACGCACTCTCACTGTAGGTACATTGAATGTTATATCAGTGTTTGCTTCTTAACCAATATTATAAGTTATAACCAACTAGGTTCTGCCCGCAGCTTCGCACTCATAGTACATATAATAAGTTCCTAAGATACAATATCCTTACGAAATTTCATCAAGATCCATTCAGCAGTTTAGCCGTTAAAAGATAACAAACAAATAAACAAAACTGACACAGAAACACTTTGGAATATATAATAATTGAATTAAAATATACAACGTACTTGTCAACATAATGTTTTATCTATGTATGTAACGTAAAACGTTGCGCTCCTACAACACATCGGCTTGACTCAACCTACGAAGCGTTGCAAAAATAAACCTAAGCAATCTTAGTTCATTCATTTATGCAGAACCAGTTCAGAACATCTTAGGATTAGAATCAACAAAAATATCAAATAAAATATCAAAGTCAGTCAAAAATGATCTAAACATTATGAGTGTGGACAATGACGCAGAGAGACAGAGAGATCCTGAAAGCAGTTGATACCTATGTGCTTTTCCATCCTTCTCCAACAGAGAAGAAAGGAAAAGCATAGCTGGACCGAAAGAGTAAGCATAAAGAGCATACAAAGAGTATAGATGTTCTAAGTAGACTTTAAGGAAAAATGATTCTATTGAAAACTATTGATGATAGAATATTTACGTTTTAAAAACTAAAAAGATAACCGACTTCATGTGTATACTTACACAAGGTAGCTACTGTAAAACGTTGAGGAGTTCTCTTAACTGTCCTTTGTATTCATCATCAGACACCTAACGACAGTCACAACCCATCTAGGTGCACAGTTCTCATCAATACTAATTAATCAAGACCAAATACCAGGTAATTGCTGTTAATCGTTGAGGTTTTCCCTCGACTGTCTTTCGGCTCCATCATCAGATCGACTCCAGACGTTCATTAAATAGTAGTGCTTTAAAATACTTAATGAAAAAAAATAACAAACGCACTAGTCGCCACTACGATTTTCGAAGGATCCCCTCGATTTCTCTGGGATACTGTTCGGGTTTACACTGAACACAGCAGTTATGCATTTTTGCCTTAAAAGCAATATGCACAACTGCCTGAGCATACCAGTGCGTTTCACCATTTCGAGTACTGGTGTCAAGTCCGATAATAATATACACTACTATTACAGTAAACTTTGGACTTCACATTTTGTCTCTACGCCAAATACCAACCAATAATAAGTAAGAGGCCTAGGACTCCCACCATGAAGAGCCCTAGCCTTTTACAGATACTATCACAAATCCTTATCGTGGTACCACCCTTGGGATATCTCCTTTCCAATTAAAAAATAATCATCAAAATCTGTTCATAAACGTCGAAGTTATCCGCGAACTCACGTAAAAAAATGATATATCCGGTCGAATTGAGAAACCATCTTTTTTTGAAGTAGGTTAAAAAGGGATCTTTTTGTCGGCGTAGCTGCTGCCGTCAGACGCTTGTCGGCCTCGGCCCGGCATCGGCGCGGCATCGGCACTGCACGCCAACTAATAATGCGAGGAGCATAATGCATGCAGTAATCATAGGGCATCACGCGAGGATACATGAACCCGACCAGCAGACGTGGGCAGGCAGGGGAAGCGCCGGGGGGAGAGATACACACGTTTAATTAAAATGCCTGACTCCGGCGCAGCGGCCACGGGTAAGAACGGGGGAGGGGGCGGTTAACGAAGCCTTTCCGTCCGTTCTCGCTAACGATATTAATTTAATTAGATGACCGTTGGATGACTCCTAAATTTTAGACCAAGCGTTTTGGTGACAAGGCTGTGGAGCGCGGGCTTTCTTACACCACCAGAACCAATCACATTTAGCTAGATGGTACTTTCATACAACAAAGGACAAAAGAGAGCTATGTACTTATAGAACTATAATGCACATCGGCTAAAATCATCGTATGAATGAGCACTCCACAGCGGGTGCTGGCTAGCAGGGGCGGCAGGGGGCGGGAGAGGGGAGGGGAGTGCCCTACAGCCTCGGGGAGGCACGACGGACGATGCACCGAGCCACGCGCGCGGCCTTCCCGCAGGCACCTGCCTACCCCCTGCCCTGCCTTACTTTTACTGCTTATACAACTTCACGACATTACTTTTACTGCTTATAGAATGAATGAATACCTATGAATTGCATCCTAAATAATTATGTACCAAGATGAAAGAAAACCTACAAAGGCTTGCATCTTTGAAGGTTTTTGTTCTATTCTGTGTTAAGAAACCCAATGAAGTATGTAGTAGGTAGGTACTTCAACTGCTATAGTAGATAGAGTACCGCGTATTTACAGCTAAGTACCTACACATTTCTGATCTGAATAAGCAAAATACATAATAGTGTCACGAAGGTCACATACCTCTGATGGATGCTAACTTTTGAATCGTAAAATGTAACTTAGACAAATTGAATGAGTCGTTGGCTGGAACCGGTCCAGCAGCGATGCAAGTGCAGCACGCACACGCTCGCACGGCGCTAGTGTTTGTGTGTGTATGTGTGTGGAAGATGCTAGGTCTCAGCCCGACTGCGGCTAGCTGGTGCCGATGACAGTGCCGGTGGTTCCCTCCAAGCCAAGGATTTTATCCCGTGGATTCAATTTGTGTGCAGCCCGGGGCATAGTACATTTTTAAATGTTATTTTCGAATCAACAGGATCGATTTTCTCTGTGATTTACTCTTCCGAATGGTACATTGTTCCATAGATTATGTACACGTTATTACACCATGGTGTTATGGCAGCACTCTTGCCTTTTATCAGAAAACAACACGAGCATACTAGAACCACCGCCACCACCTAGAACCAAAATCTCGGAGTTATTCGGTATTCCATGTATTGGTAAGTATTCCTATAAGCGGCGATGGGTTTGCAACCTGTCACGTACGGAATACTAACTAGGTACTGTGCTAAATGTGAGCCTAAGCCAAATATTATGTTTGGAAGTGCCTCTGAAATGTCCTTAGTAACGAGATTTGAGTTTGTGTCTCGGGTGTACCTGAGGTATATCGTAAGCTGTCTATCGTATATCGTAAGCTGTATATCGTAAGCTAGTTCTTTTAATTGTAGTCACGCAACAACAATTTTAGTATCGCATCTCCGCGCTGTCCTCCTGTAGTTTTGTTATAAATCATTTTCATTGTCGAGTGCATTCATAGTGATGAATGCACTAGGTAAGTACATGGGTGTTTATGGTCAGCCATAAGTATCTATGGAGCCAAGTACTAGTCGCTAGCTGCTAGCCATTCCCCAGCAGAAGGGTCTGAGTACAAGCACTCTCTTTGTTATTGTTCGTCGGAATCGATTTGGCTCTCACTGTTTCCATCGCTTCCATCATTTGCGCATTCCATGCGTCATACAGAACCACAGCAATATCGTTTATGGGAGCTTTGTGCGCGGTCGCGGTCGTCGGCCATTGGGTCCGCGTCCCCCACCCTCCGCCCTGGACCCGTCGGGATACAATCTCGGAGGCTCCACACGCCATGCACTGTTTATTTTTAACTTACTTAACAGGTTGCGTCGAATCTGCTTCATTCCTACCTGTTCGTTACCATACGTTTGCTTTTTGATCCTTGTGTTTTTTTGCCATGTTAGAGAACGCCGCTTTCACTCGATGACGATGGTGATACGCGACGGCTTGATGTGTTGCTAGTTGTCTATAGTCTAGCTGTGTCGCCTCGTCCTCTGCACCGCTGGTATGCTGCCGTAAGTCCGCTCGTCGGTCCCTGCGTCGGAAGCTGTCAGTGGAACAAAACATTACATGTCTGATGTTTGATGGAACGATCACTACGAGATAGTACTTACTTAGAGCGTTTTGGGCTAGAAGCTGCGAGACAACTTGTTCAGTTAGAACTCTTAGTTTGACTAATCATACATATAACTAATTAATCAGTCTGTGGTAAATGTCGAATACTCCTTTTTGTTAGTTAGTTTTAGTTTAGAAATGCAGTAGAATGCAGTAGAATGCAGTAGAATGCAGTAGAATGCAGTAGAATGCAGTAAAATGCAGTAGAATGCAGTAGAATGCAGTAGAATGCAGTAGAATGCAGTAGAGTGCAGTAGAATGCAGTAGAATCACCAGCCTAGATACCAAAGTCGCTTGGACTAGTTGTCTCTTCAATATAAGTAGAGTCGTTTATCTGCATTTTTACCTTCTTTCTAACCCCACCCCTCTGTTCTGTTGGCACCAACCTAACTAATTTTAGCTAAAATTAGGTTTTGAACTGTCAAATGAAAATTTGGTATTCTGCTGCTACCAACTTATCCTCATTTAATTTTATCTAATTTAATTAAGCGTTCCTAATTTAGTTAGATGGTATCAACCGAATAGGTTTTACAAATGCTATGACTAACTAAATATATTTTAGACAATTCCTAATTTTAGAAATGAACCAACCGAATTGCCACCAATGTATACCAAGTTTCAACTAAATTGGTTCAGCCATTATTGCGTGATACCTTTATTATAAAAGTTCATAGAAATTATATGAAATTGTATCATGCGTCGTCGACGCGTTGTCGTCGCGTCGTCGGTCGATGGCGGAAGGATTAAGTACGATAATCGCATTAGAGTGAGCCCGAGCGCTATCTCATGCTTAATTACTGTGAAAGGAGTGACTTGTAATCCTCCGAGTGACGCGGCTTTCCCGCCGTCGATCGGCCATGGCCTCGCAAGTCGCAACCATTATCACATTCCTGCCACTCGTAGTTATACCTACACCTGACGTATTTGAAGATAAGTAAAAGTAGTAATGAAGTTGATTGATATTAAAATTTGTAAAGGTTAGAGGTTGAAGTGATCGAAGATTGACTCGAAACTTTGTAGAAAAATATTTATAGGTAACTTGTGAATAGAGAATAATGTCTCAGCAGCGCAAGCTCGGGCAGGCGAAACGTACTACAAGTTTGGCCGCAGGCGAAACGTACTACACTATCTACGTTATTATTATTATTAGTTATAGGTAGAGTACATCTTTTCATTGAGAACGAGTAATACTTAGGTATTTATAAAGTATCCCACTGCATTGTTTACACGCAATTGTCGCGGTTCATTGTCGCTATGTTAATTGGAGTCAACTATGGATTAGTGGATCGTTAAGCTCTCTCTGCGCATGCGCATACAACATTATCATAACATAATTGTCAAGACTCGTCTTCCATATTAATAGTCTCCATGATTCAGCTTGAGGAAAGAGTTCTCTGAAATGCCTTTCTCTCCTTGACTGAACATTCTCAGAAACATTATAAGTTCTGTTTTGTAACAACTTTGTCAAGATATCGTACATAAGACATAAGTAACTCCCTAATCCTCTTAGTAATGAGATGAGTCTCAACTCACCGCAAAATTAATTACCTGAGATAAATTAATTATAGCATACCTAAAGATTACAGAACTACTTAATTAATTTATGATAAGTTATGCAAAGGAGAAGTCTGCGCAGGCGCAGACGCGGGCGACGGCAGCGTGGGACCGCCATGCTCCTTTAACACATTCACTGCCACTGACACGCCTCGCGTGTTCAGGCTAATCTAAGTCTCTACGCCAAGAACACGCCAGGCGTGTTTTGAATGTTTCGGTTATATTTCCAAAACTAGGCCAGATTTTCTGTTCAAATTTTTAGTGCATCATTTTTAAAGGATAGGCTATGGCATATTGAAGCGGTTCCCTAAAAAAACTAGTTAGATTTTTTTACGAAAAATAGGTATTTTGTAGTGCCGAGAACACGCTAGGTGTGTTCACTTACTGAAGCTACCCTTAGGTTCCCAAAATTTTTTATTCTTTTAAATGTTTCGCTAATTTCAGAGTTATAAGCTTGCGATATGAGATTTTTAACCAGTATTTGATGACAAAACGGAATGTCATAATTTATCGAACCGTTGTTTTTACCGTATACAGTACTGTGTCATGTATGAATAAATAATAAATAAATAAATAATGCCGGACATTTCACACAGCACCATCTGGCCCCAAAGTAAGCAGAGCTTGTGTTATGGGTACCACATGACTGATATACTACTTATATGAAGTCGCTTATACAACTCCATACGCCATCAATGAAAAAAAAACGTACCTATCCGATGTATATCTTTATATAATTATACATACACACACAGTGACATACACACGTACAGTAAAATTATCTCTATTATATAAAAATCAATTGATGTTCGTTTGTCTCGCTAAAAATTTTGTCATCATTAATATCTTCCGTTTCCGGTACAAATTTAACTTTTCCTGAAAAAAAGATAAGAAATCAATTTATTTCATTTGAATATTTTGAATTTAATTCATACTTATGTAATTAGGTAAGGCCAATCAACCAATATTACGATAATACGAGATAAATAACGTAAACAAACTTTCTGCAGTTCAAAGCTTTTTATCGGTTTAATAATTTAGATGAATTCACTCATATAAGACTGAAAATATGTTTAAATATGATTGTCACTCAATATATTATTAAAAAAAATGTACTTGCACTGTTAACAATGCCAATGTTACAGTTCACAATAAAACTTTATTCATTTATGCATGGGAATTTTAGTAAAAAAAGTTTGAGAACCTTGAATTACGTTATAATAAATTTACTTACTAAAATCTGTTTTTCTAAGCAATGCCGCGAGCACGCCTAGCGTGTCCGCGGTTTTATACGGTGGCATCTCGATAAACTTCAAGAAAATCGTGGTGGCAGTGAATGAGTTAATACGGCTCTGATGGAGCTTAAAGTAAACAAGATGTCACCTTATTTCTTTTAAGAGGCTTATAATGTGTCTTGATTTAATGTATTGAGCGAAACAGGTCGCTCAATGTTAATCGAATTAAGTTTTTAAAGCAGCAACAATTACCTTTTTTTACCAACAATTAAGAAGGTAGGTACTTACTTTGTCCGTTTTCTAGGCATGTAAGTACAATTATGAACATTTGCAATGTGTTTCGACTACCACAGCCTCTTGGAGACAGGTATCAGCGGCCAGCAGCCGAGGTGTGAATAGGTACAGCCCCTAATAATCTCAAAAGCCGATTATAATGCACGAGGCCTTTGTAACTGACGCTGGCTTGTCTGGACGTAGTTAAGTTAAGGAACTTATTCCAAAGAGAACTGTTTGGTAGGTCTCCAGTAATACCTTTTTGCCTACTTACTTGCTAATTTGAAATAAAGCGGTTATATAACGTGGGGACAGCGGGGGTGCGAGGGTGTGCTTGTGCGCTCACGACACGTTCTCGCGGCTCATTCAACTTCATGGTATCACAAACTAAATGTTTTTTAATAGAGGAAACAGTAGTACTTAGAGAAGATTCGACTCTCCGCTGCAGGGGTTAAGGTGGTGTTTGCAAGCACGCCTGTCACGTCCGCTGTCCACCTGCAGCCGATGTTTATACAAACCGCATTAGAAAAACGAGGCTCAATTTACGCAAGCCCAACTTTTGGAAAAACTGGTCGTTTGAAAAAACAACACCAACAGTGGTCGTCTGTCCGTCTTCGGCCAGGTGTGCTCCACGCAAACACTCGCTCAGTTTGTCGAGCACTCGACTGACTGCCAACCCCCTCCCTCCACCCAGGTGGGTTGGGGGGCTCAGGATTGCGACCACCAAATATTATTGGATGATGATACGCCATTACGCATGTTGCCCATTGTTGACGTAATCGACACCGCGACACCACGGAACGTTTTAAGTGGAAGTAAAGGCGTGACTACACTAACCTAAGGTCCTTATTAGAATGTTATTTACTTAGGACAAACTCACTCACAATCTTTCGTATTTATGATATTAATAAGACAGTATATGATAGTATTGCTCTACTTTATTTGAATATGGCTAAACTAACACCAATGGCAATAATCACTGAGAGAGAAGGATGCAAGCAAATAGATCATTTAAATAGTTCTTGAATGTAATACCTAGCTCTACTTTGTGAGACACATCAGTCTCATGGTTAACTTTGTCAACATTGTGATTAGCAGGCACTTGTACATTGTAACCCATGTGAAGCGGCCCTAAGCAGTCCACGTACCGTGAGAGCGGCTCAATGCTTACAGCCTACAGCAAAGCGAGTGCTATGTAGTTGGGAGGTGCAGACCGGCGCCGGCGCACCCTGTGAGCTCAGGACTTGTTCTTCCTCAATTGTTTGGGAACGAACTGCGTCGGGCGCGTTTGCACATTCGACGACAAATATAATTGCTTTGAACGATCAGAGAACGCACAAAAAACGCATTTGTGATGCATGGAGAGTCGTGCACTCGAAGGACCAGCAACGTAAAAACTGGACGTCGTGTTGGTCGCTTCCCGTTGTCGAGCGCGATTGCATTGGCGCATGGCTTAGGGATTCCTGCCTTCCAAGCACACCCCAGCGCCACGTTAGCGCCATTCTTGGAGAAGGCGATGGAAATTAAATGGAACAGAGAGATACACCCAATCCATATTCTGTAGTAACTGATTGAACAAGGTACCAGTACGTACCGCGCCGCAGGACTCCTCGTTCTTATTTTTGACTTCTAATGGATTTTCTGGTTGGATTGATAGTTTATGAAAAAGCTTTTAGTTATTATTAGGTATAATAGTTTTTAAAACATAATACGACTACTCACAGAAAAATACGTTTTGTGCTATTTAGATTAGAGAAACACTCGAGTGTGTGTGTTCCACTTGAAGCCGCTACCGACTAGTAGTTGGTCGTTATCTAAGGCGCTACGCATGCGCACTGTCACGTCAATGCTAATCAGCTCATGCCCCGATGTAAACAAAAACACCCTTGACTGACTAACTGCTCTGCTTCTATCCAGCTAATTGCTGGGTGACAATTATCACCAGATAAAAGCAGAGCGTCTTTTTAGAAAATTTTATATCGTTTTAGTATAGTTAGTGGCCAACTCTACCCAAGGCCACGGTCAAAACATAACGTGCCTACCAAATGTACCTAACGACGTATTTTCAAATACACGGAAGTGTTCAAGTGCTAATAGTGCCAGTAGGCAGGCAGGTACTGGTACAGCTATCCGTGCCGGGCGAGCCGTTGCTGAGATGTGGAGCTATCTCGTCACGTCACCATCCATCAGACAGAGCGATGTCTTTTTCTCCAGTTTATGCGGTTTGCTAAAGTTAATACCATAACATTTGCTTTCAAACAGTAGTCAGATTCAAATTCTGGACGTTGAGTGCAGGATGTGACTGAGCGGACCGCTGGGCAAAACTTTGGTGAACGTTAGAAAGAATATTGGCTTCAATAGGCTGCGGCTGCAGCTGCCAATTAGCCGGGAATATATTCCGTCGTTAGAGTGCGCCGATGCCGCCGCCGCATCACTCGTGAGTCAAATCGTGATCGCTCCGTTATTTATTCGTTATCATCGGATTTGAATGTGTAAATCAGCGGACGATCCGCGGACAGCTCTGCGTCTGCGCGGGCGCATGACGCCGCGCATTCAGATCGCTCATTATCATGACAGGCACCGGCATATGTGCGGCGCGACCGCGCACTGTGTTCTAAGTTTTAAAGTAAATATAAATAATTGATACATAACTACCTAGACTTTGAGATTAAGTAATATCTTAACAACTGATATGTGCTTACCACGGTTTGCGGTCGCTGTTAGCGATAAGGCCGCCCATTGTATTGCCTTTTATTGTTAAATAATTGTTTGTGTATTTTTCTGTTTGGTATAACAATAAAGAGTTATCTATCTATCTATCTACCACCTAATTGCGATGCTTATCCTATCCTACTAATATTATAAACGCGAAAGTTTGTAAGTATGAATGGATGGATGGATGTTTGTTACCCTTTACGTAAATGAATGGATGTCACTGAATGGATTTTAATGAAACTTTACAATAATATAGCTTATACATCAGAATAACACATAGGCTACAATTTATAGAGATATTGTGTGAATTGTCCAAAATATTGTGAATATATTTGCGAGCTATTCTGGCGTGCGCTGCCAAAACCGCTAGAGTTACACATATGTAATGATGTATGATGGAAATGTTTATCTTAAATATAGTCCTACAAAAAAGCCCGCCACAGTATATACCTATCTATATCTTATGTGTAAGCCATTATAGCCAAAATAGTTAACCATAACTACAATAAAAATTGATAATTTATTTCAAATGCACATTTGGTAGTAATAAATTGATTCCTAAATGAAAATGCGCGCAGCTTTACCCGCGTTGAAGATTTTTCAAGTGTCAAGTAAGTAGGAAAACATTCTGCCAGCTGCGAGCTATTCTGGCGTGCACTGCAAAAACCGTTCGAAGTACTAATCCTACGCAGAAGAAGTCGCGGGCACCAGCTAGTACAAACATATAAACTGCGTCTCAGCAGGGCCTTGGATCACTGCATCACAGAGGTCAAATTAAAATGTATCCTTCTAATCCTACTAATATTAAAATGCGAAAGTTTGTATGTATGTTTGTTACTCTTTCACGCAAAAACTAAGTACTTAATGTATTTTAATTAAACTTTACAATAATATAGCTTATACGTCAGAATAACACATAGGCTATAATTTATAAAGATATTGTGTGAATTGTCCAAAATATAACGATAAGTGTCAAGTAAATAGGAAAAAAATCTGCCATCTGCGAGCTATTCTGTTGTGCGCTGCAAAAACCGTTAGTAGGTATTACACGAAGTACTAATACTGCGCAGACGAAGTCGCGGGCACCAGCTAGTACTCAATAATCCAGATATACTCACAAAAATGGATAATCTTCAAATTAACAAAAAGTCTACGATCGAGTTGATTAGTCAGATCCAGAAGGCACCGAGTACCGTGAGACGACTATCCGAGATGAAACATTTCCATCGCATTGTATTTGGTTTGCAAATGGCTTCCGGTGCGAGTAAAAAGCTTTCGATCAGTCATAAAGGGTTGATTTAGTCCACAGGCTGTGTAGTAACTATATCACAACCTGCGGCGCGGGCTCCGTTAGAGATGCACGTGGCTTGGCACGACGCATGCGCTGTCCAACTCTGTATAACGAGGCCATTAGTGCGCCTTCATTAGACCACCGGCCGAGAGGCGATGCACCGTGGAACCTCCACTCCGTGCCACGCCACGCCACCGCGCATGGCCTGCCAATGTCCCGTGGTACTTGATGGATTCATGCTGCACTTGCAAAGAGACTGATTGAAACGTGCGAATATTAGTGCTACGAAAAAAAGTAGATCCACGAGTAGATCCGTATGTTTGAACTAGTTTCATAAATAAATCTAAAACTTATAACTTTATTACTTACTAGCGACCCGCCCCGGCTTCGCACGGGTGCATGCCGATGCTAAATATACTACAGAATGTCTTTATATAGGTACAACGTTATCTAAGAGAATAACATAACCTAAGACATAGACATATACCATAGCGGACTTTTTTGTAGACCTTTTTAAGGTGTGCAATACTGTCATTATTTCATTGTCATTGTCCATTATTTTGATCTATCTCGTAGGCAATGTAAGCGCAAAAAAGTGTGTTTATTTACGACACCACATTAGAAACCTCTAAAATTATCAGTGTTTCTCTACTATATTATGCATGTTTTATACATATAAACCTTCCTCTTGAATTACTCTATCTATTCAAAAAAACCGCATCAAAATCCGTTGCATAGTTTTAAAGATCTAAGCATTCATCGGGACAGACAGACAGCGGGAGGCGACTTTGTTTTATACTATGTAATGATGATACGTTTATACGTTTTAAGTATAACTTTATTACTTATTTGTGTTTTAGCTATACCTAACACATAGATGCTGCGACCGTGCGATCTGCGCCTTCGCTACTCGCTAAACGCAACAAAAACACGCAAAATATGATCGCACTGTGACAAATTATAATCTCAGACATTTCACACAGCATCATCTGCCCCCAAAGTAAGCAGAGCTTGTGTTATGGGTACCACATGCATGACTGATACACTACTTGTATACTTTTTTTGTAAATACATATTATACATAGAAACACCCAGACCCGAGACAAATACTTGCAAATCATACAAACATTTGACCAGTGTCGAGGTGTCTAGAAAATTACGACAACTAATGGCGCGAAAAACTTCTACCCCAAACATAAGACGGGGATGAGAAGTGCGCTCAACGCAAGTAGTTTCATTTTATGTAAGGTTCCTGGCTCAAATATAACCTTAAGGTTTGGAGTCGTCATTTTTATATTTACTGTGATGTGAGATCAACCATTAGTATATAATATTTACTGTGATGTGAGATCAACCATTAGTATATAATATTACAGAGTATTTATCTAAGTTTTATGTTTTAGTAAATTTTTTATTCCAGAAAATACACTAAATGAAAAAAAATAACTATTACTTTAATGTCTTACTCACAAACAACTCTTAATTATGTTTTAATCAACTCAAAATTAAAAAAAAATAAGGTAACTTCCCTCTAATTATTTAACAAAAATCTAAAAATATTGATGTCTCTAACAACGAATGACTTAGTTCTAAATTGGACTTCGTAAGCATTACTTTGGCTATTGTCATGACTATCATTTGATGGACACTGAGCAACATTTAGTAGGTGCCAAAAATTCATAGGGTAAATATGGTGATAAACAAGTGATGGTAAAAATGGCCAATTGATGGCCATATTAACAGACACATTACTTTTTTTTGCTTTCATTCACTTTATAAAAACCAGGCAAGCATTAGAAGAAAGCGACACGTAAATGTCGTCTACCTTTACTACACCTACAGAATTTGACAAAAAAACACCATAAAACCGATGAATAACAAAAATATTGGTCAAAATTTACTCTATAGTTATGTAGTGGTGATGAGTCTTCCGGCTTTGTCTCCTTCTGGACGATTGGCGTCTGCACCCCCTCTTATCCCGGCTTATGGGCCGTTGTGATTAGAACCTCGTGCGTGGCCGAACATTTACGAGCTTATTCAGTTTTGTATAGTATACATTTATTTATTTAAAATTTTATATTTACTAGCTGCTACACGCGGCTACGCACGCGTGTTACCTACATCAAAAGTAGCCTATGGTCGTCCCCAAGGTACAATATATCTAGTTATAAAATTCCAGCATGATCCGTTCAACTGTTTATCCGACAAAAAGTAACGAGCAAACAAATAAATAGACCGTAACTCTTTAGAAATAATCGTCCACTTGCATTGCAGTTTAGTAGCGGTGTGTTTCAGTGACAATGCGACATGGTACTGGCCATGAAACATAAAACTTGATTACATGTATATTTTCTATTATCCTAGCTTTTTGCAGGTAGGCGTTACACGAATAAATGTGCGCAAGAGACGTGGACGTTATGAGTACTGCATGCATTGGTAAAACCGCCGGTGCTGCGGCAGTTCCAGTAAGCCACTTAACCAAATGTTAGCCTTTACTCAATACGCTGCTGATTATCACACAATGCCCAATTATACCAGATGGCTAAAAAACCGGGATCTGTAAAGAAGTGGTTAGACGCGCCGCAGACACATGGCAACAAGTGGCACCACTCGAGGCCGAGGGGCCGCTTCTCATGTCACTGGCTTGTAGCGCTCGAGGGGGAGACGTCAGCGACAGGGGTGCGCAGCGCACGAGTATGCATATGAATGCCCATTCATGTTGCCAATAGAATGTTCAATGTTATCATAAACGCTTAAGGGTTTGTTAAATGTGTATCTGTCAAAGTAAAATATGATATTTTTATAGCATTATGTTACTCTGTGTTGTTTAATTATCGTTACCATTAGAGGGACACTGCACCATACCCAGTTGTGACTAGGTTGGTATTTGATTGAATAGCATTATTTTTCTAACAAGATTAGGCTGGTGCTGATCTGACAAGAGGCATCATTACAATCGACAGCCGGCGCGGCATGCCGCCGCGCTTCATGCTTGTTCAATATGTCGCGATTCGCGAATAGTCGAGGGATTTTAGTAGATATTGTGCTCAGCAAATGTAACTTTAGTAGATATTGTGCTCAGCAAATGTAACTTTAGCTTAACTTTATCAACCGAACACTAGAAGTAAAATCAAAACGCTCTCTACTCAACCTTAATAAACATTTATTTATTGTGCTTACAGTCAAATGATCTGGGTCCAGTCCACTAACAAGTATTTCATGTTTTGTAGGTAATTAAAAATTAAAAGAAAGTATCACTTTCTGAATTATTACGATTTTGGTTAATGACCGCCGCATCCGCTGTATGTGGACCACGATTTGTACCAAATTAGCTCGATTCGGGTTCGCCCGCGCCTTCTTCGGGCCGCGCGCTGGTGTCGGTGGTCGCTGGCCTGCTGGCGCAACTAGTGCTATGGGCTTATATTATACTCGTACGCACTGTGTAGTGTGTTGTTGTAAGTACCTGTTGTGGACGGCATCTCGCGGCTGTTCGTCGATAAAGGAGTGTTGTCCTTTAAAGAGTGTTGTTGTGACATTTCTTTAATTCCCGTGACGACTCGAATGAGACTGAGACCAAGTTGTGAACTTATGAATAACCATCGTCTAGTGTGAGATATGATACAATGATGATTGAAAGTTGAAGAGTGACCCGAGTGAGAGCGATGCTCTCTGAGAGAGGAGCTAAGTATTAGCGTCGGCGTGGCGTGGCGTTGCATGGCAAAACAACACGGCATGCAGATATTACGGTACCGTAAACACTTCTCAGGTGATGTGTCGGCCTTCGCACGCAGGTGACGGTAAACAGTCTAACGAGCGCGCGCGCCTCGCACTTCTCGAAGAGACGACACGACGCGACGTGAAGATATGCGCATGCGGAGCGAGAAACGTAGTTTAACGCCAGTGTTGCGCATATATCCGCCTGATTAGTGCTGACTGCGCGACTTATAGCCTTCCTCTGCGATTAGTTGCCCCGCTGTTTACTGCGCATGCGTCGATGCGCCGCGAGTCCGCTCCCGATGCGTAATCAATTCAATTAACCTTTCCGAGGAAGCTGCAGTTAGCGCTGTTTATCGGCTCGCGTGGAGAGGCCAGATTCCCGATACACTTAGTGGCTAGCGCGCCCTGTACTTGTATACCAACACCGTACTGTACTGTAATGCGCTGCACTGCGGAGCTTCAGGTTCTACTACCAGTACCAGAGCGGTGGGTGCAGTGGAGAACACTTATTAGACAATATGCATCAAGGTTATATTAATGTATCTACGACCATCTCTTACTATTTTTATGAGCATTTTTATACGCTTTATATTAGCTTCACTTGTATGTATGTTTGTATGTTTGTAACTGACTCCTTAAGACGCGATTTTCACCTACTTTAAACGGCCAGATTTCATTCAAATTTTGCACACCTGTCAAAGACGGATGACAATGCAAAAATTTTTTTTTCGTTTGTCCTATCACTAAAAAGTAGAAAATAAATAATAGTTTAAAGAAACTAAACAACACGCTTTATATAGAAAACCAAACTTAAAAATAGAAAATGAATTTTAATAAATGTAAGTAAGAAAAAATGTTTTATTTAAAAAAAAGCGTGGGGTGCTTTTGAAGATATTATTGAAATGATAATCCTTCTTCTCATATCTGTCAATGAAATATTTATAACTATTAACACCATGCACCCCACGCTTTTTGTTAAATAAAACATTTTTTTCTTACTTACATTAATTAAAATTTATTTTCTATTTTTTAGTTTGGTTTTTTATATAAAGCGTGTTGTTTAGTTTTTTTAAACTATTATTTATTTCCTGACTGATTCACGTAAGTATAAATAAACCACGGATTAAACGCTAGTCATACAGATTTGAAATTTGGAAGGTTTTTTTATTTTTGGTTCGTAGAGGTGTACTAATAAAGGACATTTCAGTGAAATTTCAATGACTCAACCGTTGTTTCAGATGGTCGTTTACCCACACCTACACCTACACCTACACCTACCTTACCGAAAGCTAAATTGATATCGCGGCTAAAACGTTAATAATAATAGTTAAAAAGATATATATACGAATATAGCCCCAAAGTAAGCAGACCTTGTCTTATGGGAACCACATGACTGACATAGGTACTACTTATATACTATATTTTTTTTGTAACTACATCATACATCTCAGATAAGACTCTTTCTCTACCGTTATTGAATATTCGTCTTTCTAGTTATCAAAGTAGCGGATTTGAGCTTTCTCATACTTACCTCGATTAGTTTGTGAATGAGTCAGCAGCGCACGTCGCACGTCCGCTCACCTGATACTCGTAGCTGATAGTTAGCTGTAGTACTTACCTACTCGCGTCATACGGGACAGGGCTCAGGCAAGCGGTACAACAGTGACACCGCTGAGGCTCCTCGCGCCAATCTCATCTCACCTCAACGAGGATAACGTTCACCTAATGAGGGGTTGTGTTATGCAAGGAACGGGGCTTTGACTCTTCGCTTAGCTAATCTGGATTTCAACATAATTATTGGACATTTTGTCTCTTTACTCTCTGTCTCTGTCTATTTATTTGTTGGTTGGACCGTCTTAGTTCTGATTTTAGATTGCATATCATCATCAAACATCGCTATTTGATGTATCATAGATGTGACTCTGAAACTTAGTAAAATAATGCTTTTTATACGCTTTATATTAGCTTCACTTGCATGTATGTTTGTATGATTTGTATGAGTATGATTGTAACCGACTCCTTAGGACGCGATTTTGACCCACTTTAAACGGCCAGATTTCATTCAAATTTTGCACACCTGTCAAAGACCTGACCAAAGATGGCATTGCAATAATTAGAATTAAAAAAAAATAAAAAAAAAAATCTTAAAACTAAAAAATAAATTTTTTATTTTATAATTTAATAAATGTTAGTAAGACAAAAATGTTTTATTTAAAAAAAAGCGTGGGGTGCATGACTTATTGGACTGACTTATTGGATATCCTGCTTTTCGGCGCTGAATGGAACATGAGTAATCATGTATAATATTAATATTTACGATGTGTATGTGTGTTAATAAATAAATAGTATTCAGTGTCATGAATTGATCAAGTACCGGCGGCGGTAAGCCGCAGGTAGGACAGACGTACTGGTAATAATCAAAATGTGGATAATCGCGGAGCTCGCGCTCGCGTGATGGGAAAGTATTTCATTAGAGCAGGATGTTCAGTTGTTAGCTGGTAGGTAGGTATGTTTTCGATTGCGTCGAGCTACAAAAGCGTAAAATCATCGTTAAAGGGAACGCTCGTTACGGATACACAAAAACAACGAATCGCTTATAGCAAGTTGCTGTATAGTCTGTGGGCTACCAAATAATACCCCAATAAAGCAGGATTGTTGTAAGTATCGTGAGAAGCGGCTCTTTTGTGTTCGGCGCGGCCCGGGTGCGCCCACGCATCCTGGCGGCCGAGATATCGAAACGCAGCTCTGGCGTGTCCTTGACAACAAAACTGTTTTATATATACGAGTAGCTTCACAGACACTCAATCATTGTTCGCTAAAAACGTACACTACTTAGTGTTCAACTCTGCTAATCTAGATATATACCTTAGATTACTTAGATTACGAGAAGTTAAGTACCTGCTGATTTTAAAACCTAGCTATGTACCTATCTTTTATAACAGACTAGTGAGTGACATTTGGCGTAAAGATGCACCAACCATGATGCTTCCTAATAATTATATCATGCATCAGGTGCGCGCCTTAGTCACGCGTGATAACTTACGCGCGGCGCAAGCAGCACCCTCCAGCCACGCATGCGCGCCTACACCCCCCTGCTATTGTTGAAACAATTACACACATCCAGCGTCATCACGTTCGATGACTGTCATCCCGAACTGGCTTCCTGCAGGCAAATGTGGGTGCTGCCAAGCCGATTACCAATTTTTACACATCGTTATCTATTTTAATAGCTTAAGTAGGTAGATATATTAAACTTCTTGAGATCAATTAAGTTGTTTCTGTGAGCATATGAGTTAGGTCTCTCTCATCTTTGTGCGGCGTTATTTCAAGAGGGGCAGATCATCTGCCTACGCACTATCTCTTCTCTCTGATAATCTTTATCCATTCTGTACTGTCTTATTCGGTGTGTATTCGTGTTTGTGTGTGTGTGTGTTACGTGTGGAATGTACCTACCATGTTGATCACGGTATCTGAGGAAAATTAAATAAGTACGACGACGATATCCCGAAAAATGGCTCGAAGCGACGAGGACGGCCGCACAACAACCGCTCCGGAAACAGCTCGATCAACGCCTTGCCTATCACGCAACTGCAGATCATAATCACATATTAGGTAGGTACTTACCTAGGTAGGTATTTAGTCGTTGGACTTTGCGCATGCATTTTCATTAATATCTATTAATACACAGTTTGAGGTGTTTGGTTGGCACCAATAAACCAGGGCCAGTATGGTGCATCAATAATATTTTTGTAGGTAGGTAGGTACCTATTTACTACAATATTGGATTAACCATTAACTTGGCGAGTAAGCTGTCATAGCAGCGCTGTTGGCAGGGAGGTCGCTGCCAGGATTCGGTTCGCGGCTAAACAACGTCAGACATTTTAATTAAGGACAAGGGGGAGAGGTAACAGGCAGGGAGAGGGTGGAGAGGTCGGAGGCTTATCTCTCGTTAATTCGGGTATTCGAGCGGCTGATAGAGCGATGTCGGTTTTAGTCGACATCTCTGATTTCGATGAGAGGCTTCATGCACTGCAAATATTACTAACTTGGTAGGTAGGTACCTACCTACTATGTAGTAATTTTAGTTTGAGCTCTTTTAGACATGTCGTCCTAATAACGTTCGCTAAGGTAAGGTACATTTAGTAAGAACATAGGTATGTAGGTACAACCCACCGTGAAATGTTATTAAAATTATAAGGTTGATTTTCTGTCAGCTAAAAGAAATTAATGTAGCAAACTCGATCCTCATATTATGTACTTTTTGCAGTTTTATTGTAATAATGAGTAGAGCGGAGAGTGGGGTCGGTTGTTTCGGACGCGAACGAGGTGCGCAGGCGCGATACGTCTCGCAGCGGGCGCTCGCAACTTTCCGCCAAAATACGACGCACTACCCGCGTTTTAATACGACACAACGACTTTTGGAACGCAAATAAAATTATACGTTGTTCTTAGACACCAAGAACCAAAATCCAGCGGCATTTTGTAACAGAAATGTCTGCGTAAAAAGCGGTATTTATTTTGACAAATAGCCTGCGATGCGCCTGCGTCGGATTCCGACCGGCACATAATGAGGTTAATCCCACCGCAATGGTACCTATCTACCTAGTTTATGTGCGCTATACCAGTACTCTCAAACGGTGAAGGAAAACATCGTGAGGAAACCAGCATGTCGTAGATTCTAAAAAAATTTAAGACATGCGCCAAGTGCACAGAAAGAGCCTCCGAGGCCGACTTTATTCCTTTCACTATACTGGTTCGAAATAACTAGTAAAGAGAAACTGTCTTAGTCTATCTTTACTAGTTATTTCGAACCGAAATAAGAAGAAGAAGGTGATGTGAATGTGACCTACGTGGTACAGGTAGGTACCTGCCTGCAGAAGAGGCTGACCAAGCTACGAGAACAAGCAAGTACGTACATGCATGCACGTATTTCTACAATTATCTAGGTATGTGGGACGTTATCTAATATTGAACTATGTCTCACTGTCATCCATACTTTTACTGTAAGTAATTTAAGCTTCGCGGGCTGAAAAGCTGAAGAGGCTAAAGATCGGCTCAAAAATCGGAGGGAAAGGCACATACAAAGGGAGGGGAGGCCTATACCCAGCAGTGGGTGACATTGGGCTGTGGATGATGATGATTATGAGGTAATTTTAACACTTAAATCTGAAAAGGTCAACATGCAACCCCTGCCAGTAATAGAGATACAATAGAGGGCTCGCACTTTGTTAATCTGACTCAAAAGACAACAGCGTTATGAAGAAAACTCGAAGTACACATTTTCAATGCATCGCAAACTATGTTAACAAATAATGATTTATCCAAAAATAACGTACCTACTAACATAATAACTGTCGATAAGCAAAGCGACATTAGGTAAAACGGCGCGTGCGCACTATCGCAACAGTGGCGCCGCCCACTGAGCCGCGCATTGATAACAGGCTGTAGGCAAATTACTGTTTTACCACAGAGAAGGATATTAACCACCTACTTTACCTACTAGGAAACATCTCGTAAATAGCCAGATCACACTTGACTCTAAATAAAGGTCCTGCGCAGACATAAGCTTACAATAAACAGCTTGATGACGCGCATGTAAATATCACACCTGCAGGTTGTCACGCCTGTTTGAACTCACGGGACAGGACTGGACGGGAAATTAGGACTTGGATGGATTGTGGAGCACTGCTCGCGTGAGCAATGCGCGTGCGTGCCACTCTCATAGATTTCACCCAGAGCTATAACTGACACAAACTCTACAAACCCTAGCATCTTCGTCTTTCGATTCAATGTTACGCTCATCAAACGGTAAATTCAACTATTTTCGTAAAAGCTATCCGCTGCGATGAAAATTGCAAAGTAATTTAATACGATTCTCATGAACTCATGGCGCTCCGTTTTAAAAATGCAAACGTTGGTAATGCATGCAGAGTCAGAGTCTGACGCGGCCTGCCTCGCGTGGATGTGACTAGCAGCCGACCCCGGCTCCGGATTCACTGGCACAGTACACAAACACTACCTAGTAGCGCGGGAAATCAATACTCTGTCGTGAACGGAGATGCACTACTTAGTTTTGTACAACGTTAATTACGTTCAATAATTTAGGTGTGTACTAGTTAGCTTTTCATTAAAATTAAAATTCCCAGAACTGAACTCCAAGGATACGTCGGTCGGTGCCAAGTATCATGTTGCCATGCGCAACATGCCATGCGTGTATAAACTATTCTAATGTGTTATTGATTTTGCTTCACAATAGTTCATGTTCATGTTTAAGATGAATGACTGAATGAGTGGTGCAGTCGCGCGGGTCTGTGCGACTGTGCCGTTACACGCGATTGCGATGTGCGGTGGAATTACCGACGCAAATACACTCATCCTACCGCTGCCCCCTGCCCCCCACCCCTCCCCTCTTGCCTGGCCTAGGTACAGGCAGGACGGAACACATTATAGAATTGATTACAGATCTTAATGAACTTTTCTCCATCGGGATTAGCTGGCAGGCTGAAAGGGCCGCGGCCGCCGGGCGGTGGGATTGGAAACAAGCCATTAGACTCGCAGTGTTGTACAATAGTACTTACCTATCGCAGGTAGTGTATGAAGTAACCCTGGTTGGTTGATTAGGTTAGTTCGTTTTGCGATCGGGTTGATGATCTTAGAAAATGACATCGTTGTACCTTTTGAAATAATATGGAAGTATTAACTATGTAAGTAGTGCGTATATGTATGGCAGACAACACGCGACATTATCTGTGTAGCTGGGAGGTGATAGGGAAACGTCAGCGTCGGCGGGCAGTCGGCACGCGCGGAAGTCGCTATCGTCTCATCCGCTGCCCCACTGCCACCATCGGCATCGGCACCGGCTCGTGCGCCGCTCGATTAACTAACACTAGGATAAACTCTACACTTTAGTAGGTACTTATACTATTATAGTACGATTATTAGGTACAGGGCCCTTTGAAGAAAATCTAAAAAGTCTTCAGACGATAGCACGTGCTTAATAAAATAACTCAGGCTAACTAACCTCCTCACAAAACCAAATCAACCTTCGCTAGTATCTGTTGTACAAACGATTGTAAATAGTTTTTCTCAATAACAACATACGCGCATTGGCTCCGTAGTTACTGCCTGCTTACTGGTAGTATAGTAGGTACTCACCTAGCAGTAGAAGCTGTAGGTACCTAGGGGCAAGCTAAGCACTGCTGACGTGACGGATATTGCATTCGCTGCAGTTTATTACTCAGGTTATTGATAGGCTTTATATCTTATCGTCCAAAGAAATGTGGACAGACATTTATGAGTGTTTCTTTTTATCAACACAAGAAACCAACAAGCTGGGCGTGCGCACTGAGCCTGAGTTATACGCCGGCGTCGCATGCGCTAGCATATCAGACAACTAAAATACAATGTTTAGACATTTTTTACTCGGCTCAGACCGCGTTGAATCGACAAGTCGCAGCCAACAGTTTTTGCGTAACGACCACGGTCGCAAACAGCTTCGTTGGCACATTGTTCAAGTAACACATCTGCATGACATGACATGCCGTGCCGTGGTAAGGTAGAGAGACCACAGTTAATATCTGAAACAGATGAAGACCTAACCTAAAGATTATTCATAATGTCGATTTGGGTAATTGCCTATAAGGAAGTAGGTATTGAGTTCGGCTAAGGCTAATGCTTCTGAAGCCAATACGAACGGGTTGGAAAAACTAATATTGATCAGTTGGACTAGTATGTTGGTACTTATCTAAGTGACATCCAAAGATATCTCTTTCCTTCGATCTTACGGCAACATTTAAAGTGATTTGATAATGCAGAATAGTTAGGTACTCTACTTACACTTAAGTAGGTACAGCAATATCCACGTTATTCTGTGATATCCGCGACTCATGCCCAGCCGAGCAAAAAGCGCCATCCGCATCGTACGTCAGCCGACTGCTGATTCCATTGTCAGTTACTGTACACCCTCCCTCACCAGCCATCCATCTCCTCAACACTTTCACCCTTAGCCCAACGCATTAAGGATGAATAAGGTGTGGCTCGATGGATGGAAGGACTGTTTAGTTTTAAGTTCCAATAAGTGGCGGAGAGTTTTTGCGTACATTCGTCATTCTACAATTCCTTGCCTGGTGGCGCACAAAAAGTAGGATGTTGCTTTGTTTGAGGAAAGTATGTACCTTCAGCGATACTATGTGATTACAAATTAACTCGGTTCAGAGTGGAGTGGAAAGGATTTCAGACCATAAATCGAACACTTTAAATGGCAGCCAATATTACCAGGATCTATTCGTTTCATTGAAATATACACTGAAAATACTACTACTTAGTACCTATTTATAGAAATAAACATTGAAATAATTATTTCAGCTTAGATACCTACCTACCAAGTAGACAATATACCAGCATGGATGAACTAATCACATTGTGTGAGAGTGTCAGATGTGATGAGGCCAATATCATAAGTGGATCGATATCCGCGTGGATCTACATACCTACCAGCAACGCCAGCGCAAGCAGCTACCGTGTGTCTTTTACTTGTCACATTATCCCCCTGCCCCCAGCCCTTCCCGTGCCAGTTCTGCTCGAAATACAGCCACACACAGCTCAGAGGCCCAATCAACTTCATGAACATCATGGTTGTAATCATGTTTAACAGCAGATAATCAGATTAGGCGCTAATTTACTCTCTCATTGGTTGTGCCATCTATCAATACGAATTCAATATAAGTACCTATAGAATGCTTTGTTTTTCAAAAAAAATAGGTACTTAGGTACGTGCTAACTTAACTTATTGACTAGATTACTATAAATATTAATATGATGATGAAGAGGTATTAGAAAGAGTGTTGTGTGCTACTGTAGATGTTCAGAATTTTGTTATCAGATGTAGGTACATTACGGTATGAGTGTCACGAGCGCGCATTATGCGCTATTGCCGATGGTATCGCACGTGGGAACGCTTATAAAACACACGAGTGCAAGCGAGTACGGACGAGTGTGAGCGAGTGCTCGAAGCAATCGTAACGCGTAGAGTAGAGTGTGAAACAATCAATCCACCAACAAAATCCATATAGTTGAGATGAGAGAATGCGGTAGTGGTACTCACCAAGACAGACTCTTGCTGAAGAGTCCTACCTTTAGGTAAAACATTCATCAAAACTATTGTAGCAAAGTAGCAAGTTTAGTTAATAGTAATGCATCTAATGTTCTGATAACACACATTACAAATGGGCGCGTTATCTCTGCATCGGTATTGTGGCACAACAACACGCCAACGCCATCGCCAATGCATGTGATATTCAGATAACTATCAAAAGCTGGTTCGGATCTTCGAATTACAAACAAGAGAAAGTAGCGTATGTCCCATGCAGTTCAATTAACATTGCTATAACCTGCTATTCACTGATACCCGAGATTAGCGTAGGCAAGTCCGGATAGCCCGGTGCCGTCCGTTGCGTCCCTACTGTTTGCCTAACACCAGTTAATATTGATATCCGCCATTCATAACAGTAATTATGTATCTGTTGTAGGCATGCTGGCATGCCACAGTCCAGTACTCAGCAAACAGACACTTCGCCTCGGAATCCCACCAGCCGATGCACGACGACGACCGAAATCGACGTTTCAAATGGACAGTCAATAATTAGAATGTTAAAATATTGCTTGTCTTGCCTGTTTTTGTTACAAATATGATAAAGCATAACAGTAGAAGGAAAGGCGAAAACTGCTACAAGCCATGCTCCTGCGCCGCCTTCATTCCCGATGCACTCCGCATACACTGCACCGCCAATTACCACAAAATCTGGATCTGCGATGTTATCAAAATAATAAAAAAAACAAGTTATTAAAGTCCGTCCGTTCGCGTCCGTCGTCCGAGCGACCGGCCGACCGGCCGAGTGCCGACCGCACGCAGACAGGACTCATTACAATTTTTTATCTCGATATTAGTGAACAATTATCGAGTAATTGGTCGGACACATATGCCCCGAGTCGGCGCATGCTCCGCATGAGACCGCAGTGGACCGTATTTCGTAACTTTTATTATTGCGTAACCATTAAACATTATGTCATTTCATTTCATTTATTTGCTAATGTACATTCAGCTTAGGTGAAAAAACAATGCTGTGAGTAGGTATTATATACATTGTACCCTGTGAGGGCGTTGCACAATAAGTATACTTAATATAGATATAATAGATTCCTAATTAGATAGGTTACGAAATACGTCAAAACTCAATAATTTACATAAAAGTCAATAATAGCTAAAATAAGTGTAGGTATATCTGTTAGGTATGTCAATATTCTTAGATTGTTTTATGTATTTACATACTATATAATGTTAATTTATAATAAAATGTCAACGTTATACAATTTTATATTCCCTACCTAAATTCTTAATAACTTAATTTCCTACTGGTAAAAAATAAAATAAAATTGCACTGTCAAGTAATGTCATTACATGTTATGCCCATTACAAAATTGATTATAGATAGAAGTTATGTCAAGCATTTGTCAGTAAGGAATTCCTCAACTGCTAACAACTAATAAGCTTTTTCTAACAAAAGATTCTTTATGTTTCTTGCGAATAATGCGTACTTTTCTTCTTTTTTTAGTCGTTCGGGTATTTTAGTATAAATTTTTACTATCCTAAACGTTGGGCTTTTCCCTATTGCCTGTAAGGTTGTAGTAGGAAGGATAAGTTGATTTCCGTTTCGCCTATTATAATTGACATTGCTTTCTGCATTTGAGTTAAACATATATCTATTGTTCCTAACAAATGAAGCTACTTGTAATATGTATATTGATGGTAAAGTTAATATCTTTTGTTTTATAAAATATGGTCTGCAACTTTCTCGACTCTTTATGTTTACTAAAATTCTTACACATTTTTTCTGCATGATAAACAGGTTATCAAAGTCGACACTATCGCTCCACACTATAGTCGCATAGTTGAACCAGGCAATAGCGTACGCATAATATGCGGCAAGTGCTGTCTCGTAATTAGTGTTCAATTTTAAAATGCTAAGTGCGTAGACGAATCGTGATAATTTTGTTTTTATGTTTTGAATCTTGAATCTTGAGAAATCTTAAAAATTTACCACTTTTAAGAATTTAAATCGCGCTAATCGATCCGCTCTAGTAAAGCGCCGCCGCCATTGGTGGCAATTCGGTTGGTTCATTTCTAAAATTAGGAATTGTCTAAAATATATTCAGTTAGTCATAGCATTTGTAAAACCTATTCGGTTGGTACCATCTAACTAAATTAGGAACGCTTAATTAAGTTAGATAAAATTAAATTAGGATAAGTTGGTAGCAGCAGAAAATACCAAAGGTTAATTTGACAGTTCAAAACCTAATTTTAGCTAATATTAGTTAGGTTGGTACCAACAGAATTGAGGCCATTATCGTATAAGACGATGCTTAAATACAAATCAAAAAGTGTTGTACCGATTAGAATATATCTTTATTGTACACCTTATCAAATAATATACAAAATAACAATTTAAACATAGTAAGAGTATTTAAGTGGTAGGTACAATAGGCGGCTATGTCGCTTGAGAGCGATCTCTTCCTGGCAACCTTTGGATGGAAAGGAATGTAAGAACAACAAATATTGCGATTACATACCTAACTAAATACAAAACTATAAAAAGATACACAAACATAAATAAAATTATATACTTAGGTAAACATTAATACAATTGTGCAAATTCAAACATTAATGTCTTTAATATTACTTATCTTTCGTTTAGGTAAAGCGGTCGGTAACCACGTCTTTAAACTAAGTAAGAAGGTATATAAACGCCTTCCTCTGGACTCTGGACAATAACCAAGGCGATAATTTGCGTGTTAATTTTAATGTGAAGCCAATGACTGTACTCTTGTGAGAGTGTACGAATGAGTGCCCTTTAGCAGCACCGTCACTGTGAACGACAGCACCAGTAGTAACAAGCCTGCGCTCGCACCGCACTCGCACCGCACTAACACCGCGCCCGCGTCGCGCCGACCTGAACAACATCCATCATAAATCAACAAATCCAATTACAATCTGCCACGAGGTGAGCGAAGTTGGAGGTGCAAGGTGCGAGGTGAGTGCAACCGACACCTAGCCTCGTCTCACACCCAGAGTGCGAATAAACTATATTTACAAACTAAACTTTAAGTAATCTGGGCCTCTCCTTTAGCTTGATCGCTAAGAACACCAAAGGTACTCATACCTTCTTATCGTACTACTACACTCATGTGAATCTTACTGTAAACCTTTTTATATTTTTCTTGGTAAATAAATGTATTTGTATTTGTATTACTTAACTTAATGAATGGGAAGATCGCACTATTCGAGTTTGAGTGCAATGTGTGCCGCGTCTCCCTGGCGAGGGCGAGGGCGGTTGGACAGTATGCTGGCCCGTCAACTAAATTTGGCAGCGACGTTTCGACTTACAACTATCAAAAGGTATTTCTAACAGATTGTTGTTTGCGATATGCAGAGCCGCTAATTCCCATAACAATCACACCTTATGGTGCAGTTATACAGTGGTGCAAGTGGTTGGTGTTCGTTCGCATCACTTTAAAGATACTTTAGATTTTCCAATGGGCGTACCTATTACCAACAATCAACGTAATGAGTGAGTACCGACTCATTATCATAACTCATCACATCACATCTCATCAAACAAGATGAGACTTACAAACAAACTGCCATAAACAAACATTTGCTTACAATGTAGAGAGCGAGCGACGGACGAGCACTGATTTCAGTTGATAGTTGAACTCGCTCCTGAGGCGAGGCGAGGCGAGGTGAGGCGCGGACGCTGCTGCCCGAGGGCATCGCCCCCGCAGGTGCGCTCGCGGGACTGGTTCCCGCTGTAGTGACTGTCGTCGCAGCTGTGGCACGCAGTACTGACTGCTGGCTAGCCTGTGCCTTCGTCCCCGGCAGAGAGGAACACGCACTTGTCTCACCGCGGAATCTGCGGGTGCCTGGCTTTTTCTACAACAATCACAGTTAGGGATGATTTTGTGTTTGTCAGTTTTGAAACCGGTATCGCGCGTTTCTTCCTACTGGAATCTCTGCGTACCACTAAAGTAATGTGGAAGATATCATTCGTTTCGACACAAAATGACTGCAGTCACGCTACGATCAGAACTATTGGGTATTGATTAAATTAAACTAATCTGAAACTCGTTGGAATCCCTTGCATCATGTTCAAGTTAACAATTGAATTCCTCCCAACTAAGAAGGTTAGGTACCTAATAAGTATCAAATCCTTTTTTATTAGTTGGAACCTTCTATTCCCATTAAAGTGTAAAAGATTGAATTCACTGCAGTATAATGGACGGACAAATTAAATAGCTTTTTTGCGGCACAATCTAATAAATTAAATTTGGAATAGCATGACTCGCCGACTCACAAGCCGTGGCCGTAGCCATAGCGCGGTGTGGTGATGATCCGCTCGTAAACGCTCCAATTTAATTTGTAAGGTACCTATTGTGTGGAGGGAACAAAAAGTCCCGCGCCCGCGCCGCAGCCACAGCCACAGCGACCACGTAATCGAATTCATTGCGCAGGAGCAAGGAGTCTTGCACCGTGCGTATGATATTCTCTTATATTCGTAAACAACACGCGGCTGAATGCTGAAACCGACTGTGAAATATTGTTTATCACAGTCGATTAGAGTTGACCTCTAAAAGGCTGAAGGAGGATTTAATTAGAAGTACTGAGCGCTGACCGGCTGCAGCGAGGAGATACCTATCTATGGCTACGAAAACAAAATTCTCATTAAGCTCAGTATACATAACAATAAATTGATCGGTTGTTGCGCTGAGCGCAGACTACGCAACAGGCTAACGCCGTCGTCTTTGACTTCGGCTTTACCATGCCCTGCACACATTTGGAATCAAGTGTTAAAACAACTTTTACTTTTAACTTATACAACTTGAAATCATCCATGAATAGATATTAGACGATTTCCAACAAAAGTTTCAATGTGCTCTACTCCTACGGCTAAAGAATCTTTCAAAAAAGCTGACAATATATAGATTTTGGTTTCGGCAATACGACAACCGTAGAGTGTGGTTCTTTGCAGCGGTATCGCGATCCCATTTACCCAGGACTCGGATAAAAATAGCAGCCTCCAGCCTCTGCCTCCAATGACCTGTGGTCCCTCGTGCCCGCGAACAGGATCGAGAGGGAGGGGGGACATAGCAGTAAGCGACCGAGATCGTCCCGCCGAGCTGCGCAGGATAGTTGAACCGTTTTATGTTTTATGTTTATAGGGTGTCGGCGTAATGATGCGTCTCCGGCACGAGATGTTGCCGCGTCGGTACCTACTTACGGCGGGAGTGTTGCTCGTGCGGTACAAGGCCCATCTTATTCCTGTTTCATATTGGGCAGGAGTTTGCTAAACATGATCAACATTCTTTCGTAATATTGTTACGAGAGCTACCCATTGAAAAGCTTTCATTGACAAAATGATATTAACTGAAATTTCGGATCGATATCCAAGATGCGTTTAACCGAATAAAAATATTTGCTTAAAAAGAAGTAAGCACCTATCTGAAACGTTTACGATCATGTTAACAGACGTGTTGTGTCGTGTCGCCTCGGCGCGGCGTCGGCGTCACGCCCGACGGGGCGCGGCGGCCACCTACCGGTAATCTAATAAGAGCGCAGAGGGACGTGACGAATGCTACCAAATTGGATCTAGAAAGAATGCCGACGCGATGGCATTCGGATGAGGTGTGACTGTGACAAAGCCTCTCCTCTCAATCGTTTTCAGTTTCTAAACTTAACCTTGCTTGTGAATATGCTGCAGTCGGGAAAATGTGAGAGCAGTTTCTAAACTTAACCTTGCTTGTGAATATGCTGCAGTCGGGAAAATGTGAGAGCTATAGTATGTAATAAGCTACTTTGGAGTTTTCATTTTAAGTCTTAATTTTGGTCAAGTTATTCAAATCCCAAAAACCTAAGTAACCTCGCTTAGTCAAATAAATGTGTACCATTACGAAATTAAGTATTCATATCGCAAACGAACAGCAGTTTGTATTCATCGATTAAGATTAAGATAAAACATCTGGCACTTACACAAGTAATTTGCAAACTTGTTATGGAATCCCAATCAGTTTTATCTTGCTGCTAACATAATGAATTTGCGCAAACTCCTGTAATTTACATAACTGTACCCAGAGCAATAGACGCAGGATAAGTTGTAGTGGCGGCCGATAAGATGGTATCAGTGCAGGCAGTGCCGTGGTGTAGTGACCGGGCAGGGGACAGGGGACAGGCACGTCCTGTGTCTCGGCCGGCCGGGCTGTCGGTCGCCTGCCTTCCTGGATGTGTTGTCTTGTCTGCGCCTGCGCCGCGCCGCTCTCTGGGCCAGCTCCTCCGCGCGATGCCGCACCGCGCCGTACAGGCTGAGCCTCCTGCGGCGCTGTCTATCGAGATCGTGATATCAATCTGCGTTACAAGGAGGTATAAACACTGAATACTTAAGTCCTGTATCACTGTTTATTACTAGGTTTTAATTAGCATCGGACACACATTCTATTTTGCGCCTCAAGTTTTACGACACGTAACTAAAGTGGTTCCTCTGAATAAACTGCCTTGGAGCGTTTTGACAAATAAATTAAATGAAAAAAAAAAATCATTAAAAGTTTATATGATGTTTTCAATAAAGAATATAAAATAATTACGTTCTAAAAACTAAAAAGAAAGCTGACTTCATTTATAAAAAAAACGAGATAAAATTTCGAGTTACATAAAAAGACTTGCATAAAAAATAAATAATAGTTTAAAAAAACTAAAAAACACGCTTTATATAAAAAACCAAACTAAAAAATAGAAAATAAATTTTAATAAACCTAAGTAAGAAAAAATGTTTTATTTAAAAAAGCATTTCTTATTTTTAGTTTGGTTTTCTATATAAAGCGTGTTTTTTAGTTTTTTTAAATTATTATTTATTTTCTACTTTTTAGTTTTAGGATAATCGGATATTTAACATTTTTTTTCGAATTATTGCCATCGGTCTTTGACAGGTGCGCAAAATTTGAATGAAATCTGGCCGTTTAAAGTGGGTCAAAATCGCGTCCTAAGGAGTCGGTTAATAACATACAAACATACATACAAGTGAAACTAATATAAAGCGTATAATTAAGAAAGTTGCGTATGTATTTTCTAATTATCTAAATTAGAAAACTTAATTCTCTTTTCTAATGTAACTTCAGCGTTTTGACAATATAAACTTGTCTAATTTTACCTTATGGCGTTTGACATACCTACCTGTCAGTCATTTGACAGTTATAGATTATACCAATCAGAATTCTATATTCATAGTTATGACAGGACAATGTCTGGCGGCTCAGCTAGTTTTTTAATAAAATTTTACAATCGACAATAACTTGAAAAACAATTGCATTCGAGGAAATTGAAGGCTTAACTTAAATACAAATACAAATACATGCAAATACATACCATGTTTTTTGAAGTGAAAACTTCTTTTAGCACGGTACGTATATTATTAGATGAGGTAAAACCTCTGGACTCGCGACACCGTTACCGAGACGCAGGGCTGCCGCGCTCGCCTCATTTGATTATCAACCTTAATTCACATGTTTACAGTCTACTTTTGTATGGAAAAGTTTACTGATTTAGATTATTTGATATATTATCTACATTCTGAACAAAAACATAAAAGAATATTAAATGTATTTTAAGGTTTCTAATAACTAATAAAATACAATTCATAGCCGAATAACCCAATAACCCTAGTACCCATCTAAAAAATTTCTAACGCGCCAAAATAAGTTTTCACTTCTGTCGGCACTCCCGGAGTACAACCCGTAATTTTTTTTTATCGTTATATTTTCTTTAATTAACAAGCTACTGGTAAAGACATCTTTTTTTCCATTCTAAAGGGAAATTTACTTAGGGTACCGTCTAAAGGCAAAAGTGTATATTTCCATGCTTGTTTATTCTCACCTTACCGCCTCCACTTCTTGTTACTATTATTGTTGGTTCGCTTGGGTGGTGTATGTACTTGTTACAATCATCAATCCCGCCTTGTTTTATGACCACGTTTCCCCTAAGATACCCGTATAATTACTGCATGCGTCCACGCATGTTTTTATGCGCTTCTTGTGCGCTAATTAGTAAGACGCCGCGATGCGCTGTCGATTATCCGCTCCACTTGCGCTCTAGTGATGGAAACTCTTCAAGCTTCAATAATTTTCTTCAGAATATTCCTTTTATTTACATACTATAGCAAAGCAACATGTCGGTCAAAGGCGAAGTGGTGAGACCATTTTATTTAGTGGTAAGAACATAATATCTATCGTGATATTTTAAGATAAAGAAAAAAATCGTCCAATTTTGTTCTTTGGTACGAGAACTCGAAAATGGTTTTTTGTTTACATCTAGGTATACTACCTAAAAATTATTTGATGGAAACCACCCCTATTTGATTGTTAACAACGAACGGTGGTAGAAGTTCACCGGACCACCTAGTAAATAAATAAAAATCCATTAATGAGTGGCTGATTTCTAGAGCTGAATAAACAAACGTCATATTCATGATATCCGCGTACTGTCCCGCGGGGACAAGTCCTATATATCCAGGTTTTAATTAAAATTAAAAAGTAAAACACCACAAACACTAAGAACCGGATTGAAACCCATATCAATGTCAATCCGAGGAGCGTCCCATCACTATCATGTGGTTCACTTGATATGCGCATGTTTTTACGTCGATTTGTTTACGGTAATGCGATGCGGGGGGTGAGGCGTGGTGCAGGGTGCAGGGGCTGCGGGTCCGCACGAGCGTTATTCACGCTTTTTTGCTCATCCTCGCTATTCGATATCGCGCCACGTGTAATTACGACCTTACGCGGATCGATGATCGTGAAATCGTCCGCATAATTTGCAAATGAGCCGATGTCTTTATGAGAACAAAATTGAGTCATCTTCTCTACTACTGGGAATAAGACTTGCTACTTGAACATGTTTGAAATTGTCTTTTCAGCGTTTATTTATTTACATAATGCTACAAGTTACCTACGCTTAGCTGGCCAGCATTCCTCTGATTACTAAACTAAACAAGATTAGTCAAGGCAGTCTAGTTCCCGGCGTGTTGGCCGGCACAGCATGCCAAATACCAGAGAGCACCAGTTTATATCGAAACACAAGCACATAACATAATATCTGCGAAACAACCCCTCGCTACCCCAAAGTACAGTCGGAGATGTCTCAGCCTGTAGGGACTGCACTGCTTTAATACATAACTTTATAAACTAAGATTAATTACTAAATATCAATAACAGCAGAACAAATTTACAGCCCACGAAACTTTCACATCGTTTTCACTAAGAATAAAGCAATACAGTTGCGTAAAATATTTTATAGATCTTTAGCACGTGTTAAGTAGAGCGACTGAGAACGAGCAAATGTTAAACTATGTCTTATTGAGGAAGAATTTGCAGTACTGATTTCAGATGTACTATGCCAGTGAGTCTGTGAACAATTTATAGGTGTCCCAGTGTTAACTGCCAGTCCATTAATGTCCCCGCTTTTGGAGACTCCATTAACTTTATCTCCTTTGAAGATGAAGGGTTAACTGATCTCCGATTAGATTTACTCCGGCGTTGGGCTCGTGATGTGACTTAACTGCATCTGCACCGCAAACGCACTTCCCGACTCTTCTGAGGGAGCCGTTTTATAACACCATCACAGATGTTAAGCGTTTTTTGCTACTTATATTCTAGCTAGATAACACATCAAATAGTCAAAGAAAAATAAAAAATTAAGATACAATTATATTCATCGTCCTGATGAATTGTTTTCTTATATACTTAGGTAAAGCTAGGAGCTGGTTTCTTCTAATCCCAGTTCAAGAAGAACCCGGCAAAAAACTCGTCTAGTCTTAACGCTTTTTTGTATGATTCTTGCTAATTTTGTTTTGTTGTCTGCTGAGTCGAGTTGGACCATTATTGTCATATTCGACACATTTGACGACCTCTGCGACGCAGTGGGCCAAAGCGCGACTGAGACGCAGAAGGTTGCGGGTTCGATTCCTGCCCCCGGACAAATGTTTGTATAAACTGCAAGTATTTGTCTCAGCTCTGGGTGTTTCTATGTATAATAGCTATGTATTTATTGTCTTTGTTTTTACACTAAAACGTATATAAGCAGTATATCAGTCATGTGGTACCCATAACACAAGCTCTGCTTATTTTAGGGCCAGATGATGCTGTGTGAAATGTCCGGCATTATTTATTTAGTACCTGTATGACTGTGTTAGAAACCTTATACTTACTTTACCATGCTCTAGTTATAAAGCTAATTTTATGTGTAACAAGTAATTACCACTCACTATCGCCTTTTGTCAGGGGTCTGCAATCAGCTCTACGAATGTCATACTAAAACTCATCAGAGGTGACCCCGTGTTGTGGCCATTGCCCCATTAGCTCGAGGTTTGTGTCTGTCCTCGCTATTCTACAGCTCATGGCACGCCTACTCGCATCGTCGCGTCGCCATAACCGTGCGATAATTATTCAAATTGGATGATATCCAAGTTGTTATGATAAGTAGGTAAGTAGTGGTTTCCACCAGACGGCGTGTCTCGTGTCTCCGAGTCACATGTCACTAACTACGGTAACGGTACGGTAACAAGGCCACAGATTACTTACAGTTAGTTGAGTGTCACCCTCGATACACGGGTATTAGCGCCCGCTGCCCGAGGGTCGCACGCGCTTCATATTATGATGCGCAAGCGCACGCTTCTAATATCATCCTTATTATGTGCGAGCGCCGTGTAAGGTGCATGTAAGTAATAACGTCTGACGATATAATGCAAGTAAATACAAGTATAAATATAGCGACCAGATCATTGGGCAGTGGGCCACCGTGAGGGCTGACTCTTAGCAGAGTTCCTTTGATTCGCATTTTTTCTTGCGCTTAATTAGTTGTCGTTTCTCACGAGCTCGGCTTTTATTACGACATCCTCTGATTCTCCTGTAGGTATTTTAATGAGGTCCTCTCCTTCTACCTCCCGACGATTTATGTGCGCGCAGTGCGGGGAGGGTGCGAGGCGGTGCGGGGGGGACGAGGCAGGCAAAAAGGCGCCAGTGCCGGGGCTCGACCACCTCCGAAAGTACTTCAGTCCTCTCAATTAGTGACTTTTATTGCAGGGCTATAAAGGTTTAGTACAGCATCATACAGCGATGACAAACGTCTAATTTGTCTCCCGACGGATTCAGACTTCAGAGGCAAGGCGCAGGCGCAGCGCTCGGCTTTAACAGCGATGCTCGAGATAAAATCTTGTTAATAAGGTACAAAAATAGTAATTAGTAATTAGGTCGTTAGTAGAGAGAATCTGATAAATTTCTAAGGATCTTGCGAACGAGAGCTAGTAAAGATCAATCTTTGTGATCATAGCATTTATTTCGTTAGATACTGATTGTTTCCGAATGTTTCCCTATTCCGAATGTATACCTAGAACATGTAAGTACCTAGTCGTGGCACTTCACTATGAGGAGCGTCAGTCCGTCTGGTCACAAGCTGCGGCGGCGACGCGTTTTACGAGCGCTCGCAAAACTCGACAAAAATTACGTGTTACCCGATCCCCGTGAGAGCGCGATACTGTACCGGGAGCAGCGAGGGGTGCAGGGCGCGCAGAGGGGAAGGGGTCAGCCATTGCGAATCCGAACAGATTGGACGAAACTGAGACCTGGCATTCCTGAGTATCGCTAAATTATAGCCTCTGTTTTGACCAAGCTGACTCACATTTCTTTTTAATCTTGTTAAGTACGTTGTTTATCTCTCCGCCAGAATTTTCAGTGGTAGATCTTCTAAAAATGTATTACCTTTTTGGGTATCGATCACCTATAATTATCCAGCTTTGAACCAAACTACGGCAAAGAGGTAATTTTAAGTGCCAGCACTCCTCGGAGACTCGTAGTACCACTGGTTGGTACTTAGTCAGCTTACAATGACGTGAACCAATTTATCAGGCAACGTTTTACGAGCTGACAACTTCTAAATAAAACTTTACAACTCTTTTATTTACCTGTAATTTCACCGTCTGTCATTCCACCGGCACTTGTAATTCCTCCATCGGTCATTCCGCTGTAATTAAATTGAGAGCACGTTGCTGAACATTGATTTATTTCGATTGCCCGTCCCGGGTTCGAGAAGTCATTGAACTCATTTATTGCACCCGAACAACACATCCCACTCCCAGACCACACACTGAGCCTCAGTACCTACTTACTAAATGCATCGGAAACTTTCAGAAAGGTCCTTGTAACATATCCTACTAACACTTTCTCACGGTATAGGAATCGAACTCGTGACCTCGCGTTTCTTAGGTGCCGACACACCCACTTCCCGACAGAAGTAATCTCTATAAATTGAGGGTTCAACGACGTTCGTTCACAATATTTTTGGAGCTCTAATAATCCCGTAAAGAATCGAACTCATAATCTGTAACGACAGCCATTTACGTAAAGTTGTCGAGAGAAGTGTCGAAGTGGGCCGAAGGAGCGTCGTAAAGTGCGTGAGCGACGCGGCCGCTCTGCGGGGACGCGCACGCAGCGTCACCGCGGCGACAACGCAGCGGGCGTGACGCACAATCGCATTACATTATATTATATACCACTCGTTACGTCATTTATTTTTTTATACAATTAAGAGACAAATAATCGTGTCACCCTATGGTAAGCAGTTACCGACGCCTGTACCTAAACATCTGCAACACAAACTCTCATTAGTTTTGATGAGAGTTCTGTCTACCTGTCACTACACTGTCTACCTTGTATGGTTCTTTGGGAAAAATCTTCTTTCATTAGTGATGGTTTCTTGCAAACACGCTAGAGGCGCTCGCGGAATCTGTGTAAACCGACTATTACGTGAGCAGAACAGTCGATACAAGACTTTATGAACGAGATTCCAAGAAAATGTTTATCCTGTGTGCCCCGCACCTGTCGCGCACGTCCCGCACTCGCATTGCTATGCGCTCATACTAACATACCTAACTACATAAAGGTTCTCACTAAACTGTTTTACACCGTAGATTCATCAACAGTCACTATGCATAAATAAGGACAGTTTAGTCGCCACAATATAATGAAATAATAAATATATAATGGAATAGTAGGCGTCACTCTGTTTTTGCGGAAGAAAAGATTTAAACGAGCTTCTTGCGGTACTCGCTCTTCTTCTTGATAATAAAGTTAAGATACAGACTACACAAACAATTTTTGTTGAAAAAAACATTAAACAATAAAATATTTTCGAGGAATAGATTGGCAGAATAGTAATAAATCCAGCTGTTTAACGAAGGCCTATTAATATTAATCTGTTAACCTAAGGCATACGAATAGGTATAAACAGCTACAGCTATAAAGCTTTTCGAACTTATGAACCATCAATATAACGACTGCTCTGACGCGAGCCTGAGAAGCGACCTACCATTTAAATTAGAATTTTAAAAACTGAGTTCTAGTTATCAAAAGTTGACAAGGGTAACTCTATCTACCTGCATAATGAATGCGAGACAATGGGTCCTGGCATGGCATTGCTCGGCATAGCATGGCATGCAACGGTGAGTCGATGGCATCTAGCCCCATGCGGCGACAAACACATAGCAGACTCGCGCTTGACGGCTCCCGGGACTACTGCCTACTGCGCCCGAGGCGATACCATCTGATGTTTTGCATATATGTACTTACTATTTTACTGTAAGCGCTCGCTCTAAATGAACGGCTTAAACAGTGCTTCCTGTTTTTATAGTTGATAATCATTTATAAAATACTTTATTAGATCAGTTTAAGTACCTACTACGAGTAAGTGAACTGCACCAATTTTATAAAAAAAAATATCTTTTCAAGACTAACAAGCCTGCTCTATTGCAGTAAAAGGCTCCATAAAAACCAGTATCACTTTGTTATTGAGAACAGTAACAAATTTTAAAGTAACTTGTGAATTTCTTTGTCCCAAATAAATTATAGAAGTTCAGTAAGTTCATAACTGCTGAGGTTCTGTGGCTGGAGCGGACACAGCCAGTTCCAACAAGGGTCGGCGATGAAGGCTGCAGATAGTGCACGGCGTGCCACGGTATCAGTCAGTAGCGTCACTTGAAATAACGCGATCACTCATCAGCCAACAGGCTCCCTTACACTGGAGCTGTCTGCTATTTGGTATAGTACAAGTATAGCTACTGCTTCCCCGGTGTACTGTGCCTCGGCTGGCGTGTGGTTTTGTTCTGTTTTGGGCGCTTCGAATATCCACTTTAATTAGTTTCTGTTTCGTTTCATTAAGATTATTTAAGATCGAATTGTTTAGTTTCCGAATCCCAAATATTTTCGTAAAGAATTTAAAACAAAAAGATAAATTGTATTTTATGTGACAGCTTGCTGGCTTGTTCAGCTTGGTTATTATTTCCAAATCAGGATTATAATCAGACAGAGGTCACTATCAGCTGCTCGGCGTTCGCGCACGACTCCCCGCTAGACCACTAGACCCTCGAGGAGACACATTGAATGTCCTGTCCGCAGCGACTGAGTCATGTCAATGTCATGCGGTGAGTATGTATTTATTTGTTGACATTTAATTTATTCAATACCTTTTAATAATTGATAAGCTTTATTGCAATTTGGTTCTGCCAGTAGAAACCTGCTTATGTACCTACCAGTTTGTCACATAATATATTAGCGATGTGACGTCACACCACCACCAGGCAGGCTGTCAGTAGACTGTTTTAATCGAACTTCCTCTTAGACAAATGAATAGTTGCGTCTAATGCCCGAGCCAAATAATTATAGACACGTCTCATTAGAGCGTCGTCGTGTTCGACGGATTACCGCTCTTTGTGCGCACAATCCTTTTACGATCTTCTCACGACCAAAGTAGACTCTATTCTCATACCTTTAGAGTGAATAGTCCCGCAGCTGTCTCATTAAGTGCTCCCCGTCAGTCCTGCGCGGGATTAGTCGGGATCAAAGTGACCGATTTATCAAGATCTCTAAATATAACTGTCAAAATGGAATAATTGATTGTTTAGACGTGCCGTATTTAAGTGCTCGCTGGACCACGAATGAAGTGTAACTAGAGTTCCCTAAGATAGCAGCCGTCGTTATAATTACGGAGTCGATGTAGAGCCATGTAATAATGTTACTTTGTACACTTTTCAATATATATTAAGAATCTCTATAATCTATATAACTCTATATAATCTAAAAACTGTTTGGTATATATTAGTAGATATGGGTTCGCTGCCGCGCTAGCAGATATCATCACGAGGATCCGTATGCTCAACAACTGTCAAAAACCAGTTTAAAACAAATTATCGTCTTCTGATAAGATTTGGCTCTATATGAGTTAAGTGAATGAGGCTTGCGTGGGCCGATTAATAAGTGATCGGGCTGGATGTCGGCGCTTGCGCAGCTGGATATCGGATCTCCCGATTCTCAACACATTCAGGCTGTCATAATATACTCCTAAAATTTTAATATTTTTTTGTCAAATAATTTTAGAAGAAATTGTGCTAGCGCATGCGAGCACGCACGTGAAGGCTTCCGAAGTCAGAAAGGATAAGATTGACAAGTGCTCAGATCTCGAACCAATTAAAAGCCATCTAGTTATCCAAATGAAAGTATTTAGTATGGGGCTTTCTTTCATTTTTTTTGTTTATTTTCAGGCTATTTCTCATAATCTAGTAAAGCCTTTCTAGCCGTCATAATATTCCTTATAATTTAACGTATAATCTACAACTATGTTAACTTATCAGGACAATTTCCATTTCGATAAGAATACCGATTCGATATTGTAATAATAATAAATAATCCCGGACATTTGACACAGCATCATCTGGCCCCAAAGTAAGCAGAGTTTGTGTTATAGGTACCACATGACCGATATACTACTTATATATGTACTTTTTTTGTAAATACATACACATTATACATAGGAACACCCAGACCCGAAACAAATACTTGCAGATCATCACGCGGCGGGAATCGTACCCGCAACCTCTGCGTCTCAGCCGAATCTTAGCCCACTGCGCCACAGAGATCGTCAATAGCCTGTGAGAAATATCTCTGTTTAGATGCGGACAGACAGACAGACGGCTGTTGCAAAATAAGGGTTCCTTTCGTACCACACAAAGCATGAAAAGTTTAATATAATTAGGCAATAAACAGGTACCAAATCTACCGACTCATTAGTAATACACTATCATTTACATCTTAATGAATTGAAAGTTTAAAGTCAATCAACGGAAGATACAGGTACCTACTCACCTTTTTAAGAGCCTTATGAATAAAGTGCAGTAATATTGTAGTGCGGCCGCAGCCCCGTCCGGCTGACTCCGCTCGCCGGACTCCAGTCTCCGGTCTCCGGTCTGACAGATGAAGTGTTCGTTCGTCCCACGTAGGCTGTCGGCTGGTAGGACGAGCTGCTACGAGCTACTCATCGGATTGACGTAACTTCAGAACCTAATGCTCTCCATTGTTTATTTTTAATAAAATTCCTTTGTGATGAGAAGCTAAACCATACCCGACTTGATCATTAGCTAAAACAGATGACAGTATACTTGAAATTAGAGTAAAACTTTTTAAAGTACATCATCGTACGACGCCAAAAAAAAACGTCTACATTATTTAGAATTCAGAATGTATTTATTTCACCAAAGCGCTCTAGCTGTCTTAATTAAAACTTAAAAATATTCTTAAATAATTACAAATAATATAAAGGCTGTCATCAAACAAGTCTATGTTCTAGAACTCGCGTATTAATGCGTTCAATTATCTAAGTTAAGTTAGTAAAGACATGCATCTCTACTTAGAAAAGCCTAAACTTCTATCAAAATTTAATAACTATTTAAAATAGTGCTATCTCTATTTGTTAGATCGTGACAAAAAGTGACAGGGTTAAAGAAAATAGCTTGATTGCTAAGTATATTTTATGGAGGGTACAATACTTAAACATTCTGACAAACACAGGCCTTAGGCATTGACAGCTTTTACTTTGTTCACAAGTATTTAATTTTACTCCTCCATGTCTAAACGTAAATGCCAGAGTTCTTCATTAGATCACCATCCATTAGTATACCAAACACAACACAACTCGTAAGCACCGACAACCTTATAATTAGGTGGAAACTTTAAACATTTGCATTTCGAACCTCAATTATGTAGATAGGTATAGGTACTTTACTTTACTTATGGAAATTCTGTAGTTTAAAATTAAACTAATAACACAGGCTATGGAACCAGAACATATTTTTACACAATTACTTTAATGAACTACTATTTCTATAATTAGGTGACAACTAGTATTTCCAAATTTTCGAGCATCAAATAGCTTCTTTACGGTATGTTCATTAAAAATTTAACTAATAAGAACAGGTTATGGGCCCAGGCATTACCTACGATTTATCGAGAGTAGAAGTGTACGTAACGTACGCGACGCGACGCGACGACTCCCCACGGGGGGCTGCTTGTCTCTTGTTTATTCATTAAGTAGAACTATAACGGACGGCTCTTTGCCTATTAACGTTTGTCATACACCACACGTTCACCAGGAAATCACGAAAATAAATTTTCAATTTAACTAACAAGGTTTTGGGATAGGAATCGTTATTATCTAGCTAGTGTGTGTGTGTCATATTTCGTAATAGGTCAGAAGAGTAAAATGTTTAAATTACTGCGTAAAGGAACATTAAACTTTTATGAAACATTAAACGTTAATTAGAACTTTCTTTGTCTCGTTATGCGCCATAATTCGACCATAAAGTCTTGTTTTCCCATAAATAATACACAAATGCCAGCCTCGTAATTATCGGCAAGAGTGGGTTATGATCATAAACCACAATGTGTCAAATTTTATGGTCGCCGTTTTGTTCTAAACAGCTTCTCTGTCAATCACCATCAGAGAGCGTTTATTGCATTATGCTAATCAAGCTTTTGTCATTAGAATTTTGCCGGTTTTCTTATTACGTGTTGTGTTTTCATTTACCGTTTACCAATCCAATAAGAAACTGCTTTCTGCAAAGTGTTGACTGACATTATACCGCAACGAGCCCGGAAAAGTTTGGACATTCCGTCTTTACTAGTCTGTACTAATGAGAGCCGAAGATAGTCTAGCGGTGACGGAAACGCCCGATCGTTGACATTGACAACGGCGCAGGACCACCCAAGGACCTAGCTAGCTAGGCCATCGGGTGATCAAGTCTAATATTTAGTGTTGTGTTTAATGGTGATGACTTGGCATTAGGACATGGTATTCTTCGAAGTAGCAAGTACCTACTGGTGCTAACAGACTGTAAATGATGATACTATAATAATATTACAGTTTTATTTGCTGATCTGATATGTGTTCAATGTTCATTATTTTATCCAAATGCATTAATCAATAGATGGATCAACAGTAGTAGATATTGACCTTGAGTCTGTTGTGTCGGCGGACTAACTAACATTTCGTAAAAACAAACGATCTTATTTTACACCAAAGGCTGAAATGGGGTTTGATTTTTATCACAAAATATACTAAATTGACGTGTGATTGACGTTCATTTTCGTCGCCATGTGAATGGAAGAACTGTGGATAATCCTAGGAACATTATTTAAATAATGGAATAAAATGGCAATTTTAACTTATTTTAAAACTGAAACTATATTTTGGACTTTGGTGCAAACATAAGATCGTATTTTACGAAGTATAAAAAATGAATTAGTGATGGTGGTGTTGTGATATGTCATGCACACTGCACACTGCATCACAGTTCCGACTCACATTCAAACTAGACTCTGAACAAAATATCTTTCATAAATGTGACTTAAAAAGAAAGATGACTTAGGTACCTACTGCTATTACATTTAGACATGTATGATATATCATTTCATTTATTCATTATCAATTATTTACAAATAGTATTTGACATATCTATGCATAAACTACAATTAATTAACAAAAAAACTAAATTAATTATTTATATTAAAAAAAAAACAAGAAAAACAATAACATAAAAAAACACTAATAAAATCAGGATATTTAAGGATGTCCGAACCTACCTATACCTATGTCATGAATTCATCAATAGAACAGAGTATACCTACTTTTCCAACCGAATGTATTTTCATTTTTGTTTAAATAAATAAATATATTATATATAATAGAAATGTTAATATCCTTTATTACGGTGGGTTAGAGCATTATGAAGTCTAACGACCTGAAACCGTCAGCCATGCCTTGCCACATCCAGCCTTGTACATATTTGATTGATTGCCTTACAAGGGAGTTATTCCCGCGGCTGTGCACTCGCTGACAATATCCATACCGAGTGCTAGTGGGGACAATCCCATCCTCAGAGAAATACACAGGCAGGTTCACTTAGCGCTTACGGCCACTAGTTCAACACTGTATTAAAATAAGTAGAGGGTTCACGTGTAGACACGTACGCTATAAAGTTTGCCTATTTCAAGGAACTTCTGCCGCTAGTTTTTTTATTGTATGGAAAACCAACAGCTATAACTAGCCCTATATCTTCTTATAGGGTCTTAGGCATTCTATGGTCAGTAAATAAAGATGCTAGATATGAACACATTCACTAGAGTATGATTATAAGAAAGACCCTAAGTATTTATCGAAGTATGTATTCTAGTATTAGCAACAATTGTTGACATTTTCATGTTTTTTAAATATATTTGTGTGGCCCGCTAAACTGAACGTTACGAAACACAAGCTTACAGTAATAATGAGGGCAAGTGAGACTTAGGCGGTGTAAGTCCTTCACTCAGTCCTGTAAGTCAGCCCAACATGCAAAAAAAATATTGTACATTTTAATTTATCAAAAACTTGTATATAAAACACAGTTATGTAAGTCCTAACTAATGACTATAGACTAAATAGTTTTAGCACTCACTCACTGCATCAGGTACGAGAACCTATAACCTGTTTTCGTTGTATTCTGTGATAGTTGCCTAACTCCTGGTGAGAGGATGACCAAAGTCAGTGCGCCAGTTTGCGACCAGTATGTCTGACAGCTGAGTTGTCAGATTCAAGAACCATAAAGAATAGGTTTTTGTTATTATTTAGATCAAAATAGTTTTCACCTTATAGCTAATATAGATACTCTAATTTAATGTTATATAAAGTTTTTAACAATAAAACAATCTGTAAATTTTATAGAAATATTTAAAGCTCAACTACCCATTTTTGCCAGTTTTCGACCAGAAAATTCAGTTTTCGACTACCCGGTCCCTAGATTTCGACCATGCGTTTCTGATGGGAAAATATTATAAATATAGGAGTGAAATATGTGTGTAGTAATAAATTAAACTCATTTATCGTGATATATTTTTGATTTCGACCAGAAAATTCAGTTGTCGACCACCCGGTCCCTAGATTTCGACCATGCGTTTCTGATGGGAAAATATTATAAATATAGGAGTGAAATATGTGTGTAGTAATAAATTAAACTCATTTTTATTTTCCAATATGTATATAAATAAAACTTATTACTTATTTATTTAAATAATCGTAAATCAGTCTACTCACAAGACTCTACTCTTTGGATTTTAATTTCCATAAAATAATAATAAAGCACAGGTATGGTACTTTCATATTTAGTACGATTACGATTTGCCCATTGTGTCCCACTGCTGGGCAAAGGCCTTCCCTTGATCTCTCCAGTCATCTCGGTTTTGACCTATTTGGATCCAAGCTCTGTCAAAGGTGTCGAGATCATCTCGCTATCTCTTTTTGGGTCTAACATGGCGTCGTTTCGCTGTCTCAGGGTGATTTGTGGTGGTGAGTGGTGATTTTGGCCCACAGCTCATCTGGCATGCGACAGACATGACCAACCCAGCTCCACTTAAGCTTCGCAACGTTTTGAGCTACATCAGCAATTTGGGTTCTAGAGAGCAGAGTTGTGTTGCGTACGTTTAACACCGAGAATGCTGCATAGGCCGCTGACAAATCTCGAGTTTGGACTTTTGGATGTTTGTAAAAGACCAAGTTTGTGCTCTATAAGTTAATATGGAGAGGATACACATATCCATTAGCTTCCATTTTAAAGATAATGGAAGAGTACCCTTCATAATATCTTTTATATATTCATTCAGCTTTGATATTTATTATACAATGTTATTTAATCTTAACATTTATATGTATAAGAAACTAATTTTCACTCAAAACGGGATATACCATGATATATATACCATGATATGTCAGTTTTACTGCTTCTCGATATTTCGGCACAGTTGCATACGCCATGATCACGAGCAAAGACTTCAGTTTATCTTGATAAATCAATAATTTCTTAAATGGTCGAAAATCAATCGGATGTATTGGTTTCCGACCACAATATTATTAAGAATTTTAGAAAAAAATTGTATGGAAAAAACAAAAACCGGAAAAATAAAATAAAAAACAAATTACATATTATTTTATAGCATAAAAACATTATTTTAATGATGTTTTGTACCATTTATTGTATTACTTAAATCATGGTCGAAATCTTGGCAGTCTTTTTACCCAATTCTGTTTCCGACCGCTAGCAATTATTTAAAAATTACGACATCTGTATTTTTCACTTAACCGTAATAGCCCGGACGAACACTGGCTTTTAAACTTATAATAAACAAATTCATTCAAAAACATAACTTGTTTGTCATATATAAAAAAATACAAGATCCCACTTTCTTGACATGATATAGCCAATCTCCGACCATGTGGACGAAAAAGGGTTTTTCGTTTAAAAACGTGGTACAGTTCCCGACCACGCAATTTTAATTATTTATATTTAATATTTGACTCAAAATACCTTATGAACGTATTCTTTGATCTATTATAAAGATATCCAAATAATCATAATACTAAAACCCATAACAATCTTCGAGTAACTTACCGCGAAAGCTGCATCACACCACTATTTTGAGTAACTTACCGCGAAAGCTGCATCACACCACTATTTTGAGTAACTTACCGCGAAAGCTGCATCACACCACTATTTTGAGTAACTTACCGCGAAAGCTGCATCATACTACTATTTTGAGTAACTTACCGCGAAAGCTGCATCACACCACTATTTTGAGTAACTTACCGCGAAAGCTGCATCACACCACTATTTTGAGTAACTTACCGCGAAAGCTGCATCACACCACTATTTTGAGTAACTTACCGCGAAAGCTGCATCACACCACTATTTTGAGTAACTTACCGCGAAAGCTGCATCACTCCACTATTTTGAGTAACTTACCGCGAAAGCTGCATCACACCACTATTTTGAGTAACTTACCGCGAAAGCTGCATCATACTACTATTTTGAGTAACTTACCGCGAAAGCTGCATCACACCACTATTTTGAGTAACTTACCGCGAAAGCTGCATCACACCACTATTTTGAGTAACTTACCGCGAAAGCTGCATCATACTACTATTTTGAGTAACTTACCGCGAAAGCAGCATCACACCACTATTTTGAGTAACTTACCGCGAAAGCTGCATTACACCACTATTTTGAGTAACTTACCGCGAAAGCTGCATCACACCACTATTTTGAGTAACTTACCGCGAAAGCTGCATCACACCACTATTTTGAGTAACTTACCGCGAAAGCTGCATCATACTACTATTTTGAGTAACTTACCGCGAAAGCTGCATCACACCACTATTTTGAGTAACTTACCGCGAAAGCTGCATCACACCACTATTTTGAGTAACTTACCGCGAAAACTGCATCACACCACTATTTTGAGTAACTTACCGCGAAAGCTGCATCATACTACTATTTTGAGTAACTTACCGCGAAAGCTGCATCACACCACTATTTTGAGTAACTTACCGCGAAAGCTGCATCACACCACTATTTTGAGTAACTTACCGCGAAAGCTGCATCACACCACTATTTTGAGTAACTTACCGCGAAAGCTGCATCACACCACTATTTTGAGTAACTTACCGCGAAAGCTGCATCACTCCACTATTTTGAGTAACTTACCGCGAAAGCTGCATCACACCACTATTTTGAGTAACTTACCGCGAAAGCTGCATCATACTACTATTTTGAGTAACTTACCGCGAAAGCTGCATCACACCACTATTTTGAGTAACTTACCGCGAAAGCTGCATCACACCACTATTTTGAGTAACTTACCGCGAAAGCTGCATCATACTACTATTTTGAGTAACTTACCGCGAAAGCAGCATCACACCACTATTTTGAGTAACTTACCGCGAAAGCTGCATCACACCACTATTTTGAGTAACTTACCGCGAAAGCTGCATCACACCACTATTTTGAGTAACTTACCGCGAAAGCTGCATCACACCACTATTTTGAGTAACTTACCGCGAAAGCTGCATCACACCACTATTTTGAGTAACTTACCGCGAAAGCTGCATCATACTACTATTTTGAGTAACTTACCGCGAAAGCTGCATCACACCACTATTTTGAGTAACTTACCGCGAAAGCTGCATCACACCACTATTTTGAGTAACTTACCGCGAAAGCAGCATCACACCACTATTTTGAGTAACTTACCGCGAAAGCTGCATCACTCCACTATTTTGAGTAACTTACCGCGAAAGCTGCATCACACCACTATTTTGAGTAACTTACCGCGAAAGCTGCATCACACCACTATTTTGAGTAACTTACCGCGAAAGCTGCATCATACTACTATTTTGAGTAACTTACCGCGAAAGCTGCATCACACCACTATTTTGAGTAACTTACCGCGAAAGCTGCATCATACTACTATTTTGAGTAACTTACCGCGAAAGCTGCATCACACCACTATTTTGAGTAACTTACCGCGAAAGCTGCATCACACCACTATTTTGAGTAACTTACCGCGAAAGCTGCATCACACCACTATTTTGAGTAACTTACCGCGAAAGCTGCATCACACCACTATTTTGAGTAACTTACCGCGAAAGCTGCATCACACCACTATTTTGAGTAACTTACCGCGAAAGCTGCATCACACCACTATTTTGAGTAACTTACCGCGAAAGCTGCATCACACCACTATTTTGAGTAACTTACCGCGAAAGCTGCATCATACTACTATTTTGAGTAACTTACCGCGAAAGCAGCATCACACCACTATTTTGAGTAACTTACCGCGAAAGCTGCATCACACCACTATTTTGAGTAACTTACCGCGAAAGCTGCATCACACCACTATTTTGAGTAACTTACCGCGAAAGCTGCATCACACCACTATTTTGAGTAACTTACCGCGAAAGCTGCATCACACCACTATTTTGAGTAACTTACCGCGAAAGCTGCATCACACCACTATTTTGAGTAACTTACCGCGAAAGCTGCATCACACCACTATTTTGAGTAACTTACCGCGAAAGCTGCATCACACCACTATTTTGAGTAACTTACCGCGAAAGCTGCATCACACCACTATTTTGAGTAACTTACCGCGAAAGCTGCATCATACTACTATTTTGAGTAACTTACCGCGAAAGCTGCATCACACCACTATTTTGAGTAACTTACCGCGAAAGCTGCATCATACTACTATTTTGAGTAACTTACCGCGAAAGCTGCATCACACCACTATTTTGAGTAACTTACCGCGAAAGCTGCATCATACTACTATTTTGAGTAACTTACCGCGAAAGCTGCATCACACCACTATTTTGAGTAACTTACCGCGAAAGCTGCATCATACTACTATTTTGAGTAACTTACCGCGAAAGCAGCATCACACCACTATTTTGAGTAACTTACCGCGAAAGCTGCATCACACCACTATTTTGAGTAACTTACCGCGAAAGCTGCATCACACCACTATTTTGAGTAACTTACCGCGAAAGCTGCATCACACCACTATTTTGAGTAACTTACCGCGAAAGCTGCATCACACCACTATTTTGAGTAACTTACCGCGAAAGCTGCATCACACCACTATTTTGAGTAACTTACCGCGAAAGCTGCATCACACCACTATTTTGAGTAACTTACCGCGAAAGCTGCATCATACTACTATTTTGAGTAACTTACCGCGAAAGCTGCATCACACCACTATTTTGAGTAACTTACCGCGAAAGCTGCATCATACTACTATTTTGAGTAACTTACCGCGAAAGCTGCATCACACCACTATTTTTTTCACTGATTTCAACGCATTTTTACCAGTTCACGACCGACTAGAACATATTGATCATATCATTTATATTTGTATTGATTGCGCTGGTGGATTGAAATTTGTTCGTGTGTTTGCTTGGACATTCAAGATAGCGCCAAAATACACTCCTTCAGCGTATGTGTTAAAGAAGCTATTTTTCGCAATTGTTTAGTAGTAGTACGACGAAAGGGACCTGGACGGCTAACAGGCGAACTGACCTTACCTAGCCAATAAGTAAACGCGGTAGTGGTCCCACTCGTGCCTTTAGCAAGAACTGTCCATCTTCAGTCCCCATCAGCGCCGGCACCACCTTGTAGGGATGGGCAGGAGCCTTACAAGGCCTGGCGGCATCTCGCCGACACACCGTTTAAGACGAAAGGGACGAACCACTCGGACTCAGAGCTTACTTATTTCAAACGCAATGTTCCCATGTGTCAGTTAAGTAATTCGTTAAGTGACATGTCTGACTGATCTTTCGTGAAAATAAAAAATATATTAATGAGTGCATTTTATGATCTTCATTAGAACACAACTATAGCAGCAAACATTTTTAACACAATTAACAACTAATAAAATAATAAATAGCGACTAAGTACCTTCATACACCGCCGCCGCCGCCGCCGCCGCCTCGGTAGGCTCAGGTCATCGCCCTGACGTTATCACATAAGCACTCCTAATTGCTCAAATTTGATGCCCTTTACAAGTTAATCATTAAACTTTTATTGTTATTTAGCTAATCAGCAGCCCATAATTCCCAACTCCATGAAGCCGCTATCAACGTCACGTAGCTCATCAAAGTCATCGGAACGATCATCAAACGTCTTCCAATGCTCGGTTTAAGGCTAGTATCAGGTTTTAATGCGGCTGTAAACATCATTTTTATTGTTTTTTGTAAATTTTTGAGTGTCGTCTTCGGCGGAGTTATTACCGAGGTAGATTTCCTATAGGTATGTATGATTTTACTAAAGCTTTTACTGCAAATGTTTGATATTAATCTAGGTATGCAACATACTAATGGGTAACACCCGGTATATATTGTTATATGTTATATGGTATATGTATACCATATAATATATAACATATATAACCCGGTATATGTTTATTCAAAGCTCATAAACTATTTCGTTTCAGATAACGCATATTAAACTTGAGCAATCTCTAATCACGTGTGCACTGTGAAGCGATCGTGCGACAGGTTTCGATGCGCCTGAGTGGACAGAAATCCAAACAAATCGTTATCTCCTATGTAAATGTTCGATAACCATAATTCTCTCCGGCTACTCTATTGTAAATAATTTTGTAATCGATACAAAATAAGTCTAAACCAATTTTACGCATTTTGGTTGATACAACATACCCACATGGGAAAATTCGTTGAAATCAACTGCAGTCAGGAATTGATGGACTTTGGATATCTTGTTGCATGTACTACGTTCACTATTTTAGAATTATGGAGCTCTTAAAAGCTTGTATATACATTAGATTAATCTCTATACCTACCTACTCAGTCTAATGAAGAAGAATTAGTGTGGAAACATCGATAATTCTAAGCATAATAATCGATTAAACGCGACACGCGTCGCACGGATGCGCGTGCGCACGCAACTCTATAAATCGTTATTAGAGGAAACTGTTTACGTAATAATTTAGTTGCTGTTGAGTTATTGTGACCGCAATGAGTTGTGTTACTAATGCGGCTAATGCTGTTTGCTTACACTAGTAGCAGTAACTCATGTGTTTATACTGTGCGACGAGCGCCACGCCACGCCACGCCAAGCTACGCGCCGGTCAAACGCGCCGAACGTTACACGAATTATGATGAAATGCCAAACAGATTAACTTCGCTTCTGAGGTGTTATTAATAGATTCTGGATTTTTTATGATTTATAACCTGTTGCTCTCATTGGCAATAATTATTCATTCCGTAATGAAAAACGAGAAGTATTCACAACTGTTATTCCTAAACAAACTTTCAAGTTATTAGATCCTTAGGAATTTTCAAAAGGTTGGTCAGAGGCACGTTCAACCGATCATAATGGAAGAAAATGCCGATACCTATCCAGTTTTACTTTGTCCATTCATAACTATGTAGGTACCTACTGTATTGACTGGCCTGATAGCCCAGTTGATAGTAGCTCTGCCTTCTGCGCTGTAGGTTGAGGGTTCTATTCCCTCCCAGGATAAACATTTTTGTGATGAACACAGGTGTTTTCTATGTCTGGCTGTTATAAAGTGTCATAAATATTTAAAAAATTATAAGTAAAAGTATATCGGTCACCATAATACAAGCTATGCTTAGTTTGGGGCTAGATGTTGTTGTGTGCATTGTCCACCAATATTTATTTATTCAGAGCCTAAATGCATGTTTCAACTTCTACCCTGCTTGTGTTGGGTTTGAATATTAGTGATAGATAAAGATAAATGTTACAAAAAGGCATTGAAAGTAGAGATAAAAACTGTTACGCGTATTAATGAAACAATGCGACCTCTAGGGTAGGGTCACACAATCGAGCTCCTGTCATTAGAAATGGCACAAAAAATGGACACGCTCATTTGGGGTAGTGCGTACAGATACAATCGACTCGTGTGCACGTGTGCTGTACTGTGCTGACGTCATCCCGATGGGCAATGCCACTTTTAATCAGGATTACAGTTTCCAGTGCAAGTGACCGAATCAAAGATTGGAGTGGATTTACAGTGTGCTTTGCCGAGATCGGACGTGCCCATTAATTTATTCAAAATAATAAACAAAAACTGACCTAGTTTTAACTCAGCAGTCGTGCTACGTAATGACAGTGTGTGATTTTAATTATGTTTTGATTTAATATCTAAGTCGAATACATAGTTTCATCATGGACAGCCCTTTTAACAGAAGTAATAAGGTGGCTCGCAGTCCCTCGCCCACACCACCGCCCGCCCCGCCCGCCCAACCTATACAGACGTCTCCACCGCGACCTCAACCAAGGTATGAAGAGACCATAACAACCGTGTTTACGTCGGATATTCAGAAATAGATGGCTTCTATCGAACAGTGCCTTAATGAAGTGTCCACAATTGCTAATGAGGGAAAACTTAACTCAGAGCAGAAACTGCGTATAAGTAATTTATGCAGAATATCCCATGGCTCCCATGGCTCATCTCAAATGGCAGTTGAATACCAAGCCCTAAAGTCGAAGGCTATACAAATCCAAACTTACGCAAAATTCCTCAATGAAAAGAAAGACTTATCGGTGTGCCTACAAGAACTGCAAAAAAGCGTAAGAGAATCGTTGCAACCGACAGCTAAGACCTCTTTTGCCGAAATGGTTAAAAAGAGTACCAATTCTTTTATCCGGCCATCAAATTTTAGCTCTGTTGCAAATTTTAGCTCTGTTGCATCTTAAGGATAAGCTCAAGACCAGTGATGACACCAAAACGTTGGTACAAAAAATTATCTGCCACGAGGAGTTGAAGTTGCATGTGCGTAGACTTAGAAAGACCAGAAATGGTGGTGTCATCGTCCCCCGCACCACAGCTGACCTAACTATTGATGAACCACACAAGCGCAGGCCACGTATTATGGTTATTGAAGTTCCGTCAACCATGCAGGAGCAGGAGTTCTATAAGTGCCTTTATGAACAGAATGTGTGCAATAAGCTCACAGATATGACGAAAGATGCATTCTTGGCATCTATTAAACTTAGCCATAAATCAGGCAAGAAGGTATCTGAATCTTGCAACTTCATCATTGAGGTCTCAGCTATAATTCGAAAGTGCCTTATAACCCGAGATCGTGTCTTCGTGAATTGGTCTTCCTGTCCTGTAAGAGACTTCACGTTGGTGACACGGTGCTTCAAATGCCAACAATTCGGTCATGCAGCGAAGACATGTAAAGCAGAGGCCTACACTTGCGGACACTGCGGTGAACTAAGTCATCAGTTCCATGAGTGTCCAAAGACAGCGGCACCAGCTCAATGCGCAACCAGCCTTCTTCCTTCCTGCTATAGTTTAGTTTTACCTTAATTTTAGATAATCATGACTGATGGATTAATTAACGACCTTGATAATTTATCAGTTTCCGAGTCACGGACATGAGATGCTGAAAACTGCAAACAGCATATTTCTGCTTACTGCAACTCAATTACATTACTAACTCAAAACATTTCAACATATCAACAATTTTTTTTACATTATCATTATTTTTTTGCAAAGGCTTAATATCGAATGTGACATAATCGTTCTAACTGAATGTTGGCTTGCTGTTCATAAGAACAACCTGCCTTTATTGGAAGGCTATAGAACTCATTATACCAAAACAAGCCATAATCAAAACGATGGAGTAGTACTTTATGCAAGAAATACTTATATTATGTTACTGTCGAAGAATTAACCATCAAGGACTGGTAGGTACCTCTCTGTTGGTAAAAATAGATGCCAGTTTTGCGATTATAGCTGTGTATAGATCTCTTTCATTTAATAATACGGACTCTTTTCTTGACTCATTGCACTTTCATCTCCAAACTCTATCGACATTTAAAAATATTGCAGTAGTTGGTGACATAAATATTAATATACGCCCGGGGTTTTGTGAAGAGGCAGCGCAGGAGTACCTAAACCGCTGCTCGTTTCACGGCTTACTTCGAGCTCACAGTCTACCAAAATTTCAAAGTGGCTCATGCATAGACCATATTATGCTTAAAACTAACTTGCCAGCAATCGCCCTAGTGACTAATTCCTCTGTTACCGACCACCATGCCGCTTTACTAACACTTAGCCTAAAACTGCCTAATCACAAGCATGAAAGATTTACATCAAAACTAGATTATAATAATAAATAATACCGGACATTACACACAACATCATCTGGCCCCAAAGTAAACAGAGCTTTATTATAGGTACCACACGACTGATGTACTACTTATATTCTTGTAAATACATACTTATTATACATAGAAATACCCAGACCCGAGACAGATACTTGCAGATCATACAAACATTTGTCCCGCGGCGGGAATCGAACCCACAACCTTTTGCGTCTCAGGCGGGCGTTTGCCTACAGCGCCACAGAGGTGTCTGTCAATAATAAATTGGGAATCAATTTACGTAAGATTAGCTTTGATTCTATTTACAATTCAGCTGATGCAGAATCTTGTATGTCACATTTAGTGAGCAGGCAGATTCAGCAGGTACTACGTGCCAATACTAGAATTGTAAAAATAAGCAAAAAAAATCTTAATATTAAGCCAGGGCCGGGCTCCTTCGCTGTATGAGACATCGAGACAAGCTACACATGAATGCCAGATCATGTCCAAATAATTTAACAGCTCAAATTACATACAGACGGTATCGAAATTTCTGTAATGATCTTAAAAAAATAAAGTGCGAATATGATAAAACATCACTAGAAAAGGCTGGTAAAGATAGCAAAAAAGTTTGGAAAATAATAAAAAATGCCACTTGTACAACAAAGCAACGTGATTCGACATCAAATTTATTACATTCACATCACTCCCCGCTTTCGGCAGCCAATCATGCTAGCGATTTTTTTGTTAATGTGGGTAAACGACTTTGTGGTTTAAGAATTTATTTCTCACAAGAATTACAAATTCACTTACAGAGAAATACTATTTACTAAAAGTTATAAAGAACGTGCCGTCATGTATACGTAGCTTAAATATTACTTATATTACTTAAAAGGTACAATTCTAAAATAAAAATTATATTTAGGTAATGTGGGTAGTTGTATAATGCAGCGAGTAGGCCGATGCATAGTCGCTACATGTAGTGCCGAGCGGCGCGATACAAAACAAATGTTTACTAAGGCCGTAGCCACAGTGATAAAAAAGCGGTGGATTATGTTGTTAACATTTTTTGTAACGCAAATTTAATTAGTTATATTAGCATCGAAGAATCCCTTAAAATGTGTTTTCTAAGTAGGTTTTTATAAACTATTGGCGATTTTACTGATTTTATATCCTTTGGTAATTTGTTATAGAGTTTTGCCCCTTCGTACTTAATATTATTTTTCCCGTAGTTAGTCCTTGGTTTTATTAAATTTATGTTATTGGCCTGTCTAGTTATGCGACTTTGAACATTTATCTTTTTTGTAAAAACTAATTTTGAGTGTTAATCTTTAGTCAGAATTTTCCTAATCAAAATGCATGTATTGTAATGTAGATTTGTTTTATATTCATGATTTTAGTTTCTTTGTAAATTTTTATGGTCGGTGTTAAATAATCATAATTGAATAGTATTTTAATAATTTTATTTTGAGCTACTTGTAATGTTTGGAGATTGGTTTTGGCAGCTGCTCCCCAAATCTCAATTAAATATTCTAAATGAGATTTGACCATAGAGTTATAGATCGTGTATCGTACTTGTTTTGGAAGGCATCGTACTATGCCACGAAGCGCACCTGTAAGGGAAGTGATTTTTGTTCTGATCTTTTCTATGTGGGGCCTCCACGTTAGCTGACTGTCAAGTATAAGTCCAAGATATTTCTCCTTATTTACTTGATTTATTGTTGTACCATTAATTTTTAAAGGATTATGTGCTTCTATGGTTTTATTTTTGGCTGCGAAGATTATATAATTAGTTTTTTCTGTATTTATAGTAAGTAAGTTAGATTGTAGCCAATCATGTAAAATATTTAAATCATTTTGAGCTTGTTCTACTATTGAAACTATGGACTTGCAGAGCTAATTCAAACCAAACCATCGGCTTCCCAAACAGCTAGTATTAAGACTTACTCAAAGTCCTTTGTGTTATTAGATTGTAACTTTCAGGAAGTGGAACGAATTTTGATGGGGTTAAAAGATGAATGTGCCACAGGCTGGGATAATATTTCTACTAAAATACTAAAGCAGTACAAACACATCTTAGCCCCACCACTCACTTTTGCCTTCCAAAAATGCCTGCAAGAGGGAATATTTCCCAAATGTTTTAAAAAAGCTGTTATAGTTCCCGTTTATAAATCAGGTAGCAAGACAGACATATCAAACTACAGAACGATATCCTTACTCCCCTCCATTTTAAAAATATTAGAGAAAATAATAAACAATAGATTGGTTCATTATTTATAAAGTAAGGCTCTTTTGTCTGATAATCAATTTGGGTTTAGGTCTAAACTGTCTACTGCTGTCGCTGTTCACCAGGTTACTGATTATATCGTGAGGGAACTTGACAGAGGCAATAAGACAATAGGTATATTTCTAGACCTCGTAAAAGCATTCGACACTGTCTCTATCCCTATTTTACTCAACAAGTTAGAAAGGATGGGAAAAAGAGGCAACCAGCTCAATCTGTTTACCAGCTATTTGAGCGGTCGAAGCCAATGCGTAAAAATAGACAGTGTTGTGAGCTCAGATTTGGAAAATACTTCCTTTGGCGTTCCACAAGGAAGTATATTGGGTAATCTACATCAAATATTTATACGATCTGCAAGTATTTGTCTCGGGTCTGGGTGTTTCTATGTATAACATGTATGTATTTACAAAAAAAAAGTATTTAAGTAGTGTATCAGTCATGTGGTACCCATCACACAAGCTCTGCTTACTTTGGGGCCAGTTGATGCTGTGTGAAATGTCCGGGATTATTATTTATTTATTTATCTAGCTCACGGTAAAATTATATCTTATGCTGACGACACTGCTCTACTTTTTTCAGCTAGTACGGACTCGGAAGTTTATGAATATGCACATCACGGCTTCAATATTGTAAATAACTGGCTTCAAGGGCACCTACTAACACTAAATGCTGATAAAACAAAATACCTAAACTTCACGATGCGGAAATCACAAGCTGCACAAATAAGTAGAACAATCCATGCACATCATGTAACCACGTAATTGACAATAATTTATGTCGCTGCCCCGCCATTTCAAACGCTAGTAATATTAAGTACCTTGGCGTTATAATAGACAAAAATCTATCGTTCAAATCGCACATAGAATTTTTGAGAAATAGAATCCGAAAACTAATACATATATGTATTTAAGACGTTCCGATGTATTGCAGATTCAAAGCTAATTTTGAATGTGTATCTTGCTTTATGTCAAACAATAATTTCGTATTGTATTACGCCATGGGGCGGAACTTTTAAAACTTTTATAATAGCTGCAGAAAGAGCTCAAAGAGCTATCCTAAAGGTAGCCACCTACCGCCCTTTCCTCTTTCCTACTAATCTATTATATAAATCCTGTAAAGTGCTAATAGTTCGACAGCTATTTATACTAAACCTTGCTCTAAGACAACATAGACTCCTTCCTTATTGTGCTGAAAATATTGACAATAGACGTAATGATATTCGTACTAATAGCATCCCACTAAAACATGCTTTCGCCTCTAGATTTTTTGTATTCCTCGGGCCTTTCGTGTATAAAAGACTTAATAGTAAACTAGGCATCTATGCAATGAATTTTACTAATTGTAAAATAAGCCTACAACATGCGTTATCATGTCTATCTTACGTAGAAACTGAGGAGTTGTTGGCTGTAGTAAGATAGGTAATGTTTTAAACATTCTACCTACCATTATGTTTAAATTAGGTTTTCGCTTTGTTTGTCTTTTACATGAACTTATATCAACATTTATATTGTAACCTTGTTTATTTTATTTTATCACATAAGTTTACAGTTTTTTTCTTTATTTACATACCTATACGTTAATATTGTTAGTCCTATCCAGCCCGAGACACAGGTTTTCCTAGTTCGGGCATATTATAATCAGTTACCTAAGTATAGTTACATAATAAGTATTACACTGTAATAATAAATATTATTTTACCTGTTGTAACCCTTAGCTCTTAGATAATTAATAAAGATTTATCATTATTATTATTATTAAAGAACCGCCATTGTACGTAGTAGAGCGAGTACCAATAGATTGGATGGTTTCATCAATGCACTAAGTTATGTTGATATTAAATATGTTGTGCCCCTAGCCTGAGGCAACATAACAACATAACAACTGTTTTATCAGCGGAAAAAAAAAATTGCTTAAACACAATGATTGCCTTCCGATTAAAAAACCCGTCATTCACTCACGCTTAGGATATACCTACGTGGGTATTTAATTATTGATTGCTCAAATTCTGATGTATTCTAATAATCTCAGCAAAATTTGAATATTCAACCTACAAAATGATCGAACTATGCTTTGCACTATATGAATAGAAATAATTAATGTATATTTCATCACATCCCTTCCTGGCTCTGTGCGAGAGGCTTCACTCTGCTTATCGCCTTTCTGAGCAGCCCGCACCTAACACAAATTTGAATTATTACTAACGCAGGGAAATTATACATTTCTATAAAATTCTTCTAGAAGCAATACATTCCAGCGAGCTGTCACCGCTCAGTAACTGAGCCCGCTACAGGCGCGGGCGCAGGCGGCCCGCAGCTACACAAAGATGGCCGATAAGCTGCATCACTTATTTTTCACTACTAACTAATTGTTTCCTCGTACGGCCGACAGCCATCGACGCTTGAAGATTAACAGTATTTATGGGACATACAGTACCATTAAGTACACAGTGCATGGAGAGAACAGCTGCTTCAGTATGTGAACGTTCCCACTACTCTGCTCTATAAAGAAGTCGAATGCCTGTTTTTTTCTCCTTCTATCTTTTTCAGAAAATAAAACTAATTACCTTAATTGCTTGCGACCTTCACATAAATTTATGGTAACATTCAGATATAGAGCCCTAAAATAAGGGAAGACCGTTAACTACAACAACATTTCAATTCATTTGTGCGTTAGTAACTGACAGCAATCAGCAGCATAACCCTAACCCACCCTAAACCTTCATTCAGAGCTGAGATTGAAACAAGCTGTTCTGTTCGTGTGCTGCGGCGCGGGGCGCGGCGCTGGCGAGGCATTGTATCAAATAGCTACATTCATAAATAAGGCATTACTGCGACAGCGATAAGCTCGTAGGTGTTGAAACTTAATGTGTACAAATCGACCGATAGTCAATATTATGTAAACTATTATTGGTGCGTAATGATGTGGTTAGGGTCACTGTCCACTACCTAGAGAATAAAAGACAAAATATTTTACAAACTACAGCGAGGTAGCGCCAGGGTCGGGATAGTTTATCGAAATAATGAACTACAAAGTTCAAAAATACCTTCAATCTACAAAATTATTTTCACTAACTGTTACTTAACTACGGCCACGTACAGAGTCTAAAGAGATCTCACTTAAAGCACAACAGTAGCCACACACAATATTTAGTGAACAACTGCCTTAATCTTTGACAGTAGGTATCTAAAGAGTTATTGATGATAGGTTAATCGGTTTACAGATGTGGACTGGAGGTGGACAACCACACGAGAGACACGTGGCGCGACGAGTGCTCTGTCGACAACAATGACAATATTCGGTCAGACTGCTTCACCATCGGAAACATTCATAAATATGTAAATCTGTAGGTACATTATAAATTATTATACAACAATGTATGGATTCGATCCAAATCATTTATTTATGTATTTATTTAATACAGTTATGATGTAAAGCTTACAGTAAAAACCAAAGTGCTATCTATCTTAAGATAATGTATTTAAGTTTTAATTTAATTAAAACTTTAATTAAAACAACCCTAAGTGTTGGGTTGGTGCGTTGTTCGCGTGATGGGTACGCGGTGTGTGGCTGGTGTTGGCAAACAGAGGATGGCGACGTCTGCCACAACGCACGTAGTTGTCGGTAGCATAAAGTGGCATCATACATCCATTTAGCTGATTACTAGCTCATCGTACTAGGTAAATCTAAAATCTAAATCTATATATTAATACGTGAAGCAAAAACTTTGTACCCCTTTTAACGAAAATTGCGCGGACGGAGGAGTATGAAATTTCGCACACTTGTAGTTTATATAAAGAAGGAGTGCAGAATGCTAATATTTTTTTTTAAATAATGCATTAAATACATTAATAATTAATTAATTATGGTAGATTTTCGACCAGTGGGCGACCACTAGTCTAAATAAATATTCTTTATTCAATAAAATCACAATGACCATTTTGAATCGTTTTCTTACATGCTAATGAATCTAGGTGCCGGTTCCTCCTCACTTAACTTTCTAGAAAAATCCACAAAGAAACTCATCTGGTCCTAACGCTTTTTTGTATGATCCTTGTTAATTTTGTAAGAAGTCAGTGAGGCAATAATTGAAGAAGGCAACAATTTGCAAACTTGGTTATAGTTTCTTCTCCTCCAGTGAGCCAGACAGGGGATGGGGTAATCTAATTCATTAAGTTAATTAAGTTAATGTTGCGCGCACGCCTTGCCCCCTCCCTCCGTGCCCCCCTCCCCAGCCCCCAGCCCGCCTGCGCGCGCACGACTCGCCGATCCACTCATTAATCTACTTATTACCAAACAAAGAAATCGGAGCCCGCTAATAATGGAACGTTGTAATCTTTAAACACATAATTCTGTTTAATTTTTACAATAAAACGTGATAGGTTGCATGCGCGGATCATGCAAGGTTTTATAATAGGTAGGTCCATAAGCTAGACTATAATATACATACTCATGATCTTAATGTATGCTATGCTACTGACAGTCACAACACCGCAAGTGACAAGACTCCTTTTCATCACTTTCAAGCCAATCGCGTGGCGTGAGAAGGTAGATTGAGCGATGTCTGCTATAGGCACAATGACATGCAGACTAGAGGCCACAATCGGTAACCAAATAAGTATCACTAAGCAATTAAATGCTTTTTCCTATTAGAAGTTTATTGAAGGTGACCAACCTCCAGTTTATTTATTGCTCCGCAAGACACACTCGGCTTACCTGATATACTTACCTCGGCGATATTAATTAAAACCTGTTTTATGTGCCCATTGTAAATAGATTCCAAAATAAATAGTTTTATGTGCTTTGGAAATAGATCTGAAATCAAATGGATCAATAAATACTTTGAGGCATAGATATGTGGTACCTGTAGTAGTAGTATTCAACATTTTAATGTTAATGCTTGAGTGAATAATGAAAGGTATGCATACTATGCTCAGCAACAAAAATCTATGTTAGACTCAGCTTTGTCTGACGAGATCTTTTTTCTTCTTCGTATGAGTAAATTCTGGTGACGGCCGTCCAAAAATCGACTTTCGTCATTTTATAACAACTACTTGAAAAGCGTAACGATATATTAAAGGGCACTTCGGAAGCATTTCTTCGTATGAGTAAATTCTGGTGACGGCCGTCCAAAAATCGACATTCGTCATTTCATTTCATAACAACTACTTGAAAAGCGTAACGACATATTAAAGGGCACTTCGAAAGCATGGAAGCACTCAGGTGAAAATGGCACTATGCTCCTTCATTCTGTCGTTGACCGAGTAATCTGTTTAAATTCGTTGATTTGTTAAAAATTACAAAATGATCTATGCCTTTCACCACTTATAAGATTTTATAACATTATTATCATATCATCATATCTAAGATCTTACCGATCGCTTTAAATACCGATACTCTCCTGATTTACTTAACAAATTTAGTGATGAAAAGGTTGCGTCATCGTTGTAACATTTTCCGCAGATGTAACAACACAGCTCACAGCAGTAAGCAGCAACATTATTCCATTCGTGAGCTGGAGTTGTCGACGCGACGGTGCCGCGGTGGTATCGCGGTGCGCATCTCAGCTTGTCAGCCAACAGCCAACAAATTCGAAAGTGCTGTTCCATCGATATCTCCAAACTCTCATCTCGTATCTGTAATTAACATCGCGCTGATCGATACCCTAGTGCTGCCAGTTTATCGATAACTTTTAATTGACAGCTCCGATTAGGAACAACCCTAAAAGTCGACTCGAAAAATTGTAAAGTCCAATTAAAGTGCTGATAATCTAATCAAAGAGTCTTTGCTGGACGGACGAGTGGACGGGCCACAGTATGCATGCAGCTTACTACCAGTATCGATACTTGCAACAGACTGCCCTGTTGGCGTTGGCGCTGCATCGTACCGAAGCGCACACCTCTCGCGATCCCAGCGCTCATCTGTAAGTTCTATAAGTAAGCAGGAATGGAAACAGAAACAAGTAGTGGCTTTCTTACAGGTTGATATTGCTTGAGGCAATTGAATAACTTCCAAATTGAGGTTTCCATTGCGCATGAAGCAAGTGTCCAGCACAGGCCCTGTATGGAGTACTATACTGTATGGAGGCGTGTTGCGGGACGCAGTGGTCGCTGCCGAGCTGCCGAGTCTCGGGTCACGTCGAGATTTATAGTTTAATCCTGGTTATTTATGTTTACGGATTTATTTGAATTTAATTTACTAGGCAACATACTTTATCAGTCGTATTTTCTCCAATATTTTAACTGCCGTTTGGTTTTATAGCGGGCGGTGATTCACGCGAAGTACCTACCTTACCTACACGCCACACAGGACTGTGTGCCAACATCCATAATATTGTTATGTACACAGGTGCAATGACGTGCGTCAGATACGATTTACATTTGCATTGCGTATTCACTGAATTTTTTAGGTAAATAAATTATTAGTTCTTCTATTAAGTATAAACAAATACTAATCGAAATATTGGTGGAAAATGCTCACAAGATATGTAAGTACCTACGAGTATACTTAGTTAGGTATATAAGACTTCAAATTCACCTTTCCAAATGCTTAGTACATAGCACGACCAGCATTGAAATTAATGGGAGGTATATTCCAATCATGTATATTCCACAATTTTCCTTGGTCCTATTATTGCTGATGAAGCTTAGTTAGACTAGTTTATTTTCACAAACACATTTATTTATTTGCTTAATCAAAATAATATACAATTGCTTATAGATAAAAAACACAATTCAGTTCACTGACAAATATTCATTAAAAATTTTTTGATTATTAATTAAAAATAATCACAGAAATGTACAGAATAATATACAGTAATATAAAATACATGTGAAACCATTTACAATTTCAATTTCCAGACGAGTGTCTTGTCGGATTTTTCTAGAACTGGGGTTAGGAGGAACCGGCACCTAGATTCACTAGCATGTAAGAAGACGATTCAAAGTGGTCCTTGTGATTGTATTGAATAAAGTTATATTGAATTTTGAAAAAAAATTCTCACTGCCAGAGGTCAGCGTTCCCAAGACACTGGCGGTATTGCCACGTTGATTGGCAATGTTGATACACTGAGCTAAATAGGAGCCAGCTCTTGGGCCACGCAATGTATCTAGCAGACGCCGCGCCGTGAAATAATTTTGAAAATGCGATGGGCTCCTGTTCCCCTCGGGCCCAGGGTCTCGACTCCAAAAGGCTCAAATATGTAGGCCTTATTAAGACCGGTATAATTGCGACTTTTAAGGTCCTCGGCACATTCAGCCGCCGAATTTAATATTATATTATAATATAATGAAAATTGATCATACACTCAGTCATCATTTCATGAAGGTGCGATGAAATAGTGTTCTAACTTCTGACTAGATACAATGTTTTCATCATTGAAAAAAAACTGGCTCTCTGTTTCTTTTTTTTAGTATTATGTTGTTTTTGTTTTTATAAATATAAATAAATAAATAAAAAAAATTGCAAATAATAATAATAATTTGTTTATATCAGACAAGTCAATACCAGAATGCAATTTCAAAAGAACCTAAAAAATACTTCATAACCGTAGTGAGTAGCAAAATAGTGATCTTCATATAATCAACTAGGAACATAAATAAATAATACATATCTAAGTTTCGTCAAGAAAACATAAATAAGTATTTTATGAGGCACATGGTGCGCTTCTTTAATAAACTTCTTGAAAATGCAACCTAATTTACATTATCGTATCTTTATATAAAATTCTCGCGTCAAGATGTTTGTCCGGGATGAACTCCGGAAGTACATAACCAATTTATATTAAACTAGCTGGTGCCCGCGACTTCGTCTGCGCAGGATTAGTACTTCGTGTTATTCTAACGGTTTTTGCAGCGCACGCCAGAATAGCTTGCAGATGGCAGATTTTTTTTTACTAACCTGACATTTATCGTTTTATTTTGGACAATTCACACAATATCTTTATAAATTATAGCCTATGTGTTATTCTGATGTATAACCTATATTATTGTTAAGTTTACTTAAATCTATTTTAGGTGTTTTTGCGTGAAAGAGTAACAAAGATACATACAAACTTTAGCTTACTGTGTGTAATTTGGTCAAACTTAAAAGATAAGATAGTTTTTATCTCGATTATTAACATCAATATTTTTATTGCATATCAAATGTTTTCCTACCATAAGTTCCATAATATTCTAACAGATGGCAGAGTAAGTTAACTTCAACCTCTAGCTTTCTAGTTTGGGTAAGCGTGTATTGGTTCAACGTATTAGAACTACTGAGCAGCAGCAACGCGTAGCCGGGTCAGCTAGTTATAATTAAAATTACTTTATTGTTGATAGGAATGCATGTCCCATGTTGCTCTGCGGAACTCTGAACTGAAACATTTACAATGTATAACCTACAGTTACCTTGTATTCAATAGAGTTCAATTGTTTTATAACAATGATTAGTAGTCAGCTCCCAACTAATTAAACGCCATTTAGTTACCTAAATTTTTTGCAAGGTTTACAAATCATGATTTAACTTATAATCTAGTAAAGCTGACGTCATAATTATGCTATATTTGAAAACATTTCTGGTAAGACGCGAAATATCTGTTTAGCCGGTAACCGGTAGAGGACTCCGGACTCTATCAAAAATTACCACTTCAAAGCGTAATATTTATCAAACTAATATCAGCATTGAGAAAATGTTTTAGAAACCACCCAATATCTAAAAAATAAATTGGTTGTCTGTAAAGTCAGTTTACGGACGATAGTTTAACGTGACAACGTCATAACAATCAAGTTATGAAAGTGCTTTACGAGCAAGCGAAAGGCACGATCGGCACAACGGCTTGAGCGTTTGCTTGAGCTTGAGCGAACGCTCAAGCCAATCGTGCCTTTCGCTCGCTCGTGTAACGCTCTCGCTCCGATCGTAAGATAAAATTAAATTAGAATAAGTTAGTAGCAGCAGAATACCAAAGTTAATTTTTGATAGTTCAAAACCTAATTTTAGCTAAAATTAGTTAGTTTGGTGCCAACAGAATTTAGACTAATAAGTCATCCTTTTTCGTGCGTGCAGCCGGCATTCATCGATTATTAGACGTTGTCACTTCAAAAGGCCTATCCATACGCCACACGATGGGGTGGTCAAATAAAAAAAACAATCTCACTTTACATTTAGAGGAGCTATAAAACTCTTTTGACGTGACAACGTCTAATAAATCGATGAACGCCGGCTGCACGCACGAAAAAGGATGACTCATGTCCCGTTACGCTCATTGTAACGTTACGATCGTAGCGAGAGCGCATAATAAATGATGACGTTGACGTTGACGTTGTAAGACAAATGACGTTGTCACGTTATACAATCGTCCGTAAACCGACTTTACAGACAACCAATTTTTGAAGTGAAAACTTCTTTTAGCGCGGTACGCATATTTTTAGATGAGGTAACGATGGATGAGGATGAGATGAGGTAGGATGAGGTAAAACCTCTGGATTCGCGACACCGTTACCGTCTGGGGCGAGACGCAGCCGGCTGCCGCGCTCGCCCCATTTGATTATAAACCTTAATTCACATGTTTACAGTCTACTTTTGTATGGAGAAGTTTACTGAGTTAGGTTCTTTGATATAGATGCAGCCGGCTGCCGTGCTCGCCCCATTTGATTATAAACCTTAATTCACATGTTTACAGTCTACTTTTGTATGGAGAAGTTTACTGAGTTAGGTCCTTGATATAGACGCAGCCGGCTGCCGTGCTCGCCCCATTTGATTATAACCTTAATTCACATGTTTAGTCTACTTTTGTAAGGAGAAGTTTACTGAGTTAGGTTCTTTGATATATTATCTACATTCTGAACAAAAAATATTGCATCATCTGTGTTCGTTCAGTATTTGATTGGCAGTCGCCATAATTACTGATTTTGAAGCGATTTATTACTAAAGTCTAACGCGCCAAAATAAGTTTTCACTTCTGTCGGCACTCCCGGAATGCAACCCGATTTTTTTATTTTTAGTTTTTAAATCATAACTTTGTATAGACTTCTAATAAGTATTCCTTCTAATAAGATTTATAGTTGGTAAGCAAAAACTCTTATTAGGTGCGGACAGACAGACAGACGGAAAATGATTCCTTTTACAAACGCTATTTACTGGCAATCTGCTCGTTAATTGAAGGAATAATAGTTAAAAAATATAGATATATATATATTTATATTTATATTATTTATATGGTATGCTATGGTATGGTATGGTATTTTCAATATTTTGCCTCCTACTTCCTCGTATCAAATTGTTTTTAAAGCAATTGTTAGTTTTATATTTAAATTATAAAACAATGTCTAAAATATGCAATAACCATCATCTTCTTCTAAAGTTGGCGTTTTAACTTACAGCTTACACTAACATGCGGAAAGTAAGCTAATGAAAACATTAGCCGTTAATTTTTTTTCAGAATTCAATCTAGGAACGTTTTCTGATAAAAAAATCGCGAATTGAGCGCCGTAAATTCGCATCAAGACCATTTGGACAGATAGTTGCCTTTAAAAACGATAGGATCACAAAGAGTTTCTTGTCAATTCTTCTCAAACTTGAGTAAGGTGGAAATGGCATCTTAACTCACCTGATGGTATTAAATAAAAAATATTTGATTAGATTTATCTGTAAAGTAGCTTCTATCGCGAAGGGTGATCTATCACTAGGCCATAGACGACAATAGTATGTGACATTGAATGGGGCCATGGGGCCCATTGTCCGGTGCTGAGCCGCCGAGGGCTAATTGCGAACAAACAACTGATTAGGACATGGAGGGTCACTTTATATAATTTTATTCATAGGGTTAGGGCGTTTCTATACTTGAAGCTACGTTGAATCTCTTTTTAAACAAAATGACAAACTATTATTTGAAACTACGGCACTTGTTAAAATTTATAAGAATATTTCTAAGCAGTTTAAGAAATGCTAAAATAGTTATTATTACAATTATTATTTAACAGGTTTCAGACACAAAACAAAACGATCGATGCTTAAAAATTTCTAGAAGAAAAACAAGCACTAGGTTACGTACACAATACATCATAATTTTATTGCCACGTTCAGAAATTACAGCGTTGAATCTCATCTCAGTAGCACATCAGTGCAACACATACCTAATTGAACTTTAATCCCATGCGCCCGCGCAGCTGCGTGTAACCGATACACTTGATGCTCAGTGCTGCGTTTGTTGCGGTCATTTTTTACAAACAACACAAAAAATAAGCCACAGACCCTTCACGCTCCCCAGACGCCCGTTTGTTTAAATCAAACAACTGAAGCGAAATACGCTGTCTTCTACCTAATACCATAGACAAGCTCTTTTATGGTCTGTAATACTTAGGTACGTTATTTCGAAAAGATCAAAACAGCTTTATTTTGAGATTATTTAATCAGCCAGACTTTTCATTTACATGAACACTGACTAAACCCGCAGTTAGCAACATGTATAGGACAACTCACGAAAGTTTTGAAAGTGAAATCACCAGTCTTTAGTCAAATAAGTGTCTACAGATGTTATAAAGCTCTATAATAATGTTATAATTATCACAGTAATAATCATTATGTCACAAGCTCGTTAGCTTCATAACCAGGTATCTTCGCTCCGATCAGTCGATAGCCACAGCTCAAGCAATAATTACTACGACAAAACACAGCTTCTTCGTCAATTAAATGGAAAAATACGTCACGAAGTCGCGACAAAACGGTCTCGCGGGGATGGCGCGTGATAGTCGCGATGCGCCGCGATACGGAGCGATGGATGGCCAGCGATGCGCCGATTCTGTAATTGTGACAACTTGTCCGATCGAGAACTGCTGAAGAGATAGGACGACGGCCCATTAAAATGTATGAGGCGGACTGGTGTGTTGCCATTCCGCTATTTGTTGGTAATGCTAGAGATTCTAGATTCTAGTAATGGAGGTATCGTTAAGTGATAATACGTGTGGAAAACGTGTTACGAATGAATTCGTTGAATCCCATACATTTTGAATAAGACCACAGTATAACATATTGTAAGACATGGCAAAACTATAAGGGTATTTATCTAATAATAATTTTAAAAATATAGCGAAAGTTAAAGAAATGGCCAAAATAAATAAATAGCACGCGCCAGCGAATTACTTCGTGCGGTTTAAACCGCGCTATTATGAGGTTTGTAACTTTCAAGTAAAAAAAAACGCATTTAAAAAAAACCTTTCCACTGTAAGCTCATAAAAGCTGAGACGTGAACGAAGTGATTATAGTGTAAGCACACCTTATATAAACGTAAATAACTAAATAAGCCGTGCAATACGAGCGCGCCTAACTCTACGATATTGATAGGGCGATTATGTCGTCGTTGTTATCGCGTCGCCGGTGGTCGCTCGCTGACCTGCGCCTGCGCAGCGCCCAACTCGCACAGACCAAACGATAGCAGGATCTGCAGAGTTTTCACTTTAATGCTAACACTGATACCGATTTTGTCAAACGTACTGACAAACTGCGGTAGCCGAGTGGCTATGTACTGTATGGGAACACACGCTTCTTAAAAACTCTGATTGCTTGCTCTTCTCCGTATTAAATCTATAACCAGATCAATACAGATAGCTTCACATTCAAGGTCTGGGCAGAAGTGACGAAGGCAGCTAATGCTTGATTCGGTATTGTTCAGCGAGCCGCTACTGGAACATGTCTAGGACGCGGGACTAGGCGGCGGGCGGCAGGCGGGGCTGACACTGCGCGAGACAATGTGCTTCCGATTAGTTCGCGCGATTAGATAGCGCTGGCTAATTGTTCTATTTAGTTGAGGGCAGTTTACTACTGTTTTGCTTGTTCGTTGTTCGTTGTAATGCTCTCACAAATCTGACGGTTTTGTTCGAGTATAACATGAAGTTGTGCGCAGTTTGAATCAATCTATAAATTTTGCTCTGGAATTTGAAATTAATGGTGGCGAGGTCAGATGCGGTCCTTAGGAACGTGCTCGCACTACACAACAATAAACTGAGTGCAACAATACAATTAATTACCTTCACAGCGCTTATTTTCCTCTTTTTAGACAGAGGTGCTCAAAATGGCGGCAAAAGTTTCATATTTCAGCGCGCATTGTACGCCGTGACGCGTACGGAACCGACCAATGAAATCAGTTAGCGACTACGATTGGCGGTCACGGTAGGTGATCACATGACATTGTGAGGCAGTGGTTGGTCTGTACTGAGGGTGGTCGTACGATTTTGCGGGCGATTTGTTCCACGATCATAGCATGACGAGTCGATTGCTATGGTGGGTGGTAGCTTCGCTACTTTATTGAGTTCATAAAACTCTTCTTGAAACAATAAATTGCTTTTTCAGAAATGATTTAAAGTAACAAACAAATAAGATAAACTTTTTGAATCAAAAAATTAAAGGAAAAACTTTTCAGACAAAATATTGCTCCAAACAAGCACGGATCAGAGGTGTCGTGGGAAAGAGGCTGATCACCATCAGCTCCGCCAACTTAACCCGTTCTCTCGCTATTGCATTTAGGCTTCTCCGCCCTTTACTATAAGGTGCACGTTGACGATACGTAGACTGGCATGTTTGTTTAAACAGCAAATCGAATTAAGTGTGGTATAGTTGTCGAGCCATTCAAGAAATAATAGTTTTAATTTAAAATGTAAGCGGTCCGTCTGCGTCCATTATTCGCTCGTCGGGTAATCGAGATTTCATTAACATCTTGTGTTTTGTGAAGTCGAGAGGAAACTTCCAGACTCGCAGGTCAGATTAATAATTAGTTTGCCTACATGTAGCCTGCGAAACAACAATGAAAGCTTTTAAACTTTCATGGTTTTCATTAGAGTTAGTGACCCGTGGGTTTGAAGCCGCCGAACGTGTCTATCACTAGGTAGGTATCTGTTCGTTTGTTTGAATAGACGTATGATTGGTTTGATTTGATTGTGTTCTCAATTGCTTTCCATATCAGCTTCTCACCATGCATACCCAACTCGCGGAACAGTAGATAAATGATGAAGTGGTAGGTATCGGACCTTAATAAAGCTGTCTTGTCCCACTCCATCAGTCAAGCTTCAAATAAACAATAGTGCATAATTTTCTAATTAGTGGTTCCCGGCTAATCACCTTTCTGCCGTCACGGTCTCGCCACGGTCTAGTCACGGTCTCGTCACGGTCTCGTCATGCTGTCGTCACGATTTCACGCCTATTAACGCGTGTCGCTTCGCACTCATCAACTTTTTGTTTTTCCTGCTGATGACTCTAGTTCTTCTTAGAAATGAATTCCGACTTTGGTCTGCACAATCTTAGAACCAAAGTTAATTTTACAATATTATATCAGTTACCTATTTATGTATGTTCAAATATTTGAAAGTAATGTTAGAAAGCGTGAGAACGTATGTAGCCAAGAGAAAAGAGAATGATCCACTTCCAGCCCAACGAGATGGGAGGAGTTTATTATGCTAAGACCAGTGTGGCCGATGGTGATTAAAACCAAATCCATGATCGTTCAGCTAGTCGTCAGCGTCAGTGTCCTGGGTGGTCGGTGTCGGTGGAGGCCGTCGATTTGTCACCGTCACATGCGCGTGGGCAGTGATGGGTCCATTTTGACTGTTGTATTGTGGCCCTACGACAAGACGCAGCCTAAATAAGTTATTATCGCTATCTGTTGATATCCGAACGATTGGATGATGGGACAAGTCGAGATAGAGGAATCGTTATGAAGAATTAATGAATGAATGTGATCGAAATTTTATTTTTGAACCTTTTTTTTTTTAATTTAAAATTTATTTATTTCATAACAACAGATAACTTACAGGGGCTATTAACCGTCGATACCAGTCTGAGGCCTGTGTTTTAGAACTTACTAAAAGTAAAATATAGGTGCTTAACTTCTATAACTTTACCATAAGGATTCTTTGACCTCAACCATATACAACTACCAACCATTTAAAAGAAACGGAGCCGATGCAAATCTACCCAATTTACTTTCCATCACTTCAGTTTACAGTTCCAGTAACTGTCCGGGCGCATGTAAAGCTCGGCGCACACTTGTCACGCGGTCGGCCGGCGCGGGCCCAGGTCAGCGGACAGGCGCTAATGAGCGGCGCATGTCCCGCGTGACGTCACGCGCACCTTACGGGACGCGCGACAAGCGCTAATTGTCACGAGCGAATACATTAGGGCAGGTGGACAATTGATGCCATTGACGATGGTACTAGTACCTACCATGTCGGTGATCCTTGTAATTGCCTGACGAAATAAAGTTACTTTGTTGTAACTGGAGACATGGAGGTTCCGAGTAGAGATTAGGTATTTAGACGTGAATCATATTTATTATGTAATATTGTACAGCAGAACTGCCAGGCACTTTTTAAGCTTCGCGGGGGCTTTAGATGGGACCTGATGGTGGGTATCATGGACATTGAGAAAGGATATGAGCATTTCGGCATAGACGAATCAGACAAAGTATATTAAGGAATTCAAATATGTAATTGTAGGTACTCACGCAAGCCAAATATTAATCTAATAGAAACATTTTATAACATAAGTCTGCAGTTAGGAAAATCAAATATGGAGTACCTCATGGAAGCGTATTAGGACCCTTACTCTTTATCGTATATATAAATGACCTTCCGAACACAATTAATCAACCTATGACATTATTATTTGCTGATAATAGCACAGTATCAATTAAGTACTATGACATTTACTCTTATAAATATGACATAAATAATTCTCTTAATTCAATAATTTCATGGCTTGACAACAACAATTTAAAAATAAATATTACTAAAACAAACATAATTCACTTTAGTCAAAGAGCTCAAATTCCAATGGATATTAATCATGAATTCCAAGGTTGTAATATTAATAAAGTTGACTCCATACGATTTCTGGGCTTACAAATTGACCAAAAACTTAATTGGAAATGCTACATAGACATACTAAGTAGACGAATCAGTAGTTCAGCATATTCTCTATACAAACTATCCGCAACTGTTAATATACAGTCATTGCTCACGGCTTATTACGGGACAATAGAATCCATACTCCGATTTGGTATAATATTTTGGGGTAACTCTACTGATAAGGATATAATATTTAAAGCACAAAAACGTACTATTAGATCCATGTTTGGCATACCTATGACTGACAGTTGCAAACCATTATTTATTAAGCATAAAATTCTTGCACTTCCGTCACTATACATTTTTGAAGTTGCATTATTTGTAAGAAAAAACAGTCATCTGTTTTTAAAAATGGCTAACGTTGCTGTGCGTAACAGACGAGATAACAACAGACTCAGTACGCATAGTTGCAAAACTGCACTGATAAATAAAAGCTTAGTCTGTATGGCACCTAAAATATATAATAAGATACCTAAGTCATTTTTAAATGTTAGTGAGATTATATTTAAAGCAAAATTAAAACAATTATTAGTAAGTAAGTGCTTCTATAATATTAATGACTTCTTAGCTGCCGATTTGAAACATTGACATTTAATTCTATAATTTTATAATCACTTTAACTATGTACTCGTATATAATACAAACATAATTTTCAATATTTGCATGCCTAATTTTTAAGGTAGAACATAATAGAACCATTCAATATATTTAAGACCTACAACTGTAACCCACATTATGTTGATATAATAAATTATATATAATAAATTATTCTTTATCTTTATCTTTATCTTTAAAGACGATTAAGTTTATTGAGTTGGTCTTCTGTTAAATCGAGGTAGCTGACGTCATCATTATGTTTGTGCGCAATTTCTAGCGCAATTTGGCGTAGGAAGAAAGTTTTTGAACCGTTCCAGAAAGCTAAAGGCAGCTAGATGCATATACATGAGTACACAGTGTGATCGGACTTAAGTAGAAGTTGCTAGTAAATGTTTTAAAACAGAATATTTATGAAAATAATTCACAAAAGAATAAATTAATCACACTAGTAGTAATCCGTTGTATTTCAATTACCCTCGATAAAAGTGAAGCGAGCATCACTCACGCGGACAGTCGACAGTCGACAGCTCCACTCCACATTGGATGATCCCACTTCTGATATCATTAGACATCTAGCTCTTTTACAGTTGTCTAAATAAGGACAGTAAACTAGGACTTGACGTTAGTAATATTGTGGCTGGTGTTGCCAACTTTTCAAACGCGTAGAAATAGAATAACCTTCGAGAACTGAACTGACTCGGGAGAAACGGTCGACACAACATGCGATAGTAAACACTTTAATTACAAAGGAATGTTCCGTTTATGAGTGCCCATAAATCGTCGCCATGACTTTACGACTGATGGTCACTGGGTTTTTTCTGTCTCGGTACGCAGCCAGGTATATAATGTAAAATAATTCGTAATAACAGTAACTTTAGATTTAATATTTGTAAGATGCGAATATGTAATACAGTTTGGGAAATGTAGAGCTATCACACGTTCAACAGAATTCACATAAAACATATTTTTGGCGCTTCTCAACACTTGATTTTTTGAAGCACTTGAAGTCACGAACCTACTAGAACTTAAAGCATGGCTTAGTAGGTAGGTACCGTTAAACAAAAGTAAGTATTTAAAAACCAATCTTAGAGTTCCGTACCAACATTCAAAGAAAAAAGAAACCCCTTTAGGATCACTTCGTTGTTCGTCTGTCGTCTGCCTGTCTGTTTGTCTGTCAAACAGACAGAAAAAAACATCATGACCATTTATCGTGACGCTTACGTCAATAATTAGATTTATATTAGATTTAATGTATGGGAAAATAATATTTCAATTACAATATTAAATTTACATAGTTTTAGTAGTAATGTGTATAGAGGAAACTGTTTTTAAAATTACATCTGACAGCCTGCCAGTAGCCCTGCTACCAGCGTCCCTCAGCCCACTATGGGGAAAAGAACGAGGAGGGCTTCACCAAGGTTGTGCGCAAGAAAAAGAAGTCTTCTAGCAATTCAATTCAATTCAATAAATCCTTATTCAATAAAATCACAAGGACTACTTTGAATCGTTTTCTTACATGCTAGTGAATCTAGGTGCCGGTTCCTCCTACCCCCAGTTCAAGAAGAATCTGACAAGAAACTCGTCTGTTCTTAACACTTTTATGTATGATCCTTGCCAATTTTGTTGTGGATGCCGAGTGGAGATGGAGCAGATTCATCCCAAGCTTTTTTTTCATCTAAATAATCAGATATTTTATAATATGCTTTAATATACAGTTTCTGTTTTATTAGCCGAAATCAATTCAGCACCGCTCCGACTGGACCGAACCATCTGCTGCGTCCGGCTGTTCCTACGACTTATCCCGATTGCACTATTCCACGAAGGCTGACGAGATAATGGAATATGTGAAGTTGAAGAAACTTGTAGTTCTGTCAAACATTTGGAGTCACGTCTCGATAACTTTAGGACTTGTACATCGGAGTTCTAGACCTTTTTACAGGCAGGCTGACAGGCAGTTTACATGTAGTTCACCAAAATATGCAAGGTCTGCCCAGCAAAGTATTAGAATGTGAATTATTTTTAAATCATTTCAGTGTAGATATTATGTGTATAACTGAACATTGGATGGTACAATCTGAGGTACTTCCTTTCTACGAAAATTACAATATTGTCAGCAGCTATAAACGCAAGAGCGCAATACGTGGTGGCTCGTTAATTATTGTAAAAAATAACTTAAAATGCAAGGAGCGTAAGGATATTAGAAATCTTTCTATTGAAAGAACTATTGAGGTGTCGTGTGTCGAGCTGGAGCGGCATGTCGTCGTGAGCATTTACCGTCCTCCCAATGCTGATTTTGCGTTAAATGAATGCACTATGGAAGAAGTATAGCAAAAAATAGCTTGTGATAAAATCATAATAGTTTGTGGTGATTTTAATATAAATATTCCGATTGATCTAATATCTGAAAGACTTTTAAACTTATTTAAGTGTTTCAATTTAAGTCCTCTTTTTGATGAACCGACAAGAGTGACACTAACAACAGCCACTTGTCTAGATAACATTTATTGCAGTTGCACACCAGTTCATAAGTGTGTACCAAAACATTTTAGTTCTGACCATTACGGTCACTGCGCCACCTTTTCTTGTGATCGTATAGTTGAAGTTCAGAACTTGACTTACCGACCTATCACAGAGAGCCGCATCAAAACATTTCAAAGTAGAATTGAACACAAAGTTCCATGCATCGATGATCCAGATGATCTTTTTACCACATTGTCTAACTTAATAATTAAAGAACACGCTGACATATTATTTAGAGTAAAACATGCGAAGCAAAAAATTTTACTAGATTTGCGGACTGGGCTACACCAGGTATCTATAGAAGTATGAATACATTGTACGAATTATATGCTTCCAGAGAGACAATTTTAGATGATCCAGTTTTTATTTTACATGTTAAGAACTACTCAAAAGTATTCAAAAAAGTTTGTCATTGCGGCTAAATCACTGTTTTTCAGAAAAGAATAGAAAATTCTACAAATAAAATAAAAGGAATTTGGAAATTAATTAATAATGAAACAATCAAGGGCTCGCAATATACAATTCAAATTAGATATAAATTATAAATTTTAGTTTAATTTAATTATAAATTAGATATACCAAAAATAGTGACCAAATCGTTAAACTCTTCAGCCTCCAGAGCTTCCGTTTTATTAGAATCTAGTGTTGCAAAATGTAAGAATGAGTTAAGTTTTAGCTATATTAACGAGGCTAGTATTGTAAAAGCTTGAATATTGTAATTAACTTGAATGTTAATTAATATAAAAAATACAGTAGATCTTTGGGGAATTTCTACAAAGGTGCTAGGTGTCATTATCTTAGATATTACACCATGTTTAGCTTATATTTTTAATAGATATATCGACGAGGGAGTTTTTCCCGATCTCATGAAACACAGTAAACTCATTCCTATGTTTAAGTCTGGAAGTAAAAGTGATCTCGCTAATTATAGACCGATATCGATATCGATATCGAGAATTATTTTTTCAATTATTTTACTTAACGCAGGTAGCGTTCAGTAAAATCATTGAAAAAATAATTCTGAATCAGTTATTATATCACATTAACGTTAACGGCCTGCTACATAGTATAATCAATACGGATTTACTAAAGGTCGGTCAACAGCTGATGCAGGTATAGCGCTATTAAAACATATATTTGAGGCCTGGGAGAAGTCACAGGATGCAGTTGGGGTATTCTGCGATTTATCTAAGGCCTTTGACTGTGTGAGTCATTCAACCCTAATCACAAAGTAAAAATATTATGGCATTAAAAACCGGGTGAATGGCCTCATACAGTCTTATCTATCCAATAGAGTCCAGAAAGTAAACGTGGGTGGTGAGAGGTCCTCAGGATCAATTATTGATATAAGGGTACCTCAGGGTTCGATACTAGGCCTTTTTTTATTCCTAGTATACGATAACGATTTACCTTTTTTTGTAAAAAATATTTGTAATATAGTTTTATTTGCAGACGATACGTCTTTAATATTTAAAGTTGATAGAGGGAAAACCAGTATTTGCGATAGTTCTTAACTGGTTCACTGTAAATAATCTTTTGCTTAATTCAAAAAAAACTAAATGTATCAAATTCACTTTGCCAAAAGTTATTCATAGCCCGACCAACATTGAAATGAATAGAGGCAATGAATCTTGTAGATTCCACGATCTTCCTAGGTCTTAATATTGATGCAAAACTACAGTGGGGAACACAAATTGAAACACTTGCTGGTAGGCTTAGTTCCGCTGCATATGCAGTTCGTGCGATACGGTAGCTTACTGATGAAGCTACTTTTTTACTTTATTGGTAAAATATTTGTAATTCAAAAAAGGGCAATACGTGCCATTTATAAAATGAAACCACGAGAATCTTTGAGATAAATATTCAAAGAAATAAATATTTTCACAATAGCTTCACAATATATTTATGAAAATTTGTTATACACACATAAAATAGAGATAGGATTCAGCAAAATAGTGACCTTCATAGAATATGCACTAGGAATAGACATAAATTATACATCCCTAGGTTTCGACTAAAAAAAGTAAATAAGTCCTTTATGGGGAACACGGTGCGCTTCTATAATAAGCTTACTGAAAATGCTACTAAACTACCTATTAAGAAATTTAAAGCATACATAAAAGGTAGTCTTTTGATGAAAGTTTATTATAATATAAATGACTATATTATTGATAAGAATGCATGGCCTCATGTCGCTCTGCCGTCAGACAGTTAACCAACACACTTGAAATGTATAAACTCTCATGTATTAGTATTTCTTAGTTAAGGAAGTTAAAAGATCATATAAAACATATAAAACAGCGCTAGGACCAAGACGAGTTTCTTGCCAATTCTTCTCGAGCTTGGGTTAGGATGAATTGGCACCAATATTCACCTAGTATGTAAGACGTTTCAAAGTGATCCTTGTGATTGTATTAAATAAAGTATCTTTTGACTTTGACTTTGACTTTGAGTTTGACTTTGACTTTGACTTTGACTTTGACTTTGACTTTGACTTTGACTTTGACTTTGACTTTGACTTTGACTTTGACTTTGACTTTGACTTTGACTTTGACTTTGACTTTGACTTTGACTTTGACTTTGACTTTGACTTTTTACTACAGAAGATTTTTTAAACGAAAAATGTGTATTTTCGTCGTTTTCGTGGACGAATATTGGACACAGCGAAATTGTGTAACAGGTCGCAGACTTTACATAACAAATAACTCTGTGCTATAATACCTATATTATGTATAGATTTTAGGTATGTACAATTTATATGGGCCTTTGTCATTATGTTATTTTTTTACTATTCATGTTGTTTGATATAAAGATTATAATTAAGTAGGAATGAGGCAATTTTAATCTTGATTTAGAGAAGCAATTATTTCTACACAACCCGACGTCAGATCTCAGAACTAAACATTTCTATATATTACTTCCGGTAGAGACATAAGTATACGTTAGTACTTAATTTTGATTGCACAAAATATACCCGTATCTCAAGCACTTTAGCAATAACGTGTTGAAAAGACATAGACGTGTACAGCCGATACAACCTCAACTAGTTAGCACTCGCACTAGTTTGTGACATTATCACATTACTATCAACCCCGCCCGTCACTTAATGTCAAACGAAAACCAATGACTTCAAAGTGTAACATAAACTATCGGAAAACTAGTTTCCATTACGCATTTACGCATTATGTCAAACTCGCTAGCCATACCGTAATGTCACAAACTAGTGCTAAGTCCCTTGTAATCTCCCGGAGAAGTAGCAGATAGTCGCAGCGGCGCCGGCGCAATCAGCAGCATTTACAAACAATTTAGTGCGTAGCAAGGACTTTATTATTTCCCTACAGCTCGTGATTTCAGAACGGTTTAGATGCAAAATAATGGCAAAAGCCTATAGGACATAACTACGAGTAACTAAATACTTTTCAGTAGATTCAAGAAATACACAGATTATAATTTTCACTTAAAATAGGATATTTACAATGATTATATGAGTTTTCCTGCTTCCCGATATATCGGCACAGTTGCATGCGCCATGATCAAAAGATAAACTGTCAGATTATGAGTTTTGACTATAAACTATGTTCAAAACTAAAGTTTCTAAAGTTTTACTTAGATTGTAAAGAACAAAGTCAAGTCAAGTCAAAAGATACTTTATTAAATACAATCATAAGGATCACTTTGAAACGTCTTACATACTAGTTGAATTTAGGTGCCAATTCATCCTAACCCAAACCCGAGAAGAACTGGCAAGGAACTCGTCTTGGTCCTAGCGCTATTTTACATGATCCATCTTATAACTACCTTAACTACAAAATACTAATACAAGAGAGTTTATACATTTCAAGTGTGTAGGTAAACTGTATAATATAAATGACTATATCAATAATATAGTCATTTATATTATAATAAGCTTTCTTCAAAAGACTACCTTTTATGTTTGCTTTAAACATACCTATATGAGTCGAATTATTTTCGCTATATACGTGAGCGTACGTTTGTCCGCTCCAAATGTTTTGACTTATCTGTCTTCAGCGAAACAGGCGGCTGCGTTTGTCGGACGCACAGCTGACAGAGGCCCAATTTATAACAAGTGCCCGATCATCAACATGATCTTAATACCTATAACGGTTAGTAAATTTAGTAAATGTGGTTCCTTCACTTTCGTTCTCGCGAAGCCATTCATCTTGGAGCGCGGCCCTCCATCACGCGGCGCTACAGATAAATTCGCGTCAAAAAATTACACAAACAAATGTTTTCTTGAGCAAATCATTTATTTACGTCGAATGGAGATGGATCGTTCTCAACTTTCAGTCCAACAATGGCATCCTAGTCGATTACCCCGAATGCTTACCGGACCGACCGTTCTAGAACCTTAACTCCTCGCGATAAAGGCGATGATCCTCCGGCATATCGCTGTACAGTCGCAGTGATTAATCAGTGGGTATATACAGTCGAGGTCGGAGGCTGCTGCAATCTTCATTTATTAGACATCGGTACTAACATAAATATCTCACGTCGGTCTGTCCGGCAAGCGGCATGCGGCAGTAAGCGATGGCTCAATAACGGAGGGACTTGTAGAAATATTGGTATTGTAAAGTTTGGGACAGCTCGGAGAAGGAGTACCGTAACACTAACACTGCGAGTGTGATAACTGACATCTGGCATCTACAGCTTGTCTCTCTGAACCATAAACGGAGCTATCGAACTCACAATAAATTATGAGCTGTAATCCTGGAGTTGCGTGCTAAGTACCGATAAAAGGAGTTTGGTGTCGTGTTCGCTCTACGACAACGACGCGACGCGACGCCGACGGTGTGATGACATGCTGAAATAGATGTAGGCTTTAATTTAATAAACTTCAATAATTATTTATCATTATTGTTAGTAACCCTGAATAAAACGACATGGATTGCACGAGTTGAGTAACATTACTGCTGTAAGTGTATATTTATTTTTACAGTCGAATCAATTACGGGACCATTCACCCAAACAAAAAGGCTTAAAAGGCGAACCAAAAATATTGACATCACAAATCATAGCCCACAGATAGCGGCAAGAACAACAACGAGGCTTTTAACTCTTCCAGATAGAGATCTCTGTTTTGAAAGCACTCGAGTTGCTGCGCGCACTCTGCCCTATTCTGTGGCCGCAGACGTACTCCAACTCCAACCAACGCAACGCAACGGGTTGTTTTCAATTGTATTTAAACACCGTGTATTATTTTGTAATTGCTAGCCCGTTTATGAAAGAAACATAATTATTAAGTAATTATTTTAGACTAGTGACAATATATTGCAACAAAATAGTGGCCTCAATTCTGTTGGCACCAACTTAACTAATTTTAGCTAAAATTAGGTTTAGAACTATCAAATTAACCTTTGATATTCTGCTGCTACCTACTTATCTTAATTTAATTTTATCTATTTTTAATTTAAGCGTTCCTAATTTAGTTAGATGGTACCAACCGAATAGGTTTTACAAATGCTATGACTAAATAAATATATTTTAGACAATTCCTAATTTTAGAAATGAACCAACGGAATTGCCAATGACTTCCTGTCAAGTTCCTACCGATGATATTCTGAATTCTAGGCTATTTATATTACGCTCGTACTCCTGGGGATCGACTGTGGTATTTTAAACGTCAGTTCCAAGCTGAAGTACCTACGATCAATCTATACCTATAAAAGAGCTTAACCTGACTGACTGACTGATTCATCATCGCCGAGGCGAAACCGCTGAAGCTAGAAAGCTGAAATTTAGAAGGTAGCTTCCTTTTATAGCAAAGTCACCTACTAAGACGGGATTTTTTGAAATTCAACCCCTAAGAGAGAGGTGAAAACTGATGTATGAAACTTTTTACCGCGTAGTGCGATTTGCTTGAAACTTGATTTGAATAATTAAAATGCAAAATAAATGCAAAATAAATAAATAAATGGTGTTTCAGGATGTATCAAAATAACTTTTACAAAGGGGTAATATGGCGTGTCAAAGTTCTTATGGGAACTTTTTAACGGGGGTGGTGTGATTACTTAGAAACTTGGCTTGGGTACTTAGAATGCAAAATAAATGCTAACGTGTTTCAGAATTTTTTCAAAATAAACCTCATAAAGCCCTCATTATTTAAAAGTTTCATTCATTCGTTTTCACCTCATTTCAAGGGTGAAATGTGGTGAAAACCTATGTATGAAACTTTTTAACGCGTGGCGTGGTGGGAATTGCTTGAAACTTGATACCTATGAATAATATTAAACTCAATGGTTTCTCGTACAAACGCGCGGGCAAAGTGGCGAAGGTTCCAGGTAGTAATGTATATAGGTACTAAGCACATTTCGAACCCCGCTAATCATGTTAATTGCGACATTTTTAGACGCTGCTGTCAAACTAGCGAGCTTGGTTGGTCAGATTGAAAGACATAATTACGTTTTAAAAACTAAAACGAAAACCGACTTCATTGCATAAAATTTGAGAGCATAAAACTATTTCATTTTGAAATTTTTAGTGGAAAGTAGATGTATTTTGTTTATATATAATATGGGTAGACCAACTAAACTCACTGCTCTGCACTTACGTGCACGTAACAAACATATCATCGATGTATGCTATTTTTAGATTTTTGATAGTATACCCTTTCAAACAAAAAAATAATTTTCCGAAACGGTTCAGGCGTTTTCGAGTAATCGGTGAACATACAAAAAAAATTCCGATGAACCTCCTCCTTTTTGATGAAGTCGGTTAAAAATAAGTATTTTTATTGTATCATGTAACTAAAAATGTACGGTTTTCGCCATTTTTCCTTTATCTGTGCTATAAGACGTTGCTTCGTACCAAATTTCAAGATTCTGCGAGTGTCGAAAACTTGCGGAAATTTGCGGCATAAACGGTTGTATCTCTTAATTACGTTGGCTTAGAAGTTTGATTTTTTCACAGCTTTAAAGGACAGTAGACATTTCAGCTTGATACCTGTACGTGTTCTTGATAAAAAGGGTCTCGACAGACAGACGGACGGACGGACGGACGGACGGATAACAAAGTGATCCTATAATGGTTCCGTTTTTTTCTTTAGGTTCCTTTTCCTTTTTTTTCCGAGGTACGGAACGCTAAAAAAAGAAAAAAAATAAGATTCCGACAAATTGAGAACCTCCTTCTTTTTGATGTAGTCGGTTCAAAACGTTTTCGTGTCAATATTATATATGAGAAACAGTCTCAAGTCTATTTCTCTATTTCGATTTAAGTAAAAGTGGAATAAGTCTCTAAGTTCTTTCTACAAGTTGTAACTTTAAGCGAACTCTTCATAGCTTTTTAACGACGACCGCTGTGTTGCAGTGGATCAAGACCTGTCTCAGACGCAGAAGGTTGCGGGTTCGATTCCTGCCGCGGGATAAATGTTTGTATGATCTGAAAGTATTTATCTCTGGTCTGTGTTTCTATGTATAATATGTATATATTTACAAAAAAAAGTATATAAGTACCTAGTAGTAGTCACCCATAACACAATATCTGCTTACTTTGGGATTAGAAAACATTATACAAACTGGTTCATATATTTAATGCATTGCAGGTAGATATAATAGCTAAACTTAACATCCGTGACTGGAGATCAGATCTCTCGCGTATCAATAAAGTAATTTGTACTTATGTTTATATCACGCACGTCACGTCACGTCTGTCTGTCTGCCGTCCTGCCGTGCCGTCGCGGCCGACGGACCGCAGTAATTGCTTTACTCTCCACTAGCCACAGATAATCAAATGAGACAAGACACAAACAACGTAAGGACAGACAGATATTTCGCAATGTGATATATCATGGCGATGAAAGATTAGGAGTATGATGTCATTTTTTAATGTAATCGTGTAGTTTTGGTTTGATTTGAATCATCTCATTTTGTCTATAATAGAGTTCGACAGACGTGATGGCATATACACTGCCTGGTAGAGCTATGTTCTTACTGAGTAGAGTAAGGGGGCGTCCATAAATTACGTGAGGTGTTTTTTTTAATTTTCTGTCCCTCCCTTCCTCCCTGGTGAGATGTGAGATTTTATTCAACCCCCTCCCCCATCCCCCAATCTCACGTGAGATTTTTCAAAATGAATTTTCTTAAGAATAAATCTTAAGCAAATATCACGCAATATTTGTTCTGATTGAAACAAAAAAAAAATATACAATTTTGGTCCATTTAATCCAGATTTTCATTGTGTGATATTTGCCGAGACCCTCTCTCCAACGTAAGATTAGATGAGATTTGACTCGACCCCCTCCCCCCCCTTAAACATCTCACGTAATTTATGGACGCCCCCTAAAGTAAATTAATATTTTATTGCATCAAATACATGTTTGTAGGGTGGGTACATAGGTGTCGTATGTTAAATGAGAAACAATGTAGTTGTACCGGTACGACGTGCAATATTTTTATACAATGTTAAAGTAAAGTCCTCAGCTTAAATAAATATACATTTTAGTTATATGTAAAATGTAAAAAAATATGACATTCAAAAGAAAAGAATATTAATGATCTGAATGGATGAAATCATTTCAATTAACCATCTTAAATAGGACAATGAAAATTAATTATAAATTTCACAAGTAAACTAATTCAAATAAATCCATCGATCGCTCACGCTCGTGAATTCAATAACAATTAAAGCGAAGATTAATGAAGTGTTTAATGTTTTCTCATGCGCATGCGCATAGTTCAAATTAATCGCTCGATACAATTTGTTCTGCGCATCACGCAACGGATATCATCGATACTAGTGATGTTCTAATTTATCGATATGAAAACATTGTTACTAAGTTCACATCACTAACAGCTATCCAGATTCAATACAAAAGCTTTGTTCTGTTTGAGCGGTGTCACTCATCAAGCAGACATCTCGCGGCGATCGTAGATAACCAACTATCGATGCACTGCTCGACCTATCGATATCCAATGAAACATTGACGCACTAGTTACATACATAACTCAGAGTAATGTTTTGTTTCATATAAAAAGCAAAGGTTCGTATGAATATAGTTTTTGCCGCCGTACAACGACTGTGGCTTATTAAACTAAATGGTTAAAGGCTATAAATAGCTTAGTTTTATAAGTTAAATACATGTATGTCAGCTGTAATGATAGGTAGCTTCAAGCAGTGCTTGCATCGCGTGCTGGCCGACTCGGCTCTGGGCTCTGATAAGGAGAACTAACGGACTTATTTATTAGTTTAGATCAAATATTACTATTATTATACCTAGGTTACAATCTTTAAAACATAGAGAGTATTGTAGTGTTCTGAATTCTGGTTTCTCTCTTTAATTTGTAGTTCATAGCTTTCTAATAACTTCGTTTAAGATAGGTAATTTTTTTATATATTATATTATTTTGTAGAAAATAAAAACAAATATTACTGGACAATGCACACAACACCATCTAGCCCCAAACTACCAAAGCCTGTACTATAATCCAGGTGACTGATATAATACTTAGATATGTAGTTGTAAATACATACTTATGATACTTTATAACACCCAGACACAGAACAAACTAAATAAATAGTAAATAAAGAGTTTAATAAAACATATTTATTTGACTAGCCTGTCTGTCAGTTCAGCTGGTAGTAGCTCTGCCTTTTGCACTGCAGGTTGTGGTTTCAATTCCCTCCCATGATTTATAACACTCAGACACAAAACAAACTAAATAAATAGTAAATAAAGAGTTTAATAAAACATATTTATTTGACTAGCCTGTCTGTCAGTTCAGCTGGTAGTAGCTCTGCCTTTTGCACTGCAGGTTGTGGTTTCAATTCCCTCCCAGGATTTATAACACTCAGACACAAAACAAACTAAATAAATAGTAAATAAAGAGTTTAATAAAACATATTTATTTGACTAGCCTGTCTGTCAGTTCAGCTGGTAGTAGCTCTGCCTTTTGCACTGCAGGTTGTGGTTTCAATTCCCTCCCAGGATTTATAACACTCAGACACAAAACAAACTAAATAAATAGTAAATAAAGAGTTTAATAAAACATATTTATTTGACTAGCCTGTCTGTCAGTTCAGCTGGTAGTAGCTCTGCCTTTTGCACTGCAGGTTATGGTTTCAATTCCCTCCCAGGATTTATAACACTCAGACACAAAACAAACACCTATAAAGAAGTTATAAAGTATCATAAGTATTATTTAAAACTATATAAGTATTCTATCAATCATCTGGTTACCATAATATCGACGGTCCCACCGAATAAACGGGTAAAGGCTTTTGCCGTAAATTTTTTTTTTTGGATTTTTGGATTTTTACGCTTAAAATACACCTCCTAATTTTTTTTCAGATACATTTATTGTTTATATATATTAATATATATATTTAATGTTTATTTACGTTACTGTGAATGTTAATTCCCGCGGAAAATAAAAACACCAATTTCGCACGAATATTGCAAGTATGTATTTTGCACACCGTCTACTCTCATACGTTTATTGCAAACTAACTTATTAATATTATTCGTGGGAATTTGGAAACAAAATAATAATCGTAAAAGTGTTTACTGAATTTTGGAGTTTGCCTATAGTAGGTAACTTTCTGCATGATTTTATTCATTTGAACATTTTGATCTTCGTTTTCCTAAAGAATTTTACCAAACTTTACCAAAACATACCCTAAAACTGAGTATAGTTTGTTAACAATTCTAAATTGTATTATAAAAATGTGTTATTTGAATTGCACACATTTTCTCGTTGTTCCTTTTACATATCGATTTAGTAAAAGCATTTTATTGTCTATTAAAATTATGATATATTCCGTAAAAGATGGATGGACAATAGATAAATGCGAGAGGGGATCATCATCATCAACATATCAGCCTTTAAAGTCCACTGCTGAACATAGGCCTCCCCAATAGATTTTCAGGAAGAACGATTTTGAGCCCTCTCCATCCACCGACCTCCTGCGATCTTGACAATGTCGTCCTACGCTTCGTTTTCCTGTCCTTGGTTGCCATCTTGGTCGAACTTTTATTCCCCATCGGTTATCAGTTCTGCAAGCTATATGGCCTGCCCATTGCCACGTATACTTGCAAGTTTTGAGTGCTATGTCGGTGACTTTGGTTCTTCTACGGATTTCCACGTTGCGGATTTGTGAAACACCCAACATAGCTCTGAGCTTGTGTATGAGGCCAATAGTTAGCGACCAAGTCTCAGTTCCATATGTCATGACAGGTAACACGCACTGATTATAGACTTTCGTCTTGAGGCTCTGCGGTATCTGTGACGAGAAGATGTGCCGTAATTTCCCGAACGCTGCCCACCCGAGTTGGATTCGTCGGCTGACCTCATTGTCGAAGTTGGACTTGCCTAGTTGAATCGTCTGACCCAAATAGACATAATGGTCTACAACTTCGATTATATCGCTCTTAACATGTACCGGTAATGGTTCAACATGACATCAACATGTCTTGCTCATGTTCATTTTAAGACCCACCTGTTAGAAGGCGATATTAAGGTCGCTGAACACTGTGCCAAGGTCTTCCTGCGATTCTGCCATGAGGACTATATCGTTGGCAAATCGAAGGTGAGTGATGCGTTCGCCATTGAGGTTGATACCATGTGTATGCCAGTACAAGTGCTTGAAAACATCCTCAAATGCAGAGGGGAACAGTTTTAGAGAAATAACACCTCCCTGTCTCACCCCTTAATGCAATGGGATTGGGTTCGTGCTCTGGTCCTGGAGGGTGGAGGTCCTAGGATGCATTGAATCATTACATCACACAAGGTCAGAAGCGGTAAAACATCCAGCTTACTTTTCTTGGGCTGACGCTCGCAACAGCAAAGCTACGGATACACGAACTAAGAAGAAAGCCTTTAATCAAGGCGCCAAGTCCTTCAAGAAGGTGTTACAGAAGACTCGCTTCAATCGAATTGGCCGTATGGGTGCCAAGCTTGCGACACATCTAGCTGGTAGCAAAGCATTCTGGTCCTTGGCCAAGTCGGTGGAAGCGAACTTCAGCCGCCCTTCTCTCCCTCCACTACTAAAACCGGATAGATCTCTAGCCCATAATGCAATCGAGAAACCGAATCTCTTTGCTGCTCAATTTGCTGAAGCTTCACGTCTAGACTTAGACACTTCTAACGAAACCTCACCTAGCTTTCTTTGATGCGAAGCGACAATGCAAGAAATTGGCATTCATAAAATAAGTGCTGAAAACGTTACGGAGTCTTGATATGAACAAAGCAAGTGGTCCGGATGGCATTTTGGCTGTAGTTTTGGGTTGAAAACTTGTGCCCCTGAGTTGTCTCCCATACTCACAAGACTTTTTCGCCTATCTTTGAAAACTGGAAAAGTCCTAAAATCCTTGCTAATGTGCAACCTGTGCCCAAGAAAAACAGTCGCGCTGACCCTTCAAATTACTGCCCAATTTTGGTCACCTCCCTACTACGTGTCCTGAATACGAACGTCCTTACATACCTTGAAGACGACGACCTACTCAGTGATCGACAATACGGTTTTCGACGAAAGCGATCGACTGGGGATCTTCTTGCGTATGTCACGCACATTTGGAGTGAGGCTATAGAGAAATATCCGTAGGCTTCCAGCCTACGGATTGCCAGTTCAGTTCTGCTCATGGCTTGCTGCGTTCTTTTTACTGCACATAAACGAACTGCTTATGCCCGGAATCATTGGATATGCAGTCGACAGTACAGTTGTGGAGAGATACTTTGCCAACGCACGAGCCAGTAAAACTGACATTCAGAAAAATAGAGAGGAGATGCTTATGCGTCTGGATTTAACTCTCCAGGTCGTGCCCAATTGGGGCGATGCCAATCTAATTAAATTCAACGCATCTAAAACGCAAGTTTGTCTCTTTTCGGCGTTCCCCGTTTTCCGAAATGTACCGGTAACTGTAGAAGATCATCTTAAACTCTTGGGAGTTTCACTTACTCGGACTCTCAATTTTAGCTCCTATATTGAGTCCTCAGCCAAGACTGCTGCCATGAAGCCTCGCATTTCCAACATGGTGAGGCGATACTTCAGCTTTCAACTTTATATAAAGCTCAAGTCCGGTCGGGTATGGAGTATTGTTGCCATCTATGGGATGGTTCAGCCAAACACCAGCTGGCTGCTTTGGACTTGATCGAGCGTAGAGCATTGAGGGTGATAAGTAAGCACCTAAACGCTGAGACTAAGTTCCAGAGTCTCGAGCACCGGCGTAGAGTTGATTGCCTTTCGATCTTTAATAGAATACATTTCGGAGAATTTGCCCTGGATCTCATTCCACTGTGTCCCTTTCACAACAGGACAAGCAGAGGTACCGCTCAATACCATTCATACATTGTCAGTCTACCACCCATACAAACAAAGCGCTTTGCTTCCATATTTTTAATGCGTACAGCCAAGGATTGGAATGCTTTACCGTCGTCTTGTCTTTCCTAAAAACTACAATCTGGGTTTCATCGAGTCAAGAGTAAATAGGTATTTTCTAGAACTGCGTGCCCCGTCGTCGACCACATCGTCGCTTAACATTAGGCGAGTTCGTGCTCAAACGTAGGTCTATCTATGATAAAAAACCGGCCAAGTGCGAGTCGGACTCGCGCTCCGAGGGTTCAATACAAACCTATAAGTATAAAAGTAAAATTTCACCCATCACGACAATCGAGTCATAGTTGGATGATGTAACAAAAAAAAAAGTTCATGAGAAAAAGGGTAGTAAGTTTAAAATTATTAAAAATATTTTTTTTATATGATGTAACTAAAAATTTACGGTTATCGCAATTTATCCTTTATCTGTGCTATAAGACGTTGCTTCGTACCAAATTTCAAGATTCTGAGTTCACGGGAAGTACCCTGTAGGTTTTGATTCCCTTGCGAGTGTCGCAAATTTGCGGCATAAACGGCTGTGTCTTTTGATTGTGTTGGCTTAGAAGTTTGTTTTTTTCACAGCTTTAAGGGACAGTAAACTTGAGTATTTGATATAAATTTCAGCTTCATACCTCTATGCGTTCCTCTGAGAAAAAGTGTCTTGACAGACAGAGGGACAGACAGACGGACAACAAAGTGATCCTATAAGGGTTCCGTTTTTTTCCATTCGAGGTACGGAACCCTAAAAAACATTGTTTTGGAGTGTCATCCTGTTTTCAGTAAAATTTGTGCTAAGAACCAAATGACTAAAAATAAATAACTTATTTTAAACTTAATATTCTGTTTTATTGATTGCTATTTCAGTAAAAAGCAACATAACTAGATAGGTACTATTATAGGTTAGGTTAGATAGGTTATATTATATTATACTATTATTAAGTACCTAATTGTTTTATCCCTCAAAATAATTTAGAATAACCTATAAGTTCCAAGTTATTCTTAAATATTTTAAATATTCAGTACTTTGTAGTTAAACAAACGCATTTTACAAAATATTGAAAAATAATAAGCTAAATGAATAAAACAATAATACAATTTTGCACTTTAAAAAAAAAAAATGTGGTTTATTTTAAATATTTCAAATTCTATCCGTATATTATTATTTTATATTTTATGAAAAAAAAGATGATTTTTTTACCATTTATTTGGTTAAACATTGTTTATAGGTATATATAATAATCACCGAGCAATATTTTTTTACGTGTTTAATTGCTCCTGTAAAGTTACACTTTTTACTTTATACGTTTATTCGATGGGGCCGTCGATATACGTTTAGGGCTATGCTTAGTTTAGGGCTGGGTGATGTTATGTGCATTGTCCAGCAAGAGCTTTTTAAGCTTATTTTTTAATATACTTGGGCTATTATTGGTTTTCAATTCAACTGGCAGAGTGTTGTATAATCTAACCGCTTGAAAATTACATTCAATTGAACAAGCAGAGAGTTGTATAATCTAACCGTTTGAAAATGACACCCATGCTTAACAACTTCTAACCTCGGACATTGAGGGTTCTCTAAATCTTTTCATGTTGTTTCTAACCTTATTATTATCGTCTCACTAGTTAATTCTAACCAGTGTATTGAAAGTGTGTGCCTCAAAGACTCCTTTAGTGCACTTATCATGCTATGTTATGTATTTTATGTGCATGTTATCAATCTTTTTAGATTCTACGACATGACGGTTTCCTCACGATGTTTTTTTTCGCCGTTTTAGAGTACTTGTATACAAACTCGCGCACATACTTCTTCCAAACATCAAATTCCATTGGTGCACGACGGCATTCGATCCCACAACCTTAGCACTATCATTACCAATGGAACACCAGTGCTACCTCTTTTCTAAGAGTGGAATTTTACATCTTTTTTCATCCCTTCTGATCTTGTCGAATATCAAAAACAAAAAACAAACATACTCACAATCCTTTGGATCTTTGAGGAAGTCTAAACGTAGTCAGAGGCACGACCAAACATTAAACTTGCCACATGTCGAATAACAAGTCAAATAGTGACAGCACATGTGATACTCGTAGTAGGTTACTATCAGGCATCATTACCTACTCGTAGGACGCGAGGAGCGCGTTCAAGTCTTTTGTTGGGTAAAAGTTGACGTCAAGAACAAGCATTCAACACGTTTGTAATTTTCATGAAACTAATAGTTAATTAACTTGTAGTTTAAAATTAAGATTAGAGAGATGTAACTTGCCAAGTTTATGTTAAAACTTTACTTAGAGATCGTATATGTATTCATCTTTTAATTATCTTTTACACCAGAGTAAGTTAAGATCGCCATTCAATCTGTATGAGATGTTCATGTTCATAGTGAGCGTTCCTGGCACTAAAATACGATTGGAAATAATTGAATTCGAGCTATTAATCCCATCATTAAACTCCCGTTAGACAGTAGGTAGGTAGGTACCTACTTACGCCCATACAAAGCCTTTCAAACCTTCCGCTTCATACAACCTCATTCTATTTAATTACGAAGAATCAACTCCATAAAGAAAAACATAAACAACACTAAAGAGCCATTGATAAGGCGCGGCGCACACTCGCGACGCGCTCGTGGGCGTCCGTCCGCGCCCGCGCGCTGACACTTGACAAGTGACGCCATCTGTCACCGCACTAATTTGACGTCCCCATTCAGACAAATGCGCGGATTATAACGACTGGCATTTATTGTAAAACTAACAATTGTCTCTGAGCGTTCGTGTCACGAGGCGATTACTCTTCCTTGTTTAGAGAGAGGGCTCATGGAGAAATTATCCGTCGTTTTATTTAATTTACTTCGACGTTCTTTTGTGTGCTAGCACAGCTTATTATAGTTTTTATCGTACCTTTTGTTTGAACGGTGGAAGTGTTTAAAGCAAACATAAAATACAATAAGTAGGTGTTTATGTTACTTTATGACGACATCTCATTATTTTAATATTTAATTCTCATAAGATAAACGTTTGTGCATCGAGTACGTACACAAGTGACTCGTAGGCAGCTTCACAGAAATAATAAATGCGGTTCGCTTATCGTGGGCCATATCGCATGCGTTTATTTACATTAAACAATCATACCTTCATCATAGCATGTTATTGAAGCGGGCCATAGCATCTGTAGGTGCATATTTTATTCATAGTACCTAAGTATGCACTCGTAGCGCAGGAGCAAGCCGATTAACGGTAAACGCTGCACAAAGTGAGCATGCAGTGGTCGCGCGTATCGGCGCATCTCTCATACATTATGTGCATAATGCGCGTCGCCCGTGTGCGCGGGCCTTATCGCGCGGTCGCCGATCGCTGCATATTTCCAATAGAAACCATAGTTTTGAATGTATTTCGCATTGTTCCGCTTATCACCCGCTGCGAACTCGGTCCCCGCCAGCCGGCTCGACTCCATCTTACAGGATCAGGACCAAACCGGGATTCACTAATGAACCAACGGATACTCCTTAATCACCTACGCCGACCTTTTAAATCCCGTTTAATTTCCAATGAATGTGTTATTATTTGAATACAATATCAAGAAAATAGTGGCTTCGTGTTTCCTATACTTAATGAATGCACAAGCACCTGCGCAGACGCTGGTTCGGCAGCGGCGGCGACAGTCGACAGGCCGCACACGGGCGACTACACGGGAGCGCATGTTTGCGCGCTGAATCAGAACACTCGACGACAAGTCTATTCAACACTACCAATACACTGGTATATTCTATTAAAAACAAAAGTATATGCAAGAATGGGTAAAATGGAGATCAAAAATCATGAATGTAATGCAAATTTTCCCAGAAAAAATACAACACGTAGTTTCATAGATTTTAGATACAAACACGTGAACTTTGTACTTATGCTGGTGATAGTACCCGAGAGAATCTGTAAAGATATTGCTTATTCAGATGTATTTTATCGCAGTAAGAGGCCGTGTGTGTGTTGTAAGGTAAGTACCTAGGCTACTCGTGCGCAGCTTATTATAATAGGCTCAGGTACCGCGAAATTAGAAGCACAGAAGTAATAACGCTGTCGCAGGTGCTGTGCTGGCCGTGGGACTCGTGGGATTGCGAGGGCTTGTTGCTATTAACATCGATAGATCAGGTAGGTACATGTATTAGGTACTAAACCGTAGGTAAGTACGCTGTGTCAGTATTGTGCAGATATGAAATTCAATTTCTCAAATTTGCGTGCTGTTATCTACAATATTGCTTGTTATGTGAAGTGTTCAGTTTCTTAACATTTTAAGATAAATGCAAGCTTTTGTGTCGTAGAGGGAATCGAACCGGAGTTTCTATCTCAAACCAGACGCGCCATATAACATCGAAGTACATGCTCGTAATGCGATTATGAATCCAGTTCCATTATGACGTCAGCAGACATCCGTCCACGGCGTGTGGGCAAGAAACGGCAGGTGTGCCTGTGTCATGTGATGTTATGTTACCTTCAGTCCTTAAGGAACGCTTACCTTCAAACAGCGGCCGTCACCGCCTCAATACTTTCGCTAACTTCATGTTAAGTTCAAGGAAACCGATAACGTGAAGCCGCCCAGGATATCTTGGCGGTCGTCATTTTGTGGAAACCCGATATGGGAATGATGGGTCTCTGTGAACAGTTACTGTTATGATGTAGTGTAGTTCTTGCGCAGGCGCAGGCGGCGGCGCCTCGTGTGAAACAATGTGCCCGCCTTCAGGAAACCTAGCCGGTGACGGATTTCATCAATAATTTGTCTCATCGTAATGAATAACTCATGTATTGAAATATGTATGAAAGCTTATCACATCACACTAATATTATAAAGGCGAAAGTTTGTGAGTGTGTGAGTGTGTATGTTTGTTACTTTTTCACGTCTAAACGGCTGGAGCAATTTTAATAAAATTTGGTATGGAGTGAGCTGACACCCTGGATTAACACATAGGCTACGCTTTACTGCGTTTTTTTTTTGTTTGTTGCCGCGGGTAACACTGCGGGGCACAGCTAGTTAATAATAACTTTGTAGGGGTCATCTATAGGTATTAGGTATACCGTGCACATAGGTACATACGTATTATTGAATCATGATAAGGAATCATAAGAATAGTCTGCGAGCTCTGATACTCTGATTCTTTCGGGTCTCTGTGAACTGCGGATATTTTAGTATTTTAGTTAAATAAAATACTTACTTATGTCCGACTGTACAACATTTGACGACCTCTGCGACGGAGAGGACAAAGGCTCGGCTGTGACGCAGAAGGTTGCGGATACGATTCCCGCCGCGGGACTAATGTTTGTATGATCTGCAAGTGTTTTTTTGAAGTGAAAACTTCTTTTAGCGCGGTACGCATATTTTAAGATGAGGTAAAACCTCTGGATTCGCGACACAGTTAGCGTTTGGGGCGAGACGCAGGGCTGCCGCGCTCGCCCCATTTGATTATAAACCTTAATTCACATGTTTACAGTCTACTTTTATATGGAGAAGTTTACTGAGTTAGGTTCTTTGATATATTATCTACATTCTGAACAAAAAATATTGCATCATCTGTGTTCGTTCAGTATTTGATTGGCAGTCGCCATAATTACTGATTTTGAAATGATTTATTACTAAACTCTAACGCGCCAAAATAAGTTTTCACTTCTGTCGGCACTCCCAGAGTGCAACCCGATTTTTTTTTAGTCTGTATAATACATAGAAATACCCAGACTAAAAAAAAATAGAAGTATTTAAGTAGTATGTATATCAGTTATGTGGTACACATAACACAAGCTCTGTTTACTTTGGGGCCAGATGATTCTGTGGGATTAGTCCGGCATTATTATTATTATTTTTATATTAGCTGCGGTTTGAAACAGAAATATCCTTTGGGTTACTTTAAACGGGAAAAGGTGGATTATCGCGATAATTCGGTGAAAAACAGAATATAAATTACATTTGACAACACGTCACTCCGCATCATGTTAGATAGTGAAACCTTCACGCTGCTGGTGAGGTGAGTTCATCGGCCGAATCTGCGCCCTGACGTTAGGTACTAGGTAGATACGTCCTCCTCGACGAGGGCTCGTGTGAATGTCAAAGTAAGTTAAAATACGTCTTGTCACCCTTTTCTACTGGCGAGTCGTGGGCGAGTTAGTACGTTTTACTTCCCGATCTCCATAATGGTATACGCGCAGCGCATGTGCATGCATAAGCAGAGCTAATTGAAAAACGGGTGGCGCGCTATTCGTTGCTGGCTCGTTTAAAATAGTTTATGGAAGTAAAGAACAAAAGGAGCATTGTAAAGCGTGCTGGGCAATAAAAGTACTTTTATAGCGAATGGTTAGTGCCGCATTACCGTTGCGGTTTCAATAAGAAAACTGGAGAGGCTAGTTAGATGACTCCAACACAGCTGGTTTACTATTTATTTTAATATATTTAACCCCCGACGCAAACAGAGGTGTTTTAGGGTTTTGAAGTCTGCCAGGAACCCTTATAACTTCCGATCTGTCCTGTCTGTCTGCCTGTCTCATCTTGTTCGTACTCGCAGTCTATTCGTTTTATTAAGATCAAATTTGACACGGTAACAAAACCCAAAAATAGATCCCTACAATGTTATGAAATCAAAACTAAAAAAACTCTGTTTAAGGATACGTCCCGTACAAGTAAAGTTGGGTTGATTTTTCAAATATTTTTGTACCCCACCCCACCGTGTGGCAAATGGTTCGATAGGTCTCTTAACAGATATCTATTTGTTAAATATTAAGCTTTGAAGTAGTTATTTTTGATAGAGGTCAGTGTCCCGTCGTCGTCGTCCCCCTATCGGCCAAACTGCTATTTGGAGAAACACGAAATGTTATAGAAAATATTTGGATATATAATGAAATAACAAGGAAAGTTATCACGGAAAGCAAAGTTTTACTAGGTTTTGAGTAGGTTTTGTAAACCATGAAAATAAATTAAAAAGACCCATACTAATTGTAAATTCACATACTTTTATTTACAAAATTAATTACAGAAATGTACAGAATAATATAAAATACATGTGAAACAGTTAAGCTATCTAAGGACCGTTTAAAACGATATATAGATAGCTCAACTAATCCAGATCACTGTCAGAGGGCAGCGTTCCCAAGACATTGGCGGCATTGTCAGGAATGAAAATGAATGAAATGAAAAGCCACGTTGAATGGCAATGCTAATACGCTGAGCCAGATAGGAGCCAACTCTTGGGTAAAATTACGCCGTAAAATTGTACTGACTTCGGAAGCCTACTTCAACTAAGGTAACTCTCAACTCCTGTACCGCGGTTACAACATTTTACAGCGTAAAGCAGCTACACTCTCGTTAGCTGCGCCCCTCAGAATCAATTTGCTAGATGGCAGTCCGTCCGCTAGTTTATGATGTGAGCTAACCTCGAGTGAATGCAAATTTACGAGTAATGCCATCGCAGCGCTAGCACTGGCCAGCTCACCGCAGGCCGCTAAACTACCTACTTACCTAACATAAGTGTACGTATTAAAACCACGACATTTTTTCATACTTTTAAGAAAACTGCGGTCACAAGCAAACATTAGACTGAAAGAACATTATTAGCAGCAGGGATTTAAGTAGTTAGCGGTAAATATTCCGCTTTTTGTAAGACATGAGATTGAAAACAAAGCGGTCAAGAATGAGTCAGACTTGTACCAGGACGGATTCGTAAATAAATATTGGTGGACAATCAACACAACACCATCTGGCCTGAAACTACACTATGGGAACAACCGGACAATGTTACTTTGGCTATTCTAAAGTTTAGTTTTCAATAGGCTTTCTGTTTCCTCATATGAGAGAGTAAGTACCTAGCCATTTTAAACATTTTACTTTACACTGATCATTTGGAAGGGGGTATATATTTACTTTACACTGATCATTTGGAAGGGGGTATATATTTACTTTACACTGATCATTTGGAAGGGGGTATATATTTACTTTACACTGATCATTTGGAAGGGGGTATATATTTAAAATCTTGTTGACTTTATTATAAAGCGTAAAGCTAGATAGTAAAAGTTCTTGTCCTGGGACTTTCAACCTACAGCGTAGAAGGCATAGCTACTACCAACTGAGCTGAGAACGTAGTCTAGGCTAGCTAATAGATATTGAATTAAGTTAGAATTTGTTAAATAATACTCGTACAATATAACGGGCGCTGTCGAGAAAGAAGAACTCTAACAACAGACTAGTTTTACATAAACATTGCCTCCACCGAACAGCAGCAAGTCATTGAACGGTGTAGTGTTGTGGAGTGGGGACCTCTCGCTGGGTGCTGGCAGCCGTGTTAGCTGCCGAGCTGGGAGCCTCGCTCCCGCCGCTGACTGCGGCTGGCGCGGCCTCATCACTGCTAGTTGTCTTGTAACTGCTGGAAGTGCCTGCTCACATGTTTAGTCTAGTTATACCTACGGGCTTCTTGATCTTGAACCATAGAAACCTTTTACTTTTCTTAATTTGTGGTTTCCTTGAGGATTGAATGTGGAGGATTTTGGGATATTTGGGAAGTTCTCGTGGCATAGCTAACCTGGTCGTTTATAACCTACCAAGCATGGTCTGTAATATCCGAATAATATCTGAGGTATCCCAGCGCGCGGGACGTAATGCATTGCTTATATTTTGCTAAGCTAAGCTGCGCTGCGATCCCTACATAATACAAAATAAACTTAAACTGGACGTGGAGCGTGCCAGAGCCAGAGCTAGAGGCAAACCAAATTCGGAGCTCGATCGTCATGGATCTGACAACCCCGATTAGGAAATATAACTTTCTGCAGGCTGTAAAAAAATACAATCAAACCCATAGATATGATAGGTTTAGCACAGCAGCATTAGGCTTACATGGGAAAAAGAGCCCCATTTATTTCTCCGACTTTCTGACACCAAAAGCCAGAAGGTTATATTTCCTAGCAAGAGATGTTGCTAAAACAAATGGTTATAGATTCTGCTGGTCCATAAACGGCAAAATATTTATGAGAAAAGGCGAAGGATCTCCTGCCTTATCTATCAATAACGAGCAGCAACTAGAAGACCTGAAACAAAAAAAGTGACTAATTATTAGTCACTACTATCTAATTCATTATTATAATTTAAATAATCTGCATGCTGATCTCTTTTATAATTTTAGTACTAAAACCTGTGATTTATTTAATTTTAATGAAAATGTAACCGCATTCACAAACATTACACTTCCACCCATACGCATGCACTACACACCCTTAAACAACTACGACACACACGTGCGAGTTATAAACCAAATAGCCCTGGGATTGGCCCTGGGAACAAGGGATTGTTTGACTAGAAAATACTACCATTTGGGCGTCATATTTTCAAATCTCGACAAACTACACTGAATATGGATGATAAAACCACATTTAACGAAATTAATACGTTTATTGAAGAATTAAAAGTAGCAGAAACCTTTGAATGTGAACCTGAATTTTGTAAAACTCACATTGATGTTAGCGATAAAACTCTTAATATTCTATGTCAAAATATAAGAAGCGTTAATAAGAATCTGGCATCTTTTGAGTTGCTGCTATCTAGATTGGGTTTCACTTGTGACCGTTTGGTGTTAACTGAATGCTGGCTGCCAGCGGGAAATCAATTTCCAGCTCTGGCTAACTACAAGTCCACCCACACCAAAAACTGCTCTAACAAGAACGGTTTCATTATAATTTATTATAAATCCAAACTAAACTGTTTAATATATGAACCTGAATTTCAAGACTCCAACTAGTACTAAGTAGTTAAACAAGGCAGTAAAATTGCCATAGTAGTAATATACAGGTCACCGGCGTTCTCTAACACCAATAATTTTCTTAACTCGCTAGATAATATTTTAAATGAACTTAAGTCCTTCACCACTGTCTCGGTTATGGGTGATATCAATATTGGCATAGAAATGAACAATACGGACAGGCACTCGCCTAGCTATCTAGAACTAACAGCTTTACATGGACTACTTCCTAGCCATATACTGCCAACTAGAGGTAATAGGTGTCTTGATCATGTAATGATAAAAAGTAATTACCAATGTACAACTATAGTGCTTAAGACATTCTTAACCGATCATCGACCAACACTGCTAAGTGTGAAAAATAAACAAGTAATAGTAAACGCCCCACAAAAACTAAAAACCGTAATAGTTATAAATACAATTTTAGAGCAACTAAAGGTGGCAGATTTCTCACATGTTTATGACTTAAATAACGCTAATGAAGCTGTTGATCTTTTTGTCAATAAAATGATGGAGATAATTAAAACAAATACCAGGATTTTAAATGTACCCCAGTCCCAGCGCATTATTAAGCCGTGGATAACCCCAGGACTTCTTCGTTGTATTCGTACACGGGATCGGATGCTTGTCCAGTTAAATCTAAACACAGCTAATCAAACGTTGTAGACGACTTATATACGTTATATAAATTTTTGCAATAAACTTTTAAGAAAGGTGAAGATTAATTATGAAAAGGCGGAATTAGAAGAACACAAACACAACATTAAAAAAAACATGGCAAACTATAAGACAAATTACTTATACCGAAAAAAAAAACTAAATCAAATATAGATTTATTATTAAATATAGAACCAAACCAACAAGCTTCGGTAGACATGGTGAATGATTATTTTGCAAATGTTGGTAAAAACCTTGCGGCAAACATAAAATCTAATAACAATATCACTTTTAATAACACAAATATATTCAACGACCTACCATCACAAATCAACTCAATCGGCATGTTATTAACACATGAGGAAGAAGTTCTTGGTATCTTAAATGGATTAAAAACAGACTGTGCTATTGGATATGATGGAATATCAACGAAACTGCTTAAAATGTCAAGCCATATTTTGATACCTGTGATCACGCACATCATCAACGTCTGTCTCATCACTGGGAAATTTCCTAAAGTTTTTAAAACTTCTATTATTACCCCTATTCATAAGGGTGACATTGGAGACAGTGTTAACAGTTACAGGCCGATTTCTGTACTAACTACGCTTTCAAAAATTTTGGAAAAGGTTATGAATAAAAGGCTGACTTCATACCTCGAAAAATATAACCTACTATCGCCAAATCAATTTGGTTTTCGTACCAAGAAGTTCACAGATATGGCAGTAACATCATTGATAGATCTTATTGTCTCCAAGATAGATAAAAAGAAAAAAGTTATCGGATTGTTTTTGGATTTAGCCAAAGCATTTGACACTGTCTCCATGCCAATCCTTTTACGAAAACTCGAACTGATAGGAATTCGTGATAGCAGTCTAAACCTTCTTGAAGACTATTTAACTGATAGGTTTCAGAGAACTAAAATAGGTGACGTTATAGCGGAGAAGCGCCAATGGCTTATGGAGTCCCTCAGGGAAGTGTACTTGGCCCGACCCTCTTCCTAATATATGTCAATGACCTTTGTAATCTAAAACTTTCTAACGCCAAAATTTTTTCATACGCAGACGACAAAGCTATTATGTGAAGGTAATACATGGGAGGAAGTTAGGGCTTACGCCGAAGAAGGTTTAAAAACTGTAATTAAGTGGTTACAAATCAATTTACTATCACTTAACATAGAAAAAACAAAATATATGACTTTCAGAAACATTTGCGTCAAAAGTCCAAACATATCATTAAGAGCTCATGTTTGTTCCACTGATAATTTCGACTGTCCTATTTTAGAAAGAGTTACCGATATCAGGTACCTGGGGCTCATTATTGATGACAAAATAACCTGGTGGAAACATATAGACACATTGGCTAAACGTGTACGGAAGTTAATAAACATATTCAAGTATCTAAGAGAGGTAGCAGACTGGAAGTTAATAATAAACATTTATAATGCCCTATATAAATCAATACTTGCCTACTGCAACGTCTCTTGGGGAGGAGCTTGTAAAACCTATATGCTACAACTAGAACGGGCTCAACGGGCGGTTCTGAAAGTAGCGACACACAAACCATATAGATTTCCCACTTTCGAACTTTACACTGAATGTAAAGTTCTCACAGTCAGGCAATTGTACATAACAAACGTGATACTTGCTCAGCATAAAAAAGTAGATATTCACAATATATCATTAGTAAAAGACAGGAGAAGGGACATAACAATTTGTACCCCAAAGTGCTACACAACATCAGCTCAGCGCCAACAGTTCTTTCTTAAGCCATACTTCTACAACAAAGCCAAATAAGGCTATTCATGATTTTGTGTACCTAAATAAAACTAACGGTAAAAGTCTTCTAAGAGGGTGGCTGATTTCACTGAACTATGAAAAAACAGAAGATCTACTAACTATATTACAATAAATTTACTTTTAACGAACTCATTCCATAATCCACTATCGCACCCTCACATAAGCACTCATCATCGCGCTCTCTCTCTCCATGCATCTCACAGACTCACCCTATTCTACGCACTAACTCTCACTCACACATACTCCCATACCACACGAACATAATTATATACTCACACAAACATGTATACTCGTGCTCTCACAAGGTCATACTCGATTTTATATACTTTGTTTTTGAATACATGCTGCTGATAAAATGTGTAATTCTATGAACATTTAACAATTTGTTGTTTATTATAACTGGCAATTACATAAGCATAAATACTTATTTTAATATCGCATACTTAATTATTACTCATTTCACTAATTTAAGTGTAACATGTTATTATAATATTATTAAGATCATATATTTTCTTATCATAGGAAATGGTTATGTATGTACATACTTTCCCTATCTTAAATTATAAGGATGATGATATGGGTACGAATTGTAAAGACCCTTGAAGGACAGCAGGATCTACAACACAAGTCTCCATGACTTAGTGTAGGTCCTGTCTGAACATTATGTACTGAAACAAGCCATCGCCAATAGTTTAAGAACAAACCATGTAACCTGTAATGCTTGAAATAAATAAAAATTATTATTATTATTATTATTATTATTATTATTATTGTACTTTGATGGATGACTGCAGTGACATTTCCTGAATGCTTCCGTGCTTCGGAAGACGCGTTAGCTATCAGTGCCAAAATTTGAAAAGTAGTAAAGCCAAAACAAGATCCTTAGGGCGGCCTATTACTTGTATAAATTTGATATCCTCACCAAACTTTCTGATTTCCATAGTTTAGAGTTAACATTCAAGAAAAATAAGAGCATTACTGTTTGCAGTGATTTACGTTAAGATTGCAACCGAGTGAATGTGAGGCGCAAGTGGAGTACGTGTTCGATGGCCTTTGTGATCCACACACTGTTGCTTTATTTGTTGTAAATACTCTCCAAATCATTAAATAAGGATGGGACACACATTGAATAATAAACCCGCCTGTCTTTGCTCGGATGCCCCGATGTTAGCACACTTCACTATCAGAAACCTCAAAGGAAATGTGATCCATGAGGATCATAGATACTCGAAAAGATAAAATTGCATGGAAAGCAGCAGTTACGTTTCGGTCAAGTGACTTGTCACAAGCTAATGTCATTTCCATACAGTTTGATCTTTCTGCATGCGTGAAGCCAAGAGAAAGTGGATCTTGTTTAAACCCTCAGCTGACTACCGGGTACCCTGATATTAGCAGTTTGTGGTTACATAAAGCCCTCGAAAGGCATACGAACCACCCTTCGGGAGATTGGAAGCGCTTAGTGAGCAACCCTACGCGTTTAACGGTACAATCGGACACAAGAGCTCTCCCAGCCAGTGCCCCCTCCAGTGCCTCAGAGCTGACGACGTCACGAGTCACTCGGCGCAGACAAGTGCCCGTCGCACCACATAAACATACGACAAAATACCATTGAGTGCAACAACAGTGCCTGAAGCCGGGTCGAGAGGCTTGTTGTATTGCTGCGAGCCATCAGACTGTGCTCGTCATGTCTGTTGTGACTTCTTAATAACGGTAATAAGTACTTACATGACGAGAAACTATTTTGTGGTAAGTAATTGTTATCAAAAAAGCATAATGTTCTATATATTTCTGTAAATTGAGAGTGTACTTAGATTTGATATTATATCCATTATTAATTCGAAAGTATTTGTGTCTGTCTGTCTGTTTATTTATTACCTTCTCACGACGAAATCATTGAACGGATCTCGATAATATCTGATCAGGAAATTGTATCTTGAGGACGGATTGGCTATAATGTAGGTACACGTGCGAAGCGTCAGGGAGTAGCTAGTTAAAAATTAATAAAGTTAAAACTGACCTCTGATTTCCATTTAGACAAGCTACCTATTGTTTTGGTTGTCCGGTTATGGACATAATAATGGACATAATGTCATAATATAATACGGCAATAATGTATGTTTCATTCCTCTCACGCAAGTTACAGAACTGCGAATAGAAAGGTAAATTACAAAAGATTGAGATCTGAATATACCATTTTCTGGTTCTAAAGGCCACGACACTTGACCATATAAAAGCATTCTTTTAGACATTCATGCCGTCATTTAACGGCCGTACAATTTCTTTTTTTCGTTATGAATGTAACGTCTAAACCCGAAAACAACAAACCTATGGACATAAATTTTACACTCGTAATGCCACAGCCTCTGAATCTTGGAAACCATTGTAGCGAATAACGGTGTGAGCAGTGAGCAGTGCCTATGAATGCTGGAGCAGGCAAAAACATCTCGGTATTTATATCGGCGTGACTCGAACGTGAAATATTGTGGCAATTGCATTAATTGCTGAGGTCCAGCACGGTGCGCAGGCGCAGTGCTACAAAACAATGTTGCTGCAAACAGTACCGCAACTCAACATAGGCAGTAATCTCAAAATAGAGAGATAAATCTATAGGAACTATTAGATCTCAAATGATAAATCTTTAGAAATTGGAACCACAGTACTCTTTTTCAGTGCTGTAAAAAACGCCAACATCTCCTGTGCTCCTTGCAGCATTCTGAACCCGGGCTATTTTACTGTATCTAAGTTTACTGTCCCGAATAGCACCATCAGCATTAAACAGCGCGTCGTGCGCCGGAAGTGGAGCTCCTCCACTTGTAGGTCCCACCATCTTCTCATCTACATGTACTTGTCTGCAAAGTCGACTTTCTATCAGTAGATACGCTCGATATTATCCGATAAGCTAATGATGTAAGGATCCGGGCTGTATGTAAGCACGTCGTGGAATCTACATGAAGTGGAGAAGCAAACGTGAGATCGTTTCTGATAATTTCTGGAATAAATACATTCTTCTGAGACAAAATAACTAGTGTAAGGCTGGCTGCACACCAGTCACTCTTTACGCGATACTATTTAGGACTTTTACGGCGATATTTTGAGTACATGACTTTTGCATGGATTATTGTTTCTGTAGAAGAAATGAATTTTAAGTGCAATTAGCTTTCCATCTATAGGTATATTATAGATTTCAAAGTGTCTTTTGTATGTTAACTTATTTCGGCTCTTGATCTTGATGAAAATTTGTAAGGAAATAAACGGTTTCACGCGTTCAAAGCCACGGGCATCAATTAGAAACCTATCAAGAGTGTAAATTAAGTGTACGGTACCTACCGATGTGTATGTGCAGCACAGTCATTTAATAACCTCATAGGCTAAGGCTAAGCTTCTGATTAATTATTATTCTGAATTCCGACTAAGGTCTTTAATGTTTTTATCTTTATTTTGACGTGAGCTATAGTTTCAATGTTACAAGAAAGCTGATGGGTTTGAATGTGGATGGAAATAGGAGGTAGGCCTAAGAAAAGGTGGATGGACTGTGCGAAAGATGACATAAGTAGGAAAGGAGTGAATACGAAGATGACGAATGATAAGGCAGAGTGAAAGGAACCTGCTTTTCCAGGCCCACGTAACGTACGATGATGATGATAATGATTAATTACGGCTGCTATTCGCGTCTGTTTGTCGGAAGCTTTAATAAACGTTAGATACATTAATATGGTAGCATCAAAACATTATTCCCTCCACATAGATCATGTTTAATCGAAGGCTCTCGTGACCGCCGCTATTAACGCCTCAATTAACCGACGTCGCGGGGAGAGTTATGCGTTTCGCCTTGATTTATGTCTGCGGGTAGACGCTGTACCAGTACCTACATGCAAATGTTACATTCGCAGTTTAATGGGAATTTAATTAATAGCTCTCATAGTTATTTAATTATAAGTTGTGTTGAAGCGAGTTGCGCCCGCCGCCGCCGGGCTCTTTCTGTAATTCAAGTGTTGCGACACGCGATGGCGACCTTTCCTTTTTGAAAAAGGATAACTGCCCGGCTAGGTACCTAATACACTTATGGCGGTATCTTTGGTACTCATACAACACAGGAAAGAAATTCGCTCAATGAACTGACTGGTAAATGTGTCAACCTACTCGAGCACTAATTAATTTTTCCATTCGAAGAATGTTCTGAAACAGTGAAGGAAAGTATTAGTAAGGAAACCGGCACATCCTGGTTAGTATTCCTATAAGCGGCGCTGAGCTTGCACCCTGTCACGTACGCAATATAGACTACTGTGTAAAAAATAAATAAAAGTTCGGTATTTAGAACTACAAAGAGCCATAGATATTATTAAAGAAGAGAAAAACAAGTAAGTACATAATCATAATCACCTTCCACTTGTATATTTTCCACAGGTCCGCATGTGACTCACACGTGTTCTACTGATCACATCACATATTCTGGAGTCACAATAACATACGAAGGCAATAGCGCTAAAAAACCCTCTCGGTATAACCCTCGGTACCCCAATGGGTATGAAGTTATACTAATAAGGTTTTTTTGTCGTAAAAGGAATCAGTGTTACGATGTGCAAATATCCCTGATAGAAAGTGTAAAGCGTGAGCATGTATCAAATATAATGTTTGGACTTGCCTCTGATTACCCCCTTAGACATTCTAAAAATAACTTTTTAAAAAACTGAGGAGGTGTCAACAGAGATCGGGTATTACCGGGTATTACTGTCGTGAGCGGGTTTGTTTGTTTTGTTTAAGTTGATAGTCGCTTTCCTCAATATTAATCAGATTTTAATATATCATCTATTAATTTCCATAACCTAAACAAAACAATAGGTAGGTACTAATCGTTCGATCGATGGACCGATGGAACAGATTGAATCACACGATCTAATCAGACTGGACGGATTGATTGATTTCCGATTAAGAGCATTATGCTACATTTACGATGCGGTCGATCAAACGGAATCTAGTTAGTCTAAGTAGTTTAACCAGGCAACTGTTTTAAATGCATGTTGATTTACTTTCCTAATAAGGAGGTTAGAGTAAGCCCAGCGGACAAAGGGAACAAGTCACAAAGAATAACATCGGCAAACTACAAAACACGCACCATGTCTGGTTAAGATTTATATGATTTCTTTATTCAAATTCTATCAGAATCAACCGACGAACCGTTTATCCGTGTTTGGAGCCCGAAGGCAGTTTACAACAATGTGCTTAGATTGCCCAAACGCTGCGCCCGCGCCGGCCGAGAGTGAAAGCTCGCCGGACTGCTACTGCCCAAAGGTGGTATTATGCTATTAATTGGTAGGTAATTGCGCGCCCATCGTATTGTTATTAGAGTTGTTATGGAGTCACGCTACTGCAGACCGAGCTGTGTGCGGATAGTTCACTCTAACGTCCGTCTCTCCGTCAAAGTGATGTCGTGTTTTATTGCATGCTGTATACAGCAGACTCTAAATGCTCTAAAATGTCCACTGTTCATTAAACACTTCTGTGGTAATGATCTGTACATTGGAAATACAAAAAATATTCTTGCTCTGCAGAGGTGCCTAATAAAGGAGGATTTAAACACAACTGTAAGAGTATCATAAGTATGTATTAAAACATAGTATACAACTGGTATAGTCATCTGGTTCCCATAGTAAAAGCAATGCTTAGTTTGGTACTAGATGTGTTGTGGATCCGCCAATATTTATTTATTTATTTAATTTTGTTGAATCCTCATAGAAGCACCGTTCACTTTGAGTGCGCTAGCTGTATGTACACAGGCACACATCGATCTCGTCCGATCCGTCATACCGCGCGTCCGCTGCTTATAATAACCTAATTGTAGGTTATCAGAACACTCGTACGTCGGACTCGATACGTCCGCAGCTAGCGCTCAGCGCCACGTGCTTGCCAGTGGGACGAACGTAATAAAGCGTGCCCACTGCTGGGTCAAGTCTTTTGAGACCTTCCTTCTGGTCCCGAGTTTCTTCCGCTGATTTTCTGGTATGTCGACGAAGTTGTCTCTCGCCTTAACCTGTAGAGCATTCCTCAGCCACTATTATGTGATTGCCGTCCAAAAAATATATGCTATAGTACTTTATGTAGTATAATTCTGGGGAATAGATCTCAGGAACTCAGGCTTAAGACCACTCGCTAGGCTCTAGTAGCCTCGTTCGCTGGCTCTCTGGCTGGCCGACGCGGCAAGGGTCGACCACTACCGATTTCTTTCGAAGCAATTATATACGATTGCCTATTATTTACTGACTGCGAGAACGCAAAGGTATTCAAGAATAACTTTTAATTTGAGCTGCTATTATTGTAGTCTTACCTAGATCAGACTTAATACCTGTATATTTATACATTTTGCGTAGCAATTTACTGAACACGATGTATTTATTTTCATTTATGGACAGTAAATACAAAGTCCAAGAAGTTACAATATCAATTAAACAGATTGGTGCCCACTAATTTGATTGTTGGGACTCTTGGGACTACCCGAGAGTAGAAAAGTAATTAATTGAAATACCCATTATTTAATTTCGTCTATTTCTTGACTAAGCAGATAATTCAGTGAGGTTATCTGTGAAGTCATCGTTCGGCCGTGTCTAATTCAATGAGAAGACATCACACGACAAAAGTAATTTCCTTCGCTACTGCTATACAAGAAAGTTCCCAGACTATTTCAGTTAATCCGACCAATAACTATAAACCAACTCGTAATTCCGTATTTCAATATCCATAATTTCGGTGCCACTTCATTAATTTTATTTAAAAATTACTGATCTAATTTAACTGTTTATACGTGTTATAGTAAAAGTTAATAGTTTTGTATTCAGTGGGTAATGTGGGTCGAGCCGGCCGTGGGTCATCGCCTCGGTCGCCGTAAAAATGACTTATTATTATTGAAATCACTCCCAACGAAACCAAATAATACTTTACTTAACTTGTTTCCGCTTGTGAGTCTGCGTGCGCATCTATTAAATACATGTTGATGTACCTCGGAGTGCTGTTGTCGCTCGGTAGCTATAAGTACTAATACATGTTGATGTACCTCGGAGTGCTGTTGTCGCTCGGTAGCTATAAGTACTAATACATGTTGATGTACCTCGGAGTGCTGTTGTCGCTCGGTAGCTATAAGTACTAATACATGTTGATGTACCTCGGAGTGCTGTTGTCGCTCGGTAGCTATAAGTACTAATACATGTTGATGTACCTCGGAGTGCTGTTGTCGCTCGGTAGCTATAAGTACTAATACATGTTGATGTACCTCGGAGTGCTGTTGTCGCTCGGTAGCTATAAGTACTAATTCAAAAGCTGTAAGTAGTATTTTTTAATAAATTAGATAAAACTTTGACTTATCCAAATTAAATTGTAATAATATAATTATACGATAATATGGCAGAATATGGCAATATACGATTTTTATAAGAACGTTGTTTGTCAAGTTGACAACCGAAATCCCGTTTGCACCATATTCTGTGATATGACTCAAGCATTTGATTATGTAGCCCACAGTATTCTATGCAGTTAACTAGAAGCATATGGGATAAGAGGCAATGTTTTAGATTTAATTTGCTCATACCTATCGAATCGGAAACAAGTGACAAAAATCACAAGATTAAACTATAAAACAAAGTATGAGGTTACTTATAAATCCACGGCACGAGATATTTATTATGGTGATCCTCAAGGAAGCGTACTTGGGCCACTTCTATTTATCATATATATATATAAATGACCTACCAAATAAACTTAATCACCCAATGACATTGTTTGCCGATGATATTTCTGTGACTATAAAATGCAATGACATAAATAATTATAAATCTAATATAAATCAATCATTCACATCGATAATTACATGGCTTGATAATAATTATTTAAAAAAAAAACCTAAAAAAAACCCTTATAATGCATTTTAATCAAAGAAATAATAATCCATCTGACATTGATCTAATATTTCGAAATAATAAAATACAACAAGCAGATTCTGCACGATTCCTAGGCCTACAAATTGACCGAAAACTTAATTGGAAAAGCCATGTTGCGTATGTAAGTAAGAAAATAAGCAGCTCGGCATATGCCTTATTTCGACTATCAATAACTGTAAATATAGAAACACTAATAATAGCGTATTACGGCCTAGTAGAATCAGTACTCAGGTACGGAATTATTTTCTGGGGTAATTCGACAGATAAAGAAACTGTTTTTAAAACGCAAAAACGTTGTCTACGAGCTATGTTTAAAATACGTGTGACAGATAGTTGCAGACCATTCTTCTTGAAACACAAAATTCTTACGCTTCCGTCCTTGTATATACTTGAGGTAGCATTGTTTGTGAGAAATAATCCCCACCTGTTTCCACTAATGTCCAACAATGTAAAACGAAACAGACGTGAGGATAATCTTTGTTTATTTGGATCCAAAACTGCATTGTTAAATAAAAGTATAGTCTGTATGGCACCAATAATTTATAATAAAATACCAAAAAGCTACCAGAAACTTTGTGGTAATGAGTTTAAAAATAAATTAAAAAAATTACTAATTGAAAAATGCTATTTTAAAATGCTATATTTATTATAATACTAACCAATTTATATATAACAAATTTTAATTTCCTATGTAATTGTATTGTTTAATTTTATTGCTTGACATTATACTAATATTTCATATGTTATTTGATTCACTGTTTACACTAGAGCATGCCATTCTCTCGGTTTGCACACCGAAATCGGTAAAACATGTTGTGACATACTATTAATTTATCATCCTATCTACACATGTTTATGCAAATAAATAATCTTTATCTTTATCTTTATCTTTAGCAATTATGGTAGTGTTACCTGTTATTTTGTGGTTTTCAAGAGATTCGTCTGGTATTTTGCGGTTTGGCGCCAGCTCTAGATTTGATGCAGTGCGTATTTATTAGTAAGTGGTAGTAGATCTATTTTGATGATGTTTTGAAGGAGGTGGGTGCGGGTTAACAGGATTAAACTTTTAATCATAATAATCTGTGATCTTCTGAAGGTGCAGGGTGCTGTGCAGCAGCTTACAACATAGTACTTGATGACGCTTCTAGAACATTTCAATATATATCTGTCTGACCCGATACAAATAAAAATAATCCCAGTAGGACGCATAGTTGGTTCACACTTTAATATATTTCAACTCATTATTTGTAAACGGAGTAAAATGTATAATGTGTAACGTTAGATAATCGAGAGCTGTGAGACTTGCACCGCGCATGTCATTAGTGAGCGTGACTTGCGCATGCGCATGCGACGGCTATCGCCCGACACCGCTGTCTAGGTAGTCGGGCTTAACATCAACATTCTCGTCATGTTTAGGGGTGGCTGTTAATTACGGACCCCTAAAAAGACGTGACTGTTACAAAGGCTGAATAGGCAGTCAAGCTATGTTAAAATACTTAGGATAGCCTTAGGATAGCATTGGGTCAATGACCACGGTATCCATCTACCTGCATAAGGGACGATCTGTTAGATTCCACAGACACATCACTGAATAAATAATTAAATATTGGTGGACAATGCACACAACTCCATCTAGCCCTAAACTAAGCATAGCTGTATTATATGGTGACCATAATTATGACTGATAGAATACTTATATATTTTTAAATACATACATAAGATAATGTGGCAACCTGTTTGATTAAATTTATTTAAATTTGATGAGTTGAGGTAAATTTACACAAAATAAGAAGCCATAAGGTACGAGTAAGTAAAGATGTCTTGTATTATCGACATTTAGCGTTCGAGTTGCTAAATGAAGAACTTTATCAAAATGTCAAGAATAAATCAACACGCCATGATGGTGTCTTCACCCATCACGAATTTAGACATTCTTCGAGAATGAAACTAAAGCAAACTAAATACTGTTAGTTTTTATGACTACCAAGGAATACAAAGATTTGCTTATGCCTGACTCGTTTGGATGGTAACTCACTCTTTGGAAATCTTGGAAACCCATCACTAAATTACTGATGGACGTTAAGAAGAATTACAATATTAATGACGTCGTCGACATGAACCCGTCCTAATCTCCTGAGCACAAGGCAAATCCATCAACAAAGCCACAGTAAGCGTTACCTAACCTAGTAAAGTAAACACGCCGCTACACCTCTCGTTTGCCGAGCGCCTTACACCCAGCAGTTGTATTGTACCATTGTGGACTAAAATCAAAGCTAAAGCCACCGATAGACGGTAACTTAGAGCCAGTGCGCGGTAACTCAGCGGAGGCGCTACAAACATGACGTCTAACACGCTGATGCACATCACGTCTGTCGTGCGCCTTACAGCTGTTACTGTAGCTGTAAGTTGAACTTACAGAGAGTACTAATTAGGATACTTTCATACTGGAACCAGATCTAGCAGAGTTGTAGAAGTAGTATTGGCTGAACGTTGAAGAGTAAAAAAAACTTTGTATTTCAATTATGAGTCACTGGTTAGGTATAATAGTTTTGTAGGTAAGTGTATTTTTAATTTCAATGTCTTAGTCTAAAGGTACTTACTGTACTTGCGCTAAGCCGACTCAACTTTACTAGGCTTGCTCCTATCACATTAATAAAATGATAATTTGGCCAAGTGCATGTGAGCACGCACAGAGAACACTTCTGAAGTCCAAACCGATTCAACATAAGCTAGTTAGCAAAATTAAAGAGTTTAGAATGGAGCTTTCATGTTTTTTTTAATTTTTACTAATCATACTGTTACTCATAATATATGTATAGAAAATAGGTCATTAAACCTCATAATATCTTTAAAGCAGCCAGATATTCGGACGAAACTAAAGAAAACTATAAGGGTGCCTAGTGTATTTCGAAACCCTAAAAAGATGCTTTTTACTTAAATCCCGGTGTATAGGGCCCGCACTCCGCGCCGCCGCTGCATCCCCATTCGATCAGCGCTTTCATTACTCGCTCGTGTCATGCTTTACGCTCATTACCGCTTCCCGACCCTATCACCGTGTAAATACAGTCTAATATCCCCCGATACGATGCTGAGATTGTATTTCTCGCCTCTGATTTACGTATGCCAGAGTGCAATGAAATCGCGCGGTTTCAGGACTCTGCACACCTCAGGCTAAAATGAACCTTCGCTTTGAGAGCTAAGGTTTATTCTCGGAGAGAAAACGATAAGTTTATGTTGAAGAGTGTCGGTTAATCATTACACCTCGTGACTACCCTTTCGGACGCGAGTGCAACCTGAGAGATGAGGCACAGCGTGAGTAAGATGGCTCGTTCACTCTACGCTTGGACTAACGACCGACCATCATAGCTAACTTCTAATATCTAGAGATTGTCTGATGATCCTAGTCAAAAATCTCATCAATAAAGCGTTGAATGGTCTTGAGCAACATATCTTATTGCAGGTAGTATTTTTTTAGTTGTTTTTAGGGTTCCGTAGCCAAATGGCACGGAACCCTTATAGATTCGTCATGTCTGTCTGTCTGTCTGTCTGTCTGTCCGTCCGTATGTCTCAGCCACTTTTTTCCGAAACTATAAGAACTATACTGTTGAAAACATAAAATATAATATAATATAATATAATAAAATTTTTGGGGTTCCCCATAATTAGAACTGAAATTAAAAAAAAAAAAATTATCAAACCCATACGTGTGGGGTATCTATGGACAAGTCTTCAAAAATGATATTGAGATTTCTAATATCATTTTTTTCTAAACTGAATAGTTTGTGCGAGAGACACTTCCAAAGTGGTAAAATGTGTGTCCCCCGCCCTGTAAGAGAATGATAAAACTAAAAAAAATATATGATGTACATTACCATGCAAACTTCCACCAAAAATTGGTTTGAACGAGATCTAGTAAGTAGTTTTTTTTGAATACGTCTTAAATCGTAAATATCAATAACTTTAATAATAGTTATTGATATTTACGATTTAAGACGTCGAACATCGATCAAAGTTACAACAAGTTACAACAACTACAAGAACTTTTATATTGTGTTACTTGCTGCTACGGAACCCTTCATGGGCGAGTCCGACTCGCACTTGGGCGCTTTTTTTATTTTAAGAGTTTGCAACCATTTGTTCATACAGTCGGTAAGTAGGTACTTGGTAAATCATAAAAATACTTTTTGATAACACTAACCCAGCTGTTTCTTCAGACTGAGGTTCGGCTTTAATATAATAGATTGGGTTTCAAGATTTGTAGTTAGTGCGGCTGCGAGACCGCGAAACGAAGATGATGCAGCAGGAGTTCAAGGAATTATTCCAATAAATCAATTTGCGCGGTTTTGACGACGCCGCCTCGGTCCGAGGCGGCGTCGTCCACCTCACCTTCTACAATAACAGACCGCGCAGAGTCCCCAGAGCCCTAGGGCTGTGTGTAACTTACAGAAACGATCAACTTCAACAGAATTCAACAGTAACAGTGTTGCTTAAAAAATATGATCTTGTAGTTTGGGTCTTTTTAGTAAACCCAAAGCTAACTGTTTTGCTTGTTGTTCCTATTTTAATAAAAAAGTGTATCATTAAATACGTTTTGGGTAATTAGAAACCAAGATATACCTTCACATAGTTCTTGGTTGATACAAGAAGCACTCTGTACTTCACAAAGAATTGACCATTGGGTTAGTGTACATTTTAAACGCTTCCATCATCATCATCTTATCTCATCATACAAAGAACAGTTCAGCTTTAAAACCGCAGCAGGCAGTTCAGCGGCGCGCGGCGGCGGTGACCAGTCGCCGCTCCCGACGGACGGTGTCGTGCGGTGGCTGCGGTCGCACAAAGCGGATACATGAGCTTGCTTTAATAATTCCGCACTAAAAGCTTAAGCTGAAGTTCCCAAGCGGCTGCTTTCATCTTCCTCATTACCTATATCAAGAGTGTTAACAGACGCCGGCTGCGGTATCGGCACCTGTTTTATGGAACCCTGACTTTAGATTCTATGTAATGCGGCTGCTCATTATTGGAATCCGTAAATGTGATGAGAGATGCACGCAGCAGTCCTGTGGTCAAGGAGTAGTTACCGAGGTATTCCAAAAAACGTCTCCAGCTCAAGACTTGACTATCAATGTTATGGCCAGCAATCTACCTACTACTTCTTAAAATGGCTTTACGTTGGATATTATTATTAAAGTCGTGAAGGTACGGCGTCATTTTTCCCAACTTCCCAACTTCCTCCCTCTACTCACTCTGTGACGTGCTCACAGTACGTCAGTTGTTTGTTCAGGCCACAATTTTAAGAAAACATACACAACTGTCTTATGACCCTAACATTACGAGTGTAAAACGACGGTCGGACTTAGTCTGCAAAATAGAGCCACGCAGAACTGCTGCTGACATTTCTGCTAACTGCTGCTGGTAGACATTTCTTCTACCTAAGTTCTTCCTTGTACAACAGAGTCAATAAAGCTATAAATATTTACCCCTTACCACTCCACAAATGTAAACTTGTATGCATATCTTGGCTACGATCCCTATCTTACGATGACACTGAGATCCACTGATTACTCAAAAATAATAATTTTGCTGATATTTATAGTACAATTTACTTAAACTCATAGCCTATACACACACACACACATACACACAAATTCACACACACACACACACACACACACACACACACAAATACACGCACACACATACATACTCGAATACACAAAACTGTTTAGTTTTTTATTTTAGTTCACTGTTTAGTTCAGTATATTTTATTTTATATTAAGTTTTAGTTATAATTCTGTTATTGAATAGACTACCATGTAATATTATATCATTTAGTTTAACAAAGCTTGTCCTCGAACATTGTCCTTCCTTGCTAGAGAGGAGGGCGCTGACTCTGCCACACAGTTTCTAACTTTTGCAGTTGTCAACGTTTTCACTCGTTTCTTTTGTGTTACATGTGTTAAAGGTTCCAAATAAATATTTTTGAATTTTCAATTGTTCACTGACTACTTTTTGGTCACTCTGATGATGTCTAGGTTCAGGTTCAATAATGAAAGGCGTGTGATCAAAGGATACAGCTGACAATACAGCTACTGTGACAATTCTCACAACAGCTTCACAATATATTTATGAAAATTTGTTACACACTCGTAAAAATAGAGTTTGGTTTCAGCAAAATAGTGATCTTCATAGAATCATTACTAGGAACAGAAACAAATTATACAACCATAGGTTTCGACTAGACACAATAAATAAGTCCTTTATGGAGAACACGGTGCGCTTTTATTATAAGCTTCCTGAAAATGCAACTAAACCGCCTATTAAGAAATTTAAAGAATACATAAAGGGTAGTCCTTTCAAGAAAGCGTATTATAATATAAATGTCTATATTATTGATAGGAATGCATAGCCTCATGTCGCTCTGCCTTCAGACAGTTAACCGACACATTTGAAATGTATTAACTCTCTTGTATTCGTTTTTCGTAGTTAAGGTAGTTATAAGATGGATCATGCAAAAAAGTGCTAGGACCAGGACGAGTTTCTTGCCGGTTCTTCTTGAGCTTGGATTAGGTGGAATTGGCACCTAAATTCACCTAGTTTGTAAGACGTTTCAAAGTTATCCTTGTGATTGTATTAAATAAAGTATCTCTTTACTTTGACTTTGACTTTTAACGTAGACCGTAGACCGTCGATAGTTTTGATGATACCGTACCTAAGATGTTTGGTTCCAGTTTTAAAAAGAAGCACACTGATTCAAACTGATACCAGTGGTAACGCAGGGACCAGCAAAGAACCAGTGGCTGACACAGCATACAGCGAGATATTTCTTACTTTCACAATTCCTGGCACGTGGTAAAGCCCATTAAAAGTATCATTTCATCGATGGTGTTAGATTATTAACTACGACATTCAATCTCGGCGTGGCTATAAAGTCTTTTAATTCTTCGCTCAGTATTTATGTGATGTGCGACATACCGCGCGGCAAGCAGCGCCGTGCGTCCGAGCGAGGTCCCGCGGCGCGTCATTTACATAAACACTTGCGGACGCGCACTGGAATTCACTGGCATCAATTCTGTTGGCACCAACCTAACTAATTTTAGCTAAGATTAGGTTTTGAACTGTAAAATTAACCTTTGGTATTCTGCTGTTACCAACTTATCCTAATTTAATGTTATCAAACTTAATTAAGCGTTCCTAATTTAGTTAGATGGTACCAACCAAATAGGTATTACAAATGCTATGACTAACTAAATATATTGTAGATAATTCCTAATTTGCCACCAATGCCTCATCCATTGCAACTTGCAACATCCCGCCGTACTCGTATTCCTGAACATAGGTACTTTATTTAGCTCTAAAAGCTTCTAGCGGCATTGATCATTTGTCTTGCCGATCGTTTTTATTTACAAACTAAAGTGTTTGTAAATAACCTTTCGCTCTGGTTCACCTTAAATGTGTGTAAGAATCATAAGTAAGTGTAATATTGTAATCGTGGCTCGCTTATCTGGCGACCCTTTTAGCAGATAACCCGCGATGCAGATCGGTCGCTTTGTCCGCGCGCACATAAACCCACTGTTTTATGCACCGACACGCGGCGACATCTACCGGCCGACACGCTACTAGTTCGTTTTATTGCCTTTGTTTAGCTGCTGGTTAGAGATAGTTAAATCGTTTTGCATGTGAAATAGAGATCCAATACAAATGGGAAAGCACTAGTAATTGTTTTATCCTAATCTCTCGCACTGCTAGCTAAAGATCGCTTATCTTTTTGTTTTTCTTAATATCCCAGTCATCGCACCAGAATTTTTTGATCTGCCTCGGCATCGATTTAGATAAGTATTGATATTTGTTTGGCATTCTTTATTAGATACCTTTATAAGATTGAACATTGCAGTTGAAACTCTAAACCAATATCTTACGCAGTAATGTGTTGCCAAATGACCCCAGAGACTTGACGCTTGTCTCATTTCCTTACACTTGTGGCGTTATTAATATTGAGTGGTCCATAACCAGCTAAGTAAGTGGCGATTACGGCCTCCAACTCCGGGCATGTAACGGGACTGCCTGGACATTTATTTTGGGAAACAGTTACTCTGAGATATTAGCAGTTTTGGTGACGCAAGTGGTTGTACTTTTTTTAAACACATCATTGGTACTTAATCAGGTACTTTTATGTAGGTAAATCGAAATTCTCAATGTAAGAAAGTGCAGGTTAAACCTGAATAGAATTGATAGCAACAAACCAATTCCAGTGTAGATGGAGTAATGAAGTTGTAAGGAGTGTGCGACGCGCCCCCGCGGCGTGATGCATCGCGCAGCCGTGGGGGGTGCCTTATAAATGAACAGCGGAATTGCAACATAAACAATTTCTACTTGTGCGCACAACTCTCGCAAGCCTAGAGTAGACCTTCAAATCAAATCAAAGTCATTTATTGCGTAATATAGGTTTGTAACAGTTGTTTGGTGACACATATTAGAACAGCCATAATCAGCGTGGTTCGCATGCAATATTTATTATACATTATATAGTATATTCAAATGAATTAGGTAGGTACAAACATGCTTTCAATTTAATTTAATTAATGTAAGTCAAGTTCTAAAATAATAATGTTAAATGTCAATACTTTTATCATTTAAATAACCATAGGTAGAATAATAAGCCTAATAATAATTCTAATAATATTTTCTTCAGCCTTGCTTTAAACACCACTGGGCTTGAAGTCTCTAATAAAAATGCAGGTAGACGATTGTAGACACGAATAGCCATAACTAACACGTTTTTGTTGTATAACACAGTTGACCTTAGACCTTACCGTAAAAGACAACATTAAAAAAGTATAAAGTATATTTGCAATAGACCAGATTAAGTTTCTGAAGAACGGGCCTCTGCCTAAAATTGTACTTACTTATTAACTTACATGCCTCCGTAACGACTCCTTCCCTGTTCTTTGCAATCTCTTGCCAGTTGACAACTTCAACTTAAAAATCATACTTCAAAGTTTTAATTATTATTGTACGTATTATGTACTAAGGTTCATAGTGTTTGCCGTCGCGGATCTGTCGCGGATTTGTCCAAGAATGCCAACCACTTGTTTGGAAGGTTATTCACCTGTGAGAAGCCAGGCGGATCAACTAGTGTTATAAAAGTCTCGTTACTCGTGTAGTCTCACGGAGCTCTCCACACACATTCTGCGATCGCTATCGCACGAATTGGAATGTCACTTGCGTTCAGTACCGGCCGGACGCGCCGGACACATCTCGATTGTTCGTCGGACTCCATTAGAGCTGGACGGACGGACGGTGTACGGACAAGGGTCACTCTCGCGGTCGGGGCGATCGATCCTGAAGATATTAGAACCAAGAGCAAGTAAAGTCACAGAATATCACCTACGTCACGTCATAAAATATTGCTTGACCTGTGAGGTCTGCGTGGTGATATGCGATATGTTCTGTATGAACTGTCATTTTGGCATTTAGTTTATCATAAATATTTTTCCACCACCAGCTATTCCCCCTGAGGAATTATCTCAGTTTCTATGAAATGTTTCCATGAGTCATTTTCAATCTGCACAGAGCTCTAGCAAAATCATGAGGCACAAATAAATGAGAAGTTGGTTCGCGATCGGTCACAGTTCAAGAACTCCGCTCGGGAGTCTACGCAGACGACATGCTACAACCTGATTTATTTATAGCTCTGAAACTTAACTATTGGTACCGACATATCTACCTTGTCTTGCATCAACGACATTTATAAGCCTAAAGTATTTATTTCAGACTGTGTCGTACAGCAGGCACAGTAGAACGTTGAATGAGAAGATTCCTAGAGAATCGTAGAATTTAATCGTCGTCATTCCTATGACCATTCCCAGTTTCATAAAACTCATCAACTCTCAGCGTAATGGAGACGATCTGATGGACAAATTGCAGCGATGCCTCAAATTCTTGAGACAAGCATCAATTTGTACCCGCTCTCCCATTCCACGTGCTTGAAGCTTACCATTACCAAAAATAACTGAAATTCTACCCTAAAATTACCATAACTATTAATTCGGGTATTTGAAACCTCAACGCTATTTGCTAGATGCTATTATAATTATTATTATAAATGCATTTATGTGTAAAGCGGGTCGAGAGCGACGAACAAGCACGAAACGATATAACTTTAAAGTAATAAGAGAGTAGTATTAGCATCGTTATACAATGACACAAAACAAAAGGTTTGCAACACTAAGGAGCTGAGAAATGCTATTGCTTTAGCCGTTGCCTGAGCAGTTTTAAGAGTTATTTCTTAAATTCACAAGTTTGTACTAGTATCTAAGCATGGGTAACAGGCTCCGACAACCTGGTTTTATAAAAATTGATACATTTCTGAAATCTGACGCAAACGTTTTACAAGACAACACTAACTAACATATTTTGTGAATATGACGACTAGAGTCTTCATTGTAAGTTTAGTCATAAATCATTGCATTTTGAATTTTATTTCATTAACATAAATGTCCGCCTAGCACTAGCACTTCTCATTTCATAGATATGTATAGTTGTCTTTAATGTAAAAAAGTTATGTTAATTTAAATGCTCGTGTACTTATGCGGGTGCAGTCGGACATGATACTATAGTAAATTAACTTCTGGTAATAGCGTGGGTTCCTACTTATAAAAGCAAATAAAACTATCGATATCAGAAACTACTGACGTTGCAATAATGAGGAATATTTTTATGTTTCTTCAACTGTTACGTCACAGTTATATTTACCAAAAGCACCTTCAATTGCTGTTTAACTCTATATTAAATTTAATTATAGTTAAATACGTAAATGTATACCTATACTAAAATATAGCAATTTAGAAACAGAAATGTACAGCACAATGTACATTTATATAAAATCCTGTAAAACAGTTAAGCAGTTAAGTTAAGTTAAAGTAATAATGATACTTTAACAAGTTAGGTATCGTTACATTGTATACAATTACCAGTTTACAATTCGCTGACTCGCAGTTTGTTTATCATTTGTTTTGTATTTATATTTTTATATTGTTTGCATTATTTGTAGTTTTAAGCTTAGTTAAGATTTTTAATACTATTCTATACATCTAACTGAAAATAAAATGTCAATGTAGGTGATTATTTTAGAATCTATGTAAGTAAGCTCTTCACGCCTGAGATACAGGATTGCCTAGTTCAGGCTCGTATTATGCATACCTTTAATTAAATAAGTTTTTGAATTTTGTTATTAGATGTTATTGTACCATGTAAATTTTTAGAACACGATAACCCGTGGAGACCAAGCGGTTTGATCGCTGCACCACACTGGCACTGATGAGGAGTGCAGCACCGCGAACCCAACCGCAGACATATAGCAATTTAAAATGTTGTAGGATCTAATAAGGTGCTAATGTTAAATTATCGTAGTGCTTCTTTCCAATGTTCTGACTCCCATTTCAAAACGGCTAGAAGACGGCCGTGATCTACGGAGCTTGAGCATGTTTCTAACAGATGATTCCATGTAAGCTCACATAGAGGCTTGCATTACTATATCTGTGCTGTAGACGGGAGCCCTGCAGTCACGCCTTGTCATCCAAATGAATATTCAAAACCGACGATATAGTGTCCTTTATGTTTTATGTTATATTTAAGCCTTCTACAGTTGACTATATAAATTATGTTTCCACAGTTGACTATGTAAATTATGTTTCCACAGTTGACTATGTAAATTATGGAACAAAAAGACAAAACATGATAATTGTAAAAGTCAACTATTAAGACTATTATTACTAAATAATCTGTCCAAGGTTTTAATTTTGTCATCTTTCATAGGTCGCAAAAAACTTGTCAAGAATTGGTGAACCGATGAGGAGAAGTGAACATTTATCAACAGCAACTGTTATATATGAGGTATAAATAATTATTGAATTTTGAAACAAGTGTTCGAAATGAAAAAGGTGTAGAACTAAAAGGTAAATTTAACTTCGTTTAATAAAGTCAAAGTCAAAAGTCAAAAGATACTTTATTCAATACAATCACAAGGATCACTTTGAAACGTCTTACATACTAGGTGAATTTAGGTGCCAATTCATCCTAACCCAAGCCCGAGAAGAATTGGCAAGAAACTCGTCTTGGTTCTAGCGCTTTTTTATATGATCCATCTTATAACTACCTTAACTACGAAATACTAATACAAGAGAGTTTATACATTTCAAGTGTGTCGGTTAACTGTCTGACGACAGAGCGACATGTGGCCATGCATTCTTATCAATAATATAGTCATTTATATTATAATAAGCTTTCTTTAAAGGACTACCTTTTATGTATGCTTTAAATTTCTTAATAGGTAGTTTAGTAGCATTTTCAGGAAGCTTATTATAGAAGCGCACCGCATCCCCATAAAGGACTTATTAACATTTTCTAGTCGAAACCTAGGGATGTATAATTTATGTCTATTCCTAATGTTGATTCTATGAAGGTCACTATTTTGCTGAATCCCATCTCTATGTTTATGTGTGTATAACAAATTTTCATATATATATTGTGAAGCTATTGTGAGAATATTAATTACGTTCTATGCATAATATGTATGTATTTACAAAAAAAAAGTATATAAGTAGTATATAAGTCATGTGGTACCCATAACACAAGCTCTGCTTACCTTGGGGCCAGATGATGTTGTGTGAAATGTACGGGATTATTTATTTATATTATTTATAATTTCTTTGAATATTTCTCTCAAAGATTCTCGTGGTTTTATTTTATAAATGGATTGTATTGCCCTTTTTTGAATTACAAATATTTTATAAATATCAGCTGCTTTCCCACAGAGAATGATGCCGTATGACATAACACTATGGAAGTAACTGAAATAAACTAGTCTAGCTGTAGCTTCATCAGTAAGCCACCGTATCGCACGAACTGCATATGCAGCGGAGCTAAGCCTACCAGCAAGTGTTTCAATTTGTGGTCCCCACTGTAGTTTTGCATCAATATTAAGACCTAGGAAGATCGTGGAATTTACAAGATTCATTGCCTCTCCATTTATTTCAATGTTGGTCGGGCTATGAATAACATTTGGCAAAGTGAATTTGATACATTTAGTTTTTTTTTAATTAAGCAAAAGATTATTTACAGTGAACCAGTTAAGAACTAACGATAAGGATTCATTTACGTTATCGCAAATACTGGTTTTCCCTCTATCAACTTTAAAAATTAAAAACGTATCGTCTGCTAATAAAACTATATCACAAATATTTTTTACAAAAAAAGGTAAATTGTTAACGTATACTAGAAATAAAAAAGGGCCTAGTATCGATCCTGAGGTAACCTTATATCAATAATTGATCATGAAGACCTCTCACCACCCACGTCTACTTTCTGGACTCTATTGGATAGATAAGACTATATGAGGTCAATCGCCCGGTTTTTAATTTAATGCCATAATATTTTAACTTTGTGATAAGGGTTGCATGACTCACACAGTCAAAGGTCTTAGATAGATCGCGGAATACCCCAACTGCATCCTGTGACTTCTCCCAGGCCTCAAATATATGCTTTAAGTGCGCTATACCTGCATCAGCTGTTGATCGACCTTTAGTAAATCCGTATTGATTACTATGTAGCAGGCCGTTGACGTTAAAGTGATATAATAACTGATTAAGAATTATTTTTTCAAAGATTTTACTTAACGCAGGTAATATCGATATCGGTCTATAACTAGCGAGATCATTTTCACTTCCAGACTTAAACATAGGAATGAGATTACTGTGTTTCATGAGATCGGGAAAAATGACACCCAGCACCTTTGTAGACATTTCCCAAAGATCTTCTGTATTTTTTATATTAATTAACTTGAATGTTTTTACAATACTAGCCTCGTTAATGTAGCTAAAACTAAACTCATTCTTTGATTTTGTAACACTAGATTCTAATAGAACGGAAGCTCTGGAGGCTGAAGAGTTTAACGATTTGGTCACAGTTTTTGGTATATCTGAGAAAAAACTATCAAATGCATTCGCAACATCCTGTTCCTCTGTCAAAATTGTACCATTTATATTTAATTTGAACTGTATATTGCGAGCCCTTGATTTCCCTGTTTCATTATTAATTAATTTCCAAGTTGCTTTTATTTTATTTGTTGAATTTAATATTATTTTTCGCAAAAACAGTGACTTAGCCGCATGACAAGCTTTTTTGAAGACTTTTGAGTAATTCTTGACATGTAAGATAAAAACTGGATCATCTAACATTGTCTCTCTGGAAGCATATACTTCGTACAATGTATTAGAATAGAATAGAAATAGAATATATCTTTATTGTACACCTTATATAATAAAACACAATATTAGAATTTAATTAAACTAAAAGTATTTAAGTGGTACAATGGGCGGCCATTTTTCCTGACAACCTTTGGATGAAAAGGATCGTATTAAGTTGAGTGGAAGGCGCGGCGTACATTAAGCTAAATTAAATAAATTAAATAAATATTTTAACTAAATACTACATACATACACATAAATACAAACAAATACATACAAATAAATACATAAAAACTTACAATCTAAAGTGATATCTATGAGACTGATGTGAGATAATGATGGTATACCAAGTTTTTAAAGATAGGTAAAGATTTAGCATACCGGATGGAGAGAGTTCATTCCAAAGCTTCACAGCCTGCAGGGTAAAAGAGCTCCCATAGTAACAAGATGTATGAGTAGGAGTTTTAAGTTGCAGGGTTTCAGAAGAACGTAAGGATCAAGAATTAGAAAGATGGAGGAACTCAAAGCGTTCCTTAAGGTAAACTGGAGTGGAAGGAAGAAACATAATGGAGTAAAGAATAGAGAAGATGTGAGCATTCCGTCGAAGACGAATCGGTAGCCATTTAAGTTTATATCGGAATTCAGAGATATGGTCGTACTTACGCAAGCCAAATATAAATCTAATAGAAACGTTCTGAAGACGCTCAAGTTTATTGAGTTGGTCTTCAGTTAAATCAAGGTAGCTGACGTCGGCATAATCTATGATAGGGAGCAACAATGATTGTGCTAGCGCAATTTTAGTGGACGTAGGTAGAAAGTTTCGCAACCGTTTCAGAGAGGAAAGGCAGCAAAGGTCTTTTGGCTTACCGCTGTTAACTGAGGTGCCCAGGATAGGTGCCTATCCATGAGTACACCTAAGTTTTTAACCACTTCACTAATTTCTATGATAGTGTTATCAAACATAACTCGCGGGAGGCAAAGCCAGTCGATCCGAGACAACATTCTTGAGCTACCCATAATAATTATTTGAGTTTTAGATGGATTTACTCTCAGGCCGTATAATTTGCTCCACTCTAGAATACTCGCAAAGTCAGTGTTAGTATTGGCGATGGCTTCAGATAACCACTCGACAGGAGCTTGTGTATAAATTTGTAAATCATCTGCATAGAGGTGGTAGGAAGGTAGAAGAGAGACGTTTAGATATAAAGTTTATGAATATACCAAAAAGAAGAGGAGATAAAACGCCACCCTGAGGTACACCAGCACTCACTTGACACCAGGATGAATAAGTGTCATCAATGCGAATTTGTTGCCGGCGACCATACAGGTAACTACGAAACCAGTCAATTACTGTTGGAGATATGTTATAAGAGCAGAGAATAGCTAATAGAATATCATAGTCCACATTATTGAAGGCATTACTAAAGTCCAGAAGGGACAAAACAGTTACTAGACCAAGTCTGATATCATCAGTAATTTTGATGAGAGCAAAGACAGTGCTATGACCTGAGCGAAAACCGGACTGATAGGGATTAAAAAGGACATTTGTGTTAAGGAAAAGGCTGAGTTGCTGGTGAACTAAGCGCTCAAGGACTTTGGAAAGAAACGATAGAATTGAAATAGGGCGGTAATCAGAGAAGGAAGATGGGTTTGATTTTTTAGGAAGAGGAGTTACTTGAGCCTCCTTCCACAGACCAGGAAAGGTTCCAGAGTCAATGGAAAAGTTAAGAAGGTATGCAATGACGTGGACTATGTCATCTAGGATAGGTATAATAATTTTTTTACTAATACAGTCACTACCGACAGCATTCGATGAGATGGCTGAAATGCTCTTTATAACATCACAATCAGTGAATTGATGAAACACAAATGGTGGGAAGTCAGGAGTTGGAAATAATGTAAGAGAATTTAGAGTTTGCAATTTAGTTGGTCCATCAAAATTAGACGAAGATGAAAAATGAAGGTTTAAGGAATCAATATCTAAGTCTTTTTGGGAATTATGTTGGCGAGGCTTTCCCACTCCTAGTGTCCGAAGAAATTTCTATACTTTTGCAGGATTGTTATTTTCTACAGATTCATGGATAAATCGGCGTTGTGCATCCCTACACACCCTATTGCAGTGATTTCTAACGTGAGTGTATTTCTCCTTATTTTCATCAGATGGCGTACGCTTGTATCTGACCTTAGCAGCGAGTTTCTTGTGCATTTCTGCTCGTATTTGATCAGTAAGCGAAGGTGCGGGAAAATGTTTCATTTTAACTCTACGAATAGGAGCATGCACATCATATAATCGAGTTAAGATGCTGTTAAAACAGTAGTATTCCTACATCTATATATACCCGGTGTAGCCCAGTCGGCAAATCTAGCACAATTTTTTGCTTTGCATGTTTTTACTGTAAATATATCAGCATGTATTAATACGGAGTCGACCTTTAAGATTCTTGTTTTTTATATGAGTACTCATATAAAAAAACTACACCTGCTATTATATTTGATTTAATTAATGACGTCATACTACACTTGCGTTGTTCTCTAACAAGTGTGGTATGACGTCATTATTATCTTTATTTATTTGCGACGTTTAAGCGACAGACAGCATACTTTAAAGCAATCCAAGCTAATTATTTGATTATGAGAGACGCGGAAAGTGGACTGGCATTTGTTGTTTCTGACATATCCGACACGGAGGATGACTCAATTTTTCGGTTTTTTTTTACTTTTCGGTGTCACTCCTACCTACTACTAACTTTTTTCACCTAGACATTGATAAAAAAAACCTATACATTGATATTCGAGTACGTCACGCTCATGTATGTTTGTAATCGCAAACAAAATGTTTTCGGGAAGTACCTTAATAGTTATACTAATTTACTTGCGATCGTCAACATATGCGTTGCGTTAATATTTGCACTTTAATATTTGATACCTCAACGTGTTCCCGAGAAAAAGGGTCTTGACAGACAGACAGACAGAGGGACAAAGAAGTGATCCTATAAGGATTCATTTTTTTCCTTTGAGCTTTGACCCTAAAAATAACTTGGCCAGTGGTTGTGAACTGCAATTATAAGCAGTCTCCATTACTTACAGTTCAATTACACGCTTCATCCACTAACACACCTAGTTTCACGCTTGTTCTTCGGACTGACGTAATACCTGCATGTCGGTACTACTGTGAGACGGGACGTCTTTGGCAGGAGCGAGGAAAAGGGAGGGGAAAGCGGGGACGAGGGAAGAGAGCGAGTATCGACCCATCAAACTGTCTCGTCGCGAATGAATGTTTTTTGAATCCGGTTGCTGTAGTGATGGGGTTCCCTGATGCTCAAGTATTCGAGATTCAATTACCTATGTATTTACTTTCATTATGATAAAACTTACAAAGCCGGCATGGCTTTGTAAGTCTTATCATAATAAAATTGTCGCTTTGTTTGTTCGTGTTTGGGGATTGATATTTTGTTATTTTGAGAAGACCCTTATAGAAGGAAGCCCCTGAGGAAGAGGATGAAATAGCCCTAGCGTTCTCATGACATTTTATACCATAGTAAAATCGAAACAACAGCAGTTTAAAAAAGAAAGGTGCGAGCAACGCGACACATCACTAGGCGCAAGAAACGTCGCGATTCATACTCTTCGTATTTCCGGCGAGTCAGGCCTCAGAGCTCGGGGGGCGGGCAGGGCAGGGGGAGGGAGGGGGTGACAATTAATTCCATTTTCTTAGAACACACGATGCTATCGCAATGTTTATATCAGTTTATTCCAGCGCTGGACTAATTTATTCGCCGACAAACACTTTAATGAGGGCACTCAAAATTGTTGCTTTGATAGTGAATAGCTGAAATTGTCCGGTCACTGCCTTACTGCCAGATTATCGGCGTGATTCCGTTTTATGATCTGTTTTATGCGTTGCCTGATGAACTTTAGATTATTTATTAATTCGCTTTCGCGTGTTTGTGGGTGGAATATAAGCAACGACTATTCACCGACCGTAAAATAGTGCCTTCTCTATATCAAAGTCTACATAACACAAAACAAGTTCTTTCATTCTGGCTGGTAAGGTAACCATAGCTCCATGTAAGGTACCATAATAGCTTACTCTGCAAAGGTGTCTGTCAAAGATAAAGAGGTGTGATAAAAGCAAACATCGAACATGTTTTAGAAAATTCCAATTTAACTTCCTGGCGCCGTGTGCTGTACTAATAAACTCCAGATTAATCAAAATCAGATCTCACCTTCCTCCTGGATCTAGCCGAGCCCAGATGCTGAATTCGTCGTGTTTCAGAGATTATCTAAAATTGCATCCAAACACAGGCCAGTTATTAACTGCCTCCACTGGCCAATCGTGCGGCTCATACCTACCTACTCGTACCTACCTACTCGGCATAACAACATCCATGCTACGGCGTATGTACAACACGAACAGTAGAAAGTATTCAACAGATTGTCCAAAATATTTATTTTTACTATCAAATAGTTGAATATTTTAATAAGCGCTCACAGCACACATGTATGGAGTCGCCATCATACATCACCATTGAATAGAGGCTAAATATATTGAAAGATTTATAGATAGTTCAACTGATCCAGATCACTGCCAGAGCTCTTGGGTCACGCGATGTTTCTACCAGACGCTGTGAAATCATTTTGAAAACGCGATGGACTCCTGTTACGGGCCTGAATCTAAAAAGCTCAAATATGAAAGCTCTATCAAGACCGGCATATATGTGCCTGTTTATACATTATATCATTCGTTTCAATAATCTTCGTAGTCGTGTTTGCAGCAGTTTGACTATAGCATAGAGGACAGTTTTGCAGTGTGTTGTTAGTGAGGTACTTCATAGTCAAACCTTCAAAACGACAGGCTCGAGCCACGTTACACCGATCACTCCCAATCAATACCCCCTTTATAGGACCAAAGCAGCGATCGATCTCAATTATAGATAGTGTACAGTCGCGTCCAGCGTTTATAATTGACTAATGAGGGGCTGCGCGTCACGAACAGACAGCGCCTGCGCCTGCGCAGAGATTGTAGGCTGCATTGTTTGTAAGTTTACTCATTGTGGTAAACGAAACGGTAAAATGGCAGAACACAGTCATTACAACTGTTTTATTTGCAATTTCCAGATGAATTTAGTTTTTTTTGGTGTAAGTACTTACAGTTCTTTCATTACACGAAGACGGGTGCGACGACAGTTATGTCAGTGAAATAAGATTCAAAGTACAATAATTAACCCGTTTTCGCTTTAACGCTAATTATATGTTTTACCCACTATACATAAACTACGCAGGACATGCAATATATAAAATTAGAATGGGAAATCGCTAAGAGTTTTCGTTACAACAGTACTGGCATTACCAAAATATGACTATTGCGCCCCACAGAGCTGACCCAGAGCCAAACAAAGACTGAAACAAACCGAACAATACCACTTACCAGATACCTTACCAAACATCAGCGACCAGCGCGCCTATCTGCCCATCATCGTTTTACCAACATTACTCATTCTTATAACAAAAGATTTCAACGCGCTCTTTGCGCTCGTTCAAAGGTTCTTTTGAACGTTATCGTATCTTTACTTATCGATTGTTCATTATTACGAGGTTAATAGTGTCAATACCTTTCAAAATTATATTTATTATCACTTGCTTACATAATAACACATACTTTGATCCAGTGTGGTGGAAAAGACCCACAACTGTGTTTGAGATAGAGCCTGTTAGAACTTGAAACGGTGACCCGACACCGGTCATCGAGTCCCAATTTGTAGTTGTCACAGCTCATGAACACAATTATCGCCGCGTCACGGCGTGTCAGCGCGTCGCGCCGCGTCACGAGCGAGACAGTAGTCACGTCCAGTCACGGTCCCCGGACCCCTGCCGGACTCTTCTGGACTCTTGCCACAAAGCAGTAACGATCAGACAGTAACACAAATCTTTATAAAAACAAAGAATCAGAGAATAAAGAGAACTCATAAAAAATTACTATGGTTATGATACGGCATGTTCATAGGCCATGAAGTCTAATTAATAAACTCGGCGCTTGATATAAGTAATATCAATAGAAATACATACCAATAACCTTAACTCAATAACTAACATTTTATTGGTGTAAGCATGGGTTAGAGAGTTGGAATCTTTAGAATAAAAGGTTTCAAAGAAACGCGTAGCGCGAACGCGTCCAAGCTTGTTATCAAACGATTTTTAGTAGCGGTGATGGAGATGGGGTACTGCCGAGAAACTGTACAATCCCAGGCCGCGTGAGGTCCGTGGACTAAATAAATTAGATTACATGCCTACGAATCTGAGAATCGAGAATTAGATTAGCATTGCCTCGACGCGTTCCGGGCATGTTCCGGGCCGCTGGAAACGGAGGCCGCGCAGTCAGGTGGTCTCACTGCACATACCTAGACCTTCTATAATCAGTCAATAAGTTGATTTACTAAAACGTAAAGCTACCCTGAATGTTTAGGCACTTACCAGTAGTGGAATTCGGTAACTGACATTAACATACCTAAGTACCTTTTGTAATTTTTTACACATACTTGTATGTTGCTGTAACAATCAATATCGTTTATTCCTTTTTTTACCTAGAAGCGCGTTTGAATTTCCGTTCGATGAATACGGGGAGTGACTGGTACACAAACACACACACTCAAATTATAGTCAGGAAAACTGTCTACTTTCTCGTTTACACTAAGTTCTGAAAGTGAAGCCATAAAAGTAATTAAATGAAAATTTATCGAACAATAAAATGCCGCGGGAGACCAGCTTTCCATCATATCGGCAATAACAAACAACTACTTGATGATAAATACAAGCAACGTACCCATTTATTGTCACAATATTGTACGAATGGACTTTCAACTAATTCTTTCGACACAAAAGGGATTCAACTGAATTATGATAATGTTAGTGGATGCTATAACTGTGCTATAACCATACAAACAAATCTTGACTTCTGGACTTTTGAACTAAAGTTACGCGTTTACACGTCATCGAGATGGTCAGTGTAATCAAAGATGGTTCTATAACTTTCTCCAAATGTTATGGCTAGTTATGAGACGCACGACCATAGATAGGTATTATATTATAAAGGTACGGGGTTAACTCGAAGGGCATCTTACCTATCTTATAATGTTAATGCTATTAGTTGTAAGTGTCAATGATATGTTCATAACAAAATCGTTCTAAAATAATTTCTTTAAACTTTAAGTGGTAAGTTTGATGACTGCCGGCTAATAAACCCAGCGAAAGCAGATTGCAATTTAGATCATTTTGGTTTCTGACTTGTTTTTAATCGTCTTCATTTATTCGTGTAATAAATTTCACAGACCTCGTAGCTCTACATTACTTTCTCCACAAACAGTACCTACCTATTTGAAGAAAGCTTTCTTTAAAGAGTAGACAAAAGTATTTTTCGAAGTAGTCTATTGTGAAATAAATATAATCAGCGTGCAAGAAGTTGTCGCATTGCAAGGTAGTACCTCTAAAGTGCAAAAAGAAGTCGGTTGTTTTGCGAAGCTTGCATTTTGAGAAGCAGATCCAGCAGAAGAGCTTATCTACGAGTAGTGATCATGAATTATTACATCAGCTCTTATCACACAAATACTCACTATCACTTAATAATACGCTGGCATTTTTACGGTAAAATCTAAATTTCTCAATCGGCGTCACGTGCCGACGTTACTCGGGATCACGTTACTCGGCACAGCGAGATAAACAGCCGCTTGGAATTCTATTATTCTAATCATCAGAATGATCATTCCTAATGATGTCCAGTCAGTGTAAGGTGACACAGAAAACTGATCTGCTCTAACGCATTTCAATATCACGATTCTAAAACATATCAATTCTAATCAGTTGAACGCGGTACTCGTACCAATTTCAATAAATTCAAGCAAACGATGTTACAAGCGAAGGTTTATTATAACTGAAATCTTAATAGAAATGTTCATAATATTATTTCTAGTCGGCTTCTGACAAATTGCGGGAGTCGAGTGGGCGCGATAACCCTATCCAGTATTTCAACTTAACTTGATAAGTCCACTTCGTTACCACATCGGCATCGGCATCGGCTATTATGTCTCGAGGCGACATTTTATATTTAGAAATTGGATACGATAACTATAAATAACGAGAAAATACAAATTATAGGTACCTACACTAAAATAATTCAATGACTCTGAGGTCTTATTAAATTTAATTCGGTGCAGATCGTGCTGGATTCGGACGCAGTGATTGTTTCTAAGTTCAGACTATAATTCAAATTAAGGGCTTGGAAATGACAGATTCCGAGCAAATTGCCACGATAGTTACGCAACGCCAAAATTGTACAACAATCTGCGGAAACAGGGGCGTGCCGCGGGGAGCAGAGTGCGGAGAGGGGAAGGACGTGATGGATGTGTCCCGTCCCTAGCCCGCGGCACTAGCACAACACTAGCGTGTGAACAACGTTACAAAAGCTCACAATCACTTACGATTACTCTCCGTTTGGCGTATTCATGTATTTCAATCATGATTTCATACCTTTTGTGGTCGGAGATTTAGACAGATTTGCATAACGCAAGCAAATCAAAACGTCGAGCAAACAGGCATAACAGTCCATCTCTACAAGCCAATCTTTACCTATGTACTTAATGTATCGATTCTTTCGCAAGACAAGCTATCGCAACGTTGTACCAATAAAACTAATACCAATATTTAATAAAACCAACCCATTTGTTTTAATCAGCATAAATTACATACATTAACATCTCGATAAGACGATTGCTGATCAGTAAACAGACAAGTGCCAATAATAATACGGTAGACGCAAACGAGCTGCAATGCTCTTGAGTGATATTATCTCGGTCCCAGTAGCGCACCCCGAGGGAGCCACCTGCGCAGGCGCACCGCACGCCCGAACCACCCTCCGAGCCTGGAGGCTTTTCTGTAATGGACCTTCACTACGAATCATACTACTAAACGACGTTTCAACTAACCTTGCGTACATTGATGTCGAAAGCGTGAGACACCCGCTCAAACGCTTTAGTAAAGTCACGATGGTTGCTAAAATCAACGATAGGTAAACACAGTTTGTGAACGTGGTCAGATTAGATATAGGCTTTTATGTGCGGCATTACAGTGCGTAATGAAGTATGTCCCGCGGGCGTGACACGTTATGAAGACATTCTTCACACTAATGAGATAATAAAGTCGTGGGAAGTCTCGCCACGCGTAGCTGCGGTCGCTCGCGCTTTTTATCGCATTCTGGAAAAAATGCGATGAAAATAACGACCGCCCGCGACTCTAGACCGATAGCTCGTGAGAAACTAATCTCTACGCATCGTCATCAGAGGTACCTAGTACCTACCTACATATACAGAAAGAAATTTTAGCTAAATGCCTATCAAATGACATTTAGTCATTTGTTTCATTTCAGTCATTAGCTAAAATGTTCATGGATTTGTATAACTTGAAGGCAATACAATATATATACTTTTCCCAACCCTATTTATCTGATTCCCAACCCATTAACAAATCGATCATAACATTCGAATGAATCGATAATTAAAATTTTGATTGCGGTTGCGACATGTCATTAACGAAATATAGCGGACTTCAAACAGTTATTGACAATAATAATATATTTTAATCTACCATTTAAAAACAATGTTTTTAATGAAACCGTTACGTACGTGGGTACATAAAAAAAAGTACTTATCTATATCATCAATTGTTGCTGTGGCACATCGTAGAATAAATAAATAAAAAGTAATGTTAACAAGCCTTAGCCTCAAAGTAAACAAACTTTTGCAAACCATACAAACATTTGTCCCGCGGCTAGAATGCAACCTTCTGCGTCTCAGAATACAACGAGATAGGCTCCAGCAGCCAGGCAACTTTATTCAGATGAAAAAGAATGATCTAACTTTCCTTTTAAAAATAACTTCAAATATAATAGATTGTCCTGAGCTACTCAATAAAATTTCCATTCATGCTCCGTCCAAAATTATCCGATTTAGCCCCACAATTTCTATACCTATTGTTGGCACAAATTACAGACAGAATGCATTTTTATAGCAAACAAGTGATCTATTCAATAAGTTTAGCAGGCATTCTGAATTAGATCTAGATCTATTCTGTACGAGCGTTAACTCAGTCAGACAGCGACTGACCAGAGGTTACTTTAATGGTGACGTAGGTACTTAGGTTTACCTACAATAATTTTAAGTTCATAGTGTATCTCTATTATTCCACGTCATTGTCTTGAGCTATTGTTATGTTTACTTATGTTCACATTGTTGTTAGTTGTTATGTTGTTACTACACGTGAAAATCTGTTATTAGCTTTCTGTTATTATTACTTTAATCTATTTAAGTGATGATAGCTGTTGATTTTCCAATAAAATAAATAAAAATAAATAAATCAATTTCTCAGTCACTCCTCAGCTTTCATTTTTATTACAGAATTACGAACGATGAAACGAAGTAAAAACGACGACGAACATGTTTTTTGACGAACTGATGTGCCATAGCAACAGCCGGAAACTGCTTACATATTAAAAATCAAATCCATTGCAAAATGTAGCGCGCAGCTTGTTCTGGTCTAGTCTATATTTTGCAACAGTAATTGTGCTCGGAGCACTTTCAACTGGCAAATGAATCCCGTGCTCTGATTTAGTATCATTATAACGAATCACGACGCCCACATATCCAGCTAACTATCCTATACACATACATCTATAGATAGCTAACTATGTAATCCACGCGGCCGTTACTATGATATCTGTGAGAATGTATCGAGATCGACGCGCATGCTTTCGTAGAGAGTATAACATGTGATGCTATGGACGCTTATGCCCGCGACTTTCCATAGCTGGTCTAGTAATGTAAAATCTGCTTAACATACCTACCGTGATCCCTCACTCACATAGCATTTACTTTTAATGCATTTCAGTAGATTAGTAGATTTAAGCCGATGAGTTCAAAGGTGCTCACGTAAGGTACACTGGCAATATTATTTTTAAACATTCGAGATCAGAACTGGAGAATAAAATAAAAGGTAATATGCGCTAAATGCTCTTCTTTTTCATTCATGATTAGTTGCATGCGTCATAATGACAATGAACAAATTGATTATTAATAAGCCGTCTTAAAGTCTTAAAAATATAGTCTTTGTCAATTGTATTTCATATAACATTTTAATATGAAGTTTCAAGCAAATAGCACTACGCGTTAAAAAGTTTGATACAAACGTTTTCACCTTCTTTCATCTCGCAATACCTATTATGTCTTAGTGGGGGGTTTTGCTTTAAAGGAACCATCCATGTTTCAGCTTTCTAGCTTCAACGGTTTCGGCTGCTCAGGTCAAATTTTTTTATATGTACTTATCTATACCTATAAAAGAGCTTAACCTGACTGACTGACTGATACATCATCGCCGAGCCGAAACCGCTGAAGCTAGAAAGCTGAAATTTTGAAGGTAGCTTTCTTTTACAGCAAAGGCACGACTGGGCGTGATTTTTTGAAATCCAACCCCTAAGAGGGTGAAAAGGGGTGAAAAAGAATGTATGAAACTTTTTAACGCGTGGTGCGATTTGCTTGAAATTTGATATGAATAAATGAAAATGCAAAATAAATGGACACGGGTTTCAGGATTTTTCGAAATAACCCTCATAAATGAGTAAAATGTGGATTGAATGTATGTATGGTAACTTTTTAATGGGTGGTCAGGTGATTGGTTTGAAACTTATGAATAAAATTTGGCTTCAATTCCTTTCAAAAAAATGCGGACGAAGTTGTGAGCAACAGCTAGTCTTTTATATGTATGGCGACCTTTCATATGAAATAAAAAAAACATTTGCTCGAAAAACAAAACACAAAGTGTATATTAATAATTCACGCCCGAGTCAATAATTCAGGCTTTATTTGAAATAGTCAACGAAAACAAATACAGTCCGAAATAACTTGAGAGTAATATATAACATACAAATGTTTACTTCGCAAGATGGACAAAAATAATCCCGATATACTCGTACTTATCTGTACCCCGATAACTACTAAAGTAACACATTGGCATTGTAAATAGGCGGTCACAGTTTTCACACGTCATATAATTTGTCTTGTTTGTGTTATGCAAGCAACCTAGACAACTTATAATAAATAAATAAATATATATATAATAAATAAATTAGGGGCTAAAAGCTTAACTTTCTTTTATTTTACGATCGTAATTCCTAACCTAATACTGATTTCGTTACTATAAATTATATATTTGGTGTATTGAAAAAATCCTGCCCTCAATGACAAATAGTATAGCAGCCGCCCACGGGCCGGGCCGCGGCCGAGCCGATCCAAACTCAAGAACCTGTTGCATTAAAGTCTTATTACTTTATGAGCAGTGCCTTTTATATATCAAGAGTCGCCATAATGAAGTCGGTGTAACACCGCTGAGAACTGAGTACATGCTAATTGTTGAAGCACTCCAAATAAGATTATGATCCTCGATTTCTTGTTAATTATTGTGCGACTATATGGGGGCACTTGCTATTTTAATTGAAAATTTATCGATTCCATTTTGATTTCTATGATTAAATAGTAACGCCCACGTTTTCATAATTTTTCGGTACGTCTGGTAGAAACATACCTAGCGTATTAGCATTGCATTATTTAGTGTCTTGGCGATCTGATGAGCTGTCTTTAGATATTTTTAAACTATCCATAGATAGCTCACAGTTTCACATTTGTTTTATATTATTTTTGTATGCATTTCTGTAAATAATAAATAGATATACTGAGTTAAGTAATAAGAGTATAAATATTCGAGCATAAAGCACAAAACATAGAACCCATTTGCACGAATCATTGTCCGTCTGTACGTCACGCGGCGTGACGCGACTGCTCGGGCGCCGCTTGCGACCTTACTTACTTTACCCACCTTCTGCTCGTGAGAATGACATTTGAAGAGAACTACAAATATAGTCAGCGATAACTGTCTGTGGTCGAATTTATTGTTTCGGAAGTTTATCAATTTATTTTTCATTAAGTCTTTCAAAAGAATACAAGTACTGTCTTACTTATTTTCGAAGAATTACTTTGTGTACAAAATTAAACTTTAACAAGTAAAGTAAAGTTTCTTCGGCGACTGTACCAATGCAAGGCTTGATCTATGGCAAGCAGATATTTGTAGATAAAGCACAATATGTTACTGTCTCATGTATTTGTGTTGAACACAACATAGTACAATCGATAGGTCAAAATACGATATCGTAACAATTATTAAAACAAATATTTCACCATTTTGCTACTTTTGGCGAGGGTGAACGATTGGAACTTTTTCTGACATTAAATAAATAATGCAGGATATTTCACACAGCGTCATCTAGCCCCAAAGTAAGCAGAGATTGCGTGATGGGTACCACATGACTGATATATTTGATATTTTTGTAAATACATATGTACATAGACACACCCAGACACAATGACAAATACTTCCAGATCATACAAACATTTCTGCCGCGGCGGGAATCAATCCCGGAACCATCTGCGCTGCAGCCGGGCCTTGGCCCACTGCGCCACAGAAGTCGTCAAACCAAGCGCATGACCCTGCACAGTTAAGACTTCCAAAGTCAGTTTGAACCAAAATAGTGGTCAGCTTCCATATCAATTCAATGCCATCTAAAAAGCAAAATAAATAAATTTTATGTAGAGCTTTCATGATCTTTTGAAGGTGGTAATTTCACAGACAGGCAGACAAACATACAGACATACAAGCATACAGACGGACATGGCTAACTACAAGCGTTCCTTTTGGAACGTCAGAACCTCAAAGACACGAAAAAGAATCCCATTGAGTTTAATTTCCCCATCTTTTGGACAAAGTCACAATGACCATTCAAATAAAGTTGGAAAATAAGTTCGGTAGCGAGCGAGTCATCCGTTCTAATTGTTAGTGATCTCCATTGAACTTTCATCATCACGGACCATTGGTTGCAATTATATCTGGGAGCTGGTGTCGGCAGCCATTGTTCGCTGATTGGACCTAATCATTGGTTTGGTTGATGACGGGCTCTGCTTCCTCTGAGTCGTATTCGGACTTATTGTTTAGCTGTTTGTGCCTCATGGTACTATCTCATGACCGAGACACATAGAGCTTTGAAAAACAGTATGATACTGCTTCTTACGTATGGTTAACTCTTGAGACGGAGTCACAACGGCTTGGTATTGTGTTGGGTACAAATATTTTAGTAGGTGAGACAAGGATTTGAGCAGCATATTATGTCAACTTCGTGTCATTTTGTAGTTTTCACACTAAGATAGAAGCAATTTTTAATGAAAGGAGGACAGAGTAGAGAATGCCGGGTACGCTTGTGTGTTGTGTTGATCTGGATTATCTATGAATAATGAAAAATGAAGCTATGTTTGCACATGCTATATCCAGTGCAATTGTCCAGTAAAAGTCTTGTTGAAATACGAAAACCTTTTGTGTTTTATTGGATGTCCAACCTGGAGCAGTTGGACCCAGGGGAAAGACGAGTCAAGGTCTCTGAAGGATATAAGATATAGTTTTGAGTCGCAGCTGCCGACATATATATATATATAAGACTATTATAAGGCAATGATTTTATCACCTTAACAATGATTCTAATTGTTTATTTTCTGTACATACAAGTACATACAAGTACATACAAGTATAGCTAAATATTTTTCGTAAAAACTAGATTGATTTCAAATTGATAGTTGTAAAAAAACTCTGACATTTGATTGATCTCGCGATGATAGCGGTCCACGGACTGATCGCGCTATACAATTATAGCTACGAACATTATTCACCTTTGGATCTCTAATAAAGCTAGACTGCTGTTTTTATGATAGCAAAATTCAACCGTATATCAATGCGGTATGCACTATACTCTGTTTCCGGTATACTACAGCCGCCATTTTTAACGGCCGCTGCAGTTTTTGATTATAGAGCTTTAATCAGCTCAATTTCAGTACATGGATATATATATACCTATAATCTCTACATAACGGTTAGGTGTGTTAATTTCGAGAAACTTCAAAGATAAACCGGTAGCGGCAATTAACCGTAACACATGATATTGTGTGCGCCTGCGCAGCTTCATGGTAAGCACACAGCCTAGAGAAAATAGCTGGGTTACTAGAACTGCCGCGTTTGGTTTCATCATTAATTATACTTACTACTACATGGTATAAACCATTTAAATAAAAACTTGAACATCCAACTGTAATTATAATCACAGTTGGATGATATATATTATATGTATATATTAATATTTTATTACACATATATATTAAATATTAATATTAAATATTATTATTACAAATTCGATAGTTTTGACTATTTGATTGTCTGTCTGTCTGTCTGTCTATCTGTTACCTTTTCACGGCTAAACGGCTGAACAGATCATAGTGAAATTTAGTAAGAATATGTAGGATAGGATATGATGGATATGTTTAATAGGTCTTGGGGACGGATAAAAGCATTTTTTAATATTTAATAGGTACTAGTGGTGGTTAATATATAATTTGCAACATAAAGCACCGTGCTTATTATAAATAGCATTAGCAAATTATATCGTGTCTACAAATAAGGATGATTGATTCAGAGATAGTGTAATATGTCTAAAATACATAGTGATTTCTGCTACGTGTGAAAACTGCTACGTGTAATTACTGTTGTCGAGAGTTGTCGTTAAAAACGAGTGTTACTAATTTAAAGCTACTTAAATTGGAGCTGCGAGTTAACAGACGCCGCGCTTGCTTTATTCGCGTCCGCCCGTTTAGCCGTAACAAACACACACACGAAAAAACCATGCTGGAAAAAAATATGTAGAATAACTTGCTTAAAAAATAAAGCAAATAGCATCATACAAGTTATTGTCATATAGCAACTTGAACACTACTAATAGGTACAACACGTGCGTAGCCGCTAGTATATACATATTTAAAGGGATCGTAGTCTAGCATGTAGTACTTGGCAACTGTGATCTACTTTATCAACTTAGATTTATCAACATAGATACCGTAATACCAAAAAAAAATATAATAAAGAGCGTCTTAACTATTTAAAAACCACTAAAATAAGATATTTGTGACTTCGGTACTTAACCATTATGGATTCTAAGAGCGGCTATTAGACTGTTACATAAGTGATCCAGCTAGTGGTTGCCTCTGGGCTGCGGTCGGAGGCGTGTTGAAGCCGGCGGCTCTAACTTCCCCGCGTTTAACGCCACAGCCCAATTTAATGCGACGATTACACGCTTGCCATCGCCAGCCGCTCTCATCATCAATCAAGCTAATACGCACTTTACCACATGGGAATAAGAGTTGAGCCTCGCGCAGAGATAACGATGTTGATCGGCACGGTCACTGAACTCATTTATTATAGTTTGCGAGAGTTTTGACTGAGATGTCGCGAAGTAATTTCATCTTGGTACCGCTGCCCGCTATCATTGATGATCTCATGGGTACTTTGACACAGGTTTTATTAGTAAAACAGAAAATTTGCTTAATTTTCTGTGTCTAGATATTTTAAGAACCTACCTACACACACAGTCAATGACTATTATTCCAAAACGACGAAATAATCTTAGTCACATTCTGCTTCTTCATACATGGGCTTTTGTATTCTGTAGTATGGGTCTAACTCTGATGACATAGCTAGGGGGTCCTCACTCCCGCCTCACCAAGGACTATTCCTTACGTGTATTCCAGATTAATCCGCAATTTTTTTTCTCTTTATTCTGAAGAGCATGGTATCGTTCGTAAGCATACGCACTAACAGAACATACCGCATTGAAAGATACATACTTCTGGGTGCTAATCATCATCATATCACATCAGCCTTTGAGAAGTTCATTTCTGAACATAGGCCTCCCCAATAGATTTCCAGAAAGATCTTTACAATGTCGTCAGTCCATCGGGTGGGCGGTCAATAGTCGTACAAAATCTTACTCTTATCTACATCGTATAGACGATACGATAGAATGGCCGACATTATTTTTGACAGTGGATGTCGTAATCCTCCAAAAAAGTCAATTTTGACAACAAAAGAACTTTTCAGTCGATTGAATTCGACAAGCATTTTAACGACATTATCGTTCCGATATATCGAATTCGGTTTCTGAATAGAAGCCATTAACAGTTTTCAGAATATCACGATATAAACCTCGCAGACTAATTCTCTAGTGCTTTAGCACACAAAATGAAAGTAATCAATAAGTACCTAGTAGCTTTATACGGTATTCTAGGTCACTTCGATACCGAGTTCAATCGAAATCAGTTCAGCTGTTATTACGTGATTATGCCAAACATCAACACACACTTTCGTATTTGTAATATTAGTTAAATATGAGGAAAGCAACGTGAGGAAACCAGTATATCGTAGAACCTAAATGAATTATCATGCAGAAGTCAAGTGCCAAGTGCACGAAAAGAGCCCCTGAGGCGCACTTTAATCCATTCACCACACTGGTTCAAAACAACTAGTGATACGATAAGCAATGGGATGTATTTTTAAAGTTACTTAATAAAAGGTCAAATCGTATCAGATAAGCATCCGGCATGAGTATTGTTATGACATGTTTGTTGAACCGAGACGGGGCGGGGAGGGGACGGCTGGAGAGGGGAGGGGATGGGTGTAGTTGGGCCGAGATGGCGCGATAAGTGCGGACTCTGATAGAATGTCAAGGTTCCTTTCACGAGCTGGTGAATCACCACCTCAAGGACCGCAGAAAACTAGTAGGTACATAATACTACAGCAGGTCTTCATACTAGACCTGCTAAATATCTAATTATTTATTTGATGACATGGACAGATGGAAATACCTAGGAGATAGTTTATGACTTTCAATAAGATATTAAGTGTAAGAAAAGTCAAGAAACAATGCATTTACTATATTATAGCATTGATGTCACCCCAACACGTCTTATTCAGAGAAAAGACTCTATAGAGCATAGAAGACATACTTGAAAATGCCGTAGCAAACATACCTACATATAGTACTTACATACTTGCATACTCAACTCAAAACAAATAGTTGTTTTATATCTCTTCACTTAAATTAAGATACATTTCATGGCACCCTCTTTTATGTAATAGGGTAGTTTATATACGATTTTAAAACAATACAACTTTTGCGATGTAGGTTAGAGGTTTGATTCTCTTCCAGGATAAACATTTGTGTGATAAACATAGGTTTTTGTTCTGTTTGTGGATGTTATATTATAATAAACTATGCATTTAAACATATCGGTCGTTTGTTCACAAGAATACAAGCTCAGCTTATTTCACTTTCGTAAGTTGTAGGTACTAAGCATTTTGAAAAACAAGCGACCAAATAATACGTGTTTAATCACGTATTATTTGGTCGATGGAGGCACCGATACTGTTTCGATTCAATACTGAATACTGAAGCTATGCTTAGTTTATGTGTAAATGTTGTGTTGTCCACTAATATTTATACATATCGGTCTGAATATTTAATGACGTCATCCACGACATTCCTCTCCATTGAACACAGATCAGAACGGACTCGGTAATGGAACGGCTGATTAGTCAGGGCCTTTTAATTGGTGTTAATTCGTTAATTCATAATGTTTTAAGTTCCCAAGAAGAGACGCGAGTCATCTCAGCAACCGAATATTAACGAATACACGAAATGACATCAGTGGTACTTACCACCTACCACGTACCAAGTGGCTTCTCCGATTACTGGAAGTATTGTTGGTAGTAGATCTTCTGATTTTGTTATGTTGTAACAATAGTCTCATAAGTTGTGATGAAACTTACTCGAAAGAAGATGCCTAGTTTAGTTCTTCCTTTTCTTTTGTAGCTACAAATAAATGCCATTATCTAACTATCTAGTATTATGCAGTATATGTATAAGGCAGCAGCAAGCTTATTTGTATGAATGAAACGATAAAAACTGCTTGTTAAAAACATCAAACGGAGCAAAAACATCATACGCTTAGTTTAATGATAAGAAAAAGTGGAATTTAATGTTATCTGCACCCATTCATAACTTTCCATGTAAGGATTAATTATTGTCACAGTATAGGCTCGAATGCCTAGTTGCTTCTACACATTATCCTAGCTCTTACAGTACGCCATGAAAGAAAAGAAGGTCTTTTGAATTGGACCTCTAGAACAATTTGTTCTTAACCTTTAACTGTAGTGGTGAAAAAAGTCACACTTCTATAGTCGTGGGTCCACGGGACCCACCTATTTTATATTATTTCAAATAAAATAAAAACAAAAGTCAATTTAACACTTTTTTCTATTAAACTTAACATTAAAACATTAACAATTATAGTTTTAAACAATATCAACAATATAAACTTTTATTCTTATCTATAATGGCACTTCTTTTAGTCAGTCATTATTTACTCAACTAAAAACATGTATTATAAAATAAATCTTATAAAATAGAAATACAAATTACGTAAGCCACAACCGATGGTTTTAAAAAAAACTAAAAAACTTTTAAAATAATTTATTTTAAAGAGTTACAAAATTACGTAAAATATTATAAGTCTAAAATCTAATGTACGAAGCTACGTTCGGTCGATGCAAGTACCGAGTAGTAGAATGACGACACCTGCCATTGTTTCCGAGGCTCCGCAATTCTAGGTAAAGATGGTAATGCTAAATCGGCGTTCGTACTGTACCGGTCGAACAATATACTTAATGCAACGCTGCAGTGCTAGTCGGCAGATTAGGTACATAGTTAGTATGTAACATACACAATAAAAAAATAAAACTGACTTCTATCATAATGTTTTTTAAAGGAATTAAAAAAACAACAAAAAAACTTCTAATGATAACTGATTTGAATTTATTTTGAACATTTTAATTAATTTTTTGCGTAAAAATATCCCATAGAAATGGTGTGTTCTTATAAAATAGAAAAACACAATAAAAATATAAAACTAACTTTTATCATAAACAAAATATAATGTTTTTTAAAGGAATTAAAATAACATTAAAAAAAACTTCTAACGAGAACTGATTTGAATTTATTTTGAACACTTGAATTTTTTTTTGCCTAAAAATATCCCATAGAACTGGTCTGTTCCACTTCATGATCTTAAAAGTATCTTCGCTTCAAACTCTCCTTCGTTGTTGGAAAACGCATTTTCAAAATTGGTTGTTCGGAGATTATTTCGGGAAGAAGGTTAATTTGTGCCGATTTCGTCTTCATCACTATCTATTTCGTCTTCATCACTATCTATTTCATCGTTCAACCACTGCTCTAATATATATCATCTCTATTTTCAGAAATATTCCTTTAGTTTGCCATCACAAATAACTGAAAAAAAAAACTTATAATATGCTTGTATCAAACCCCCGACTCAGATATTAACATTTTTATGGAAAAACTGGACGGTTTGTTACAGTTCATCACATTAAACTACAAAAAAAACATAGTTATAGCTGGTGATCTCAATATTAATACACTTACAGAGAATAAAAACTCTAAGTGGCTCAAGGAGTTAGCGGATAATTTTAACTTAAGTTTACACATAAATGCACCTACAAGAAACGAAAATTGTATCGACCATATTCTTAGCTCTATAAGCTCTGCAAGAGGTGAACTTCTACACTGGGGAATATCAGACCATAATACCGCACAGCTTCTTATCATTCCAACACATTTGAAACATCCCCTACAAACACACTTTAAATACAGAAGGGACTACAGTTTACAAAATATTGCTAAATTTAGGTCATACCTTTCTTCCTTGACATTCTCAGAAGTTCTCAATGAAAAACTAGACGCAGCCTTTACTAACTTCCATGAACCCTTTTGTTTGCTCTACAATATCTCATTTCCTAAAATGAGAATTAAAATATCGAACAAACTCAGTAAAAATAAATGGATTAGTAAAGGACTAAAGATCAGCTGCAAAACAAAAAGGACCCTACGGTACTTTTATTATTCTAAGAAAAGTGAATCCAGTCGTAATCATTATAAAAAATATTCAAGGATACTCCGTAACTGCATTGACCAATCAATAAAGATACATAATTATAAAGTCATGAATGATGCTAAGAACGTTTATAAAGCCACATGGAAATTGATCAAGACTGAAACCAGTGACACAACACCAATTGAACACATAAATTTTATAAATCATAATAATAATTTGATAAAGATTCCTAAAGACATAGCCGAAACTATTAATAATTACTGGACTAATATATCAGATAGTTAGTTAAGGCCTATTACATCTATATGAAGATGATTTAAACAACATCCGAGGTTATTAAGCACTTCCGTTTGTGACTTGTAAGGCCTATACGAGAGCGACAGGTACGACCGCATTTTAAACAAGAGAATTGTGTCGTTCCTGTGAGTGGTAAAGGAAGAACAGCTCGTTGATGTCTCAAAATGCGCTTCTGAGACAGCAAGTTAAGCCATGCTCGGTCATGTGCCATGGCTCCGTCAAAGAGGGTTTTTTTCCAACTGTCACGATCCCCTGCCTTCTCCTCCCATTTAGCCGGATCGATTTCAAAAATGATCATGTCACGCTTAGCACTGTCTTTAAACCGTAGCATCGGCCTCCCAACAGGTCTCTTAGCGTCGGCTATTTCCCCTAGGAGAGTTTTTCTAGGCAAACGGGAAGGGTCCATCCGTTGCACGTGTCCCAACCAACGTAGCCGCCGCTGTTTCAACAGAGCGATAATGCTAGACAACTGAGCAATCTCAAGGACTTTTTCATTTGTCACCTTATCCCTCCACGAAAATTTTAAAATACTCCTTATACAGCGCATATGAAAGTTATTCAATTTCCGCTCTTGCCTTGCATACGACGTCCAGGTCTCAGCTCCGTACAAAAGAATGGACAAGATGCAGGTCTGATACACAGTAATCTTGGTCTTGACTGTCAGATGTTTATTGTCCCAAACTCTTGCACTAAGCTTCCCGAACATTGTGGATGCCTTGCCGACACGAATGTTAATCTCTGCATCAAGCGAGAGATCACTCGACACGGTTGAACCAAGGTAGCAGAAACTGTTAACAACTTCTAATGGTGAGTCATTTAGTGTTATCAACGGTTTTTCAACAAATCCTTGCGCCATTACTACAGTTTTCTTCGGATTTATGGCCATTGAAAAAAGATCGCATGCTCTCGCGAATTTGTCCATCAGCAACTGAAGCTCTTTCTGAGATGTGGCAACAAAAGCTGCATCGTCAGCAAACAATAGACTGTTGATAAAAAGATCTTCACGATGACTACGAGATTTTAGTAAGGAGATGTTGAAAAGTTTACCATCCGTTCTTGTGTGTAAGTGGATACCCTGAGGCGTATCGCCAAAGGCAACCTTAAACAGCATTGAAAAGAAAATGCCAAATAGAGTAGGAGCCAGAACGCAGCCTTGTCTAACGCCTCTGCGCATATCGAAGGAATCTGAAGTATTCCCGTTGTAAAAAACTGATCCCTTCATGTTGAGATGGAATGATTTTACAAGGGATAGAAGCTTTGGAGGACAACCAATCAAGTCCAGCACAGTGTATAGGCCTTCCCTGCTAACTGTGTCGAAAGCTTTGTTGAGGTCAACAAAAGCAACGACTATGGGAGTCTTTTGCTCACGGCACTTTTCTTGGAGCTGTCGGAAAGTGAAAATCAAGTCCGTGGTGGAGCGATGCGCGCGGAATCCACATTGTGCTTCAGATAACATCATCAGATAACATTAGTCAAAATAAACATAAAGGTAACACTGCATGTAAGATCTCAGTTTGTAGTAGCTTATTCTTGAGACCCTACGACTGCGATGATATTCACAGAATTATAATGTCTCTTCGAAACACAGAGGCGGAAGGGTATGATGAAATATCCACAAAAAATCTGAAAGCTTTTTCAATGGAGATATCCCCAGTATTAACGTACCTGATAAACTTATCTTTTGAAGAGGGTTCCTTTCCCATGCTTTTGAAAAAATCAATTGTTAGACCCCTATACAAGGTGATAAGTCAAAATTAGACAATTATAGACCCATAACATTAATACCTGTAATATCTAAGGTCTTTGAGGTAGCCATGCAAAGACGCATACAAGCGTTCATTAATAAAAATAATATATTGAAACAGGAACAATACGGGTTCCAGCAAGGTAAATCCACAACGTTAGCTTGTTTTAATCTTGTTAAAAAAGTAATAGACGGCATCGATAACAAAAAATTAGTTACAGTTATATTTTTCGATATGTCAAAGGCGTTCGACTATGTCTCTCACGATATTTTGTTGTCTAAGCTAGAAATGTATGGTATCCGTGGACCTGCTGTTGGTTAAAAATGTACTTGGACAATCGACTACAATGTGTCGAAATAACCAATCTGAATAACGATAATGAATTAGCATCTGTTCGCTCTACCTACAGACCTAACAAAGTTGGAGTGCCTCAGGGAAGTGTCTTGGGACCTCTTCTTTTTCTTCTATATATTCACGATCTTCCTGACATCACTTCTAAGCCCTGTATATTATTTGCTGATGACATTTCTTTAATATTTACATCTAATCGCAACACTGACATTAACAATTACATAATTGACATAAATAATACTATAGAATGCATAATTAAATGGCTTGACATTAATAACTTGAATGTAAACTTGACAAAGACAAATTATATACAGTTTGGAACCTATGCACGTATAAACCAGCCTCTGAAAAACATTTCATATGGAAATATCAACATTTCAGAGGTCGATAGGACAACGTTTCTAGGAATAGTCTTAGATAAACATTTAAATTTTAAAATGCAGGTCGACAAAGTATGCTTCAAAGTAAACAGATTTGTTTATGCTCTGCGGAGATTGAGAAAAACGTTGTCCTTAGACACAGTACTTCAAGCATATCATGGTTATGTAGCATCGGTACTCACATACGGTTTAATTCTTTGGGGAAACTCAACAGACTTAAAAAGAGCATTTATCGCACAAAAAAAATGTGTAAGCGCCATTGGCGGGATACCGCCCTGGGAATCATGCAAAGCACTCTTTAAACAATTAAATATTCTCACACTACCTTGTATGTATATCCTGGAGTCTGCTTTGTTTGTTAGAAAGCACAATCAACTGTTTGTTAAAGCTAGTGAGGTATATCATAGAAGCACAAGAAACCAGGGCAGAATTGTATTGCTTAAAGTTCCAAAGACGAGTATGTATATAAATAGTAGCTATGCAATATGCGGAAATGTATATAATTCCATACCTGACTATATAAAAAAATTACCTTTAAATAAATTTATTAAGGAACTCAAGACCTGGTTACAAGCTAAATGCTTTTATAACGTATCTGAATTAATAAAATGACATAAATTTAATTTAATATTCATAAGTGACGTTTATATTGAATTATTATTATGTTACCTAGTTTTTTTTTTATAAATGTCTCACATTGTTATAAAATATTGTACACCATTTATCAAATGGTAGCATAGCGAACTTACCAAATAATAAAACCTGTAATATACCTATGTTCCACAATAAAGGAATTATGAATTAGTCACGTACCTATAGTCGTGGGTCCCACGGACCCACTTGAACACCAATACTCACCTTAGCAGTAGCGACAGAAACATGTCCGTCCTCCTCTGCACGCTTCGACTTACTGTCGGAAGGTACCTAGGAGTGGGGCGCTGGGGCACACGCCGTGTTTTTTACACACGTTCAAGGATTAAACATGGGTCCACTGGGCCTACAATTACAGTTAGAATTAAGGCTCAATTAGGAGATTGTAGCGAGAGGGTCAAGGTTATATGAAGTCGTTAGCCGGACCACCTAAGGCCCATCTTGGTGGACCGATTTAAGTTATAGACATTCGAATTGAGTTGTGGGGTTCTACATAAGACTGCTAGCTGTTATGCGCCTAGTCTGTGTCATTAATGTTTCAGTTTTTGTGTGGTTCGTGCTGCAGCCTCAGCCCCGGGGGGTGCTGTGGTGAGTGGTGAGTGGTGACCACCACACGAGGCGCAGCAGGAGATGGCACGAGCGAGCTAATGAACTAACAGACCTCATTTCGCAATAGTTCACGCGATGGGTGTTGATTTATGGATGAATACTTGGTACCTGCCACATTGTAGGAAAATCAAGAACAATTTCCTAATACTTCTTGTACGTTTAATACTGCTATGTTTACGCCGTATTTGCCACGACTTAAGTTTTTCTCTGTTCTGCAAATGTGAGTCACAGAAAAGTGTAACCCTAGTACTATTATAATAAGGTGTGTGTGTATGATGGAGACGAGTTGCTCTCCGCGGGAGTCCATGCAGCGTCATGCGTCAGGATTTACGACAATTCCTGTCAGTGGAGTGTAGAGCCGGTATAATGCTAAGCTAAGCCGGTTAAGCCTCACTGAGATGGCGCGTAGCAGTGCAGGCATTACGTAGTATGTTTTGGTCCAGCTCTGTCGATAATAATAGCACTTGACAAGGAAACAGGTGTATTTTCTGAATTTGATACGCTGACCAAATATTCTAACTGGTAGAAACTTTGTTCAACGCCTGGAAGAACTCTCTCGGTCTACACAAAGTGTAATTGTTAATATATATATATTTATTTATTTATTTTAATTAGTGTATTTTCCATTTAGAATGTCCTGTTTGGGCAGAACCTTCACTCGAGCACACAGGCTCCCTGTGGTTGTGCCAATCTGAAGCGCGCGTGTCACTGTCAATTAGTGCCGCCGTCCATCACGGCCACCCCGCAGCCTGGCCATGGACCCTGGCCACTGATACATCATGCGTCAGAAACCCCACGGGAAACTTGGTACCAAGATGTATTATGTATTAAGAAGGGGGAAATGAAGACTCAATCGAGAGCACTTGCTCAATGTTACTTGTTTCCAAGAACTTCTGGAAGCAGATGATTTTTAATGTTTCCCTATCTAGTTACATATTTTTATGTCAAACTATGTGCTATAAATAAATATTTATTATTGAATAATGAACTTACTGTATTAGGACACCCTGTAGCGCAAGGTACCTGCAGAGGCATGCAGAACCTGCCTGGACGATTTATACTCAAGAAGATAAATAAATAACAAAAAGTGTAGCGAATTATCGGTAATTGAGGAAATCGTAGGTCAAAGTAGTTCAGTCTGACCGACACTTTTTCAGGGAAGACAACATACCAATTACCAGGAAATCAAAAAAAAAGGAAGTATCCTGAATGTTATAATTGTTGGGATTCCATAGGAAGTACGCACATTATAATTGTATTTTTCTAAGCGTACATAATATGTATTTTTTAAAATAAAAAAGTAATTAAGAATTATATCAATCACTAGCGGTTTCGCACGGGTGCAATGCTAATAATAAATATACTACAGAATGTCCTTATATACAACGTTATCTAAGAGAATAACATAGACTAAGAGATAGACATATACAATTGCGGACTTTTGTGTAGACGTTTTTAAGGTGTACAATACTGTAGTACATTATTTTGATCTATCTCGTAAGGTTCAGCCAGCGTCTGCAATGTAAGCGCAAAAAAATGTGTTTATTTACGACATTAGAAACCTCTAAAATTATCAGTGTTTCTCTACTATATTATGCATGTTTTATACATATAAACCTTCCTCTTGAATTACTCTATCTATTAAAAACCGCATCAAAATCCGTTGCATAGTTTTAAAGATCTAAGCATACATCGGGACAGACAGACAGCGGGAGGCGACTTTGTTTTATACTATGTAGTGATGATGTGGTTCCCATAACACAAGCTCTGCTTACTTTGCTAGATGTTGCTGTATGAAATGTTGAGCATTATTTATTTTAAGGTACTGATTGAGATGCATACTTGGTTTCATTTTACGAAGATCCATAATAATTTTATTTATTATAGTATCCATACTAATTACACTGTCTGTAATTATGTCTGTCTGTTTGTTACCTTTTCTTAACTTAAAAATGGCTAAACAGTTAAAGGAATCCTTATGAAACTGGGTAAGGAGGTAAATTGTATCTTGGAGACGGATTAAGGTTCCTTTTTTGCAGGTACCACATGTGAAGCCGCAGGCAGCAGCTCGTGTCTAATGAAATCGTTACAACTGGTCGGCACTCGGCGTTCGGCACTCGGCACTGGCACGTCCAACGCGCTCGCAAGATTTATAACAAAGATTTATTAAAAGCTCGTTATAAAAACCAAAGGTTATTGATCCGATCCTGCCTACGATCTATATAATAATCTGCGATACTTCAAGGTATCTGCCTGGTGCTTACCTCATGGTAAGCACGATGTTTACTAAAGCAGTACACAAACGCGAAGGTATGCGAGAGAGCTTGTTGCATCACAGCTTGTACAAATCCTGCAACACAGTTTAAAACTAATCGATACTAATTATTATAAATTCTTAAGTGTCTATTTGATTATTCCGTTTTTACGGCTAAACGGCTGAACAGAATAAAATTTGGTTGGGAGATAGAATATATCTTGAGGAAGAACATACGCAATTTTTTCTATAAGTACGACGCGTGCAAAGGCGCTAGCAGCAGCTAGTATATATATATGAAACGCTCCGTTGTAGATCTGGCCGTGATCACAGTGTATCGGTGGGAAGGTGTGCACACAGAAGTGCTACTCTACGCCCACTCGTCTGGATATTCGGAGAACTGTACGTAATTGAGAGAAACGATACAATTTGGTGAGGATGTGGAAAGCTATTATATTTGGTTTGTTTTTTCTGATTTATAAACATGGTAGTATTTAGTAGATGCACTACGTAACAATTACTTATACAACAGTAATTTGTGGTAAGCTACGTGTGATCCGTGGATGTTCCTTAAGGTTAAGGGGGTAAAATCCGCAAAACGATCATTAAGCCTGTCGTACTGTATAAATAAATAAATAATGCTGAGCATTTAACATAGAATCATCTATCACCAAAGTAAGCAAAGCTTGTTTTATGGAGACCACATGACTGATATACTACTAACTTACTTTTTGTAAATTCATACATATTTGACAACCTTTGTGGCGCAGTGGGCCAAAGCCCGGCTGCGACTCAGAAGGTTACGGATTCGATTCCCACCGCGGGACAAATGCTTTAGTGATCAGCGAGTAGTGTTTCTATGTATTATTAAAAAAAATTGTGTGAGAACATGTATTAGAAATCACATATTTATATAACAAAACACAAGTGACGGAACTAAACGGCTTTAGATCAACAAATAACAAAATCAATGTAGGTGTACCCCAAGGTTTCTTATTAGGACCTTTATTTTTAATAATGTATGAATGGTATTTCTGTAGTTGGTAAGGACACCAATATTGACTTAGTTTTATTTGCTGACGACACTAGTATATCAAAGAAAAAAGTAAAGTAAATTTAATTTAGATGTTAAAATAAGTAAATACTAGTCTGAAAGATTGATTTTCCGTAAATAATCCGCTGTAAAATGTCGATAAAACTCATGCTGTTAAATTTTGTCTTAAAGCAACTAATCCTCTAAGTCATTTAAATAATAACGACAGTGGGCTTCGTGAACTGTCCTTATAAGTTAACTGGGGCAGTCTATATTGATGAATTGGCAAAAAAAGGAAGTACGTATTCAGCTAAAAATATAAAAGAACTTAGGGGTCACACTTAATTCAAAGTCAAAAAATATTTTATACAATAAAAGGGTCACTTCGAACGTTTCAAAGTGATCCTTTACATACTATATGATCCGTTACATACTAGGTGAATTTAGGTGCCAATTCCTCCTAACCCAAGCCCGAGAAGAACTAAGAACTAAGGTACAAATTGCAATATTTGTACCTTAATCAACTTTTAAAATAAAAAACGCATCGTCAGCAAATCAAACTACCTATTTCACAAATATTTTTTACAAAAAAAGGTAAATCGTTGACGTATACTAGGAATAAAAAAGGCTTAGTATCGAACCCTGTGGTACCCCTATATCAATAATTGATTCTGGACTCTATTGGATAGATGAGACTGTATGAGGTCAAACGCCAGGGTTAAAATGCCATAATATGCTAAGGACTGGGCATATTTTTATTAGTTTTTTTAAGATTTTTTTTAATATTTTTATACGGGTTTATGCTTTGGGGAACTGCTGCAGAATCAAATCGGATATTTATACAGCAAAAACTGTGTTAAATATATTTTAAAACTATTTTAAAGTGTGTTTTCAGTGTTTCTCTACTATATTATGCATGTTTTATACATATAAACCTTCTTCTTGAATTACCCTATCTATTAAAAACCGCATCAAAATCCGTTGCATAGTTTTAAAGATCTAAACATACATCGAGACAGACAGACAGCGGGAGGCGACTTTGTTTTATACTATGTAGTGATGATGTGGTTCCCATAACACAAGCTCTGCTTACTTTGCTAGATGTTGCTGTATGAAATGTTGAGCATTATTAATTTTAAGGTACTGATTGAGATGCATACTTGGTTTCATTTTACGAAGATCCATAATAATTTTATATATTATAGTATATAGTATATACTATAACATAACTATAACGCCATAATATTCTGAGGCATTACTTTAGATAATAAGCTGCAATGGGGCCCGCACATAGATAAATTGTCGAAGAGACTCAGCTCTGCAGCATACGTTGTTAAAAAGATCCGTGATTTTACCGAAGTAGATACAGCTAGACTCGTTTACTTCAGTTACTTTCATAGCATTATTATGTCTTATGGTATTCTGTTGTGGGGGAGTGCTGCTGGTATTAACACCATATTTGTGTTGCAGAAGAGGGCTGTTCGTGCAATATAAAAACATGGGCCCCAGAGAATCACTTAGAAATCAATTTAAAGAAATTAATATCATTACAGTGCCTTGTCAGTATATATACGAAAATTTAATGTATGTGCACAAAATGTTTATTTATATAAAAAAAAATGTTATATATTAACACTAAAAATAAACATAAACTCGCTGTTCCCACCGTTAGGTTCGCTATAGTTAATAAGCCTTTTATAGGGCAAAGTGTACGCTTGTATATTAACAAGGTCCCAAGCAACGTGTTACATTTGTCGATTGGCAAATTTAAAAACGTAATTAAACAGAAATTTTCTATATTATATTATAAAATATCTGATTATATAGATGACAAAAAAGCTTGGGATGAATCTGCTCCAACTAGACTCGGCATCCTTAATAAAATTGTCAAGGATCAAACAAAAAAGTGTTAAGACCAGACGAGTTTGTTGCCGGATTCTCTTGAACTGGGGTTTAGGGGGAACTGGCACCTAGATTCACTAGCATGTAAGATGATTCAAAGGGGTTCTTGTGATTTTATTAAATAAAAAAGAAACTTGACACGAATCTTCTACAACTCGATTTGGCATCCGTAACAAAATTAGCAAGAATCATACAAAAGAGCGTTAAGATCAGATAAGTTTCTTGAGACTAGATTCACCTTGTATAAACTCGTCACTCTCGAATCAAAATGGTCCTTGTGATTTTGTTACAGTTTTGTTATTCTTTTTGACATTTTGTTTTATTAGTATTAATAATGATACATATAAAATAATTAAGTAAACTCATATATTTCTCTAAGTGTCAAGGTACTCACATAGCGATATGTGTCACAACATCTCTTTCCCAGAATGCCACATGCTGTTACTACTGCTCTAAATCATAATTTTATACAAAAGGTATTCATAAAGCCTGGTCCACACCTTACGACGTAAATCTTGCAACGTGCTGCGATATTACTCTCTCAATACTAATCTCATACATAAGCTATTCAGTGCAGTCTAATCTAGAATTACTAAAGGCTGTTCTACACATTGCGATAGGGCGCATATCCCGCGGCGCGCGACAATATGTCGCAAACTAGTAGGACGGTGGTTAGGGTTGTCATTTATGAAGTCTATTTTTTTTTCATAGGAAGTATTTGCACAATTCTTGTTGCTCAGTATAATCTAAGATAGAGGATCTTAGATTATACTGACGTTAGCTACTGAAGATTTTATTTATCTGAAAACCAATTCAATAAACTTGAGCGTCTTCAATATGATTGTATCAGATTCATATTTGGCTTGCGTAGGTACGATACCATTTCAGAATTTCAAAACAGACTTAAGTGACAACCAATTCGTCTTCGCAGAAATGCTCACATCCTGTGTCTCCTTTATTCCATTCGTCTACCTTAAGGAATATTTTGAGTTCTTCCATCTTTGCAATTCCCGATCCCTACATGCTTCTGAAGCCCTGCAGCTAAAACCTCCTGTTCATACATCTATTGGGTATGGTAGTTCTTTTACGCTGCGTGCTATGGACTTTGGAATAAACTCCCTCCGGTATACTAAATCCTTACAATTTTTTTATAACATAGAATACCACCACTATCTCACATCACTGTCATATTTAGTTTGTACGTCGCAAATAATGTTAAAATAAAATAAAATATATGCAAAAAATGTATAAATAATGATATATTTAAGTATTTAATTTTATTTATATTAATGTATCTTAGAATTATATAAGTTTATATTTAGTTATGTAATCACAATATTTGTTTAATGTACGCCGTCCACTCAAGTTCCCACATTCAATTCCATCCAAAGGTTGCCAGGAAGAGCTCGCTCTCAAGCCATATGGCCTTTCGTTGTACCACTTAAGTAGGTTACTATGTATGTTTATATTTTTATTTTGTGGTTTAATTCACAAGGTGTACAATAAAGATAAATTCTATTATATTCTATTGAACTTGAACGTGACCTTACTAATGTTACGAGAATACAATAGACACACATGTCGATTAAGATGTTTATCATCCAGAAAATTTGTCATACAAATAGCACAATGGTGAAAATAATAGCTTTGTACTGTCCCAAACGTGCTAAGTTTACCAACTACCTGGTTGTACATCGCAGCCGTTTTATTTTCATATAGGTAAGTATGTAGGCATTGTTTTTAATTTATTGATGCACGCGTCTTTTTTATATTCGAGTCTTTATTGTCATGAATGAATCTTTGGTCAGTGGCAGCCCTGTCTGGTACGGATCCCGCGGGGTGAGACACCAGTGCGTGTGCTAGTGCTAGTGCCTCGCATATTGTGATTATACCTACATTATTCCGCAAGTTGTTGCGGAGGTGTCGGCGTAAATCCGCGTTACGCGACCGCACTAGATTGAACTCCCGCGCAGTACAACACATTATTATACATTAAATACCATTTAGTCCATTAAAATACTTATGCAATGGGAAAAACTTCGAACGGGCCGGGACGTGACGCGCACAGGATCATTTCTTACAGATATAAATGTTAGAAAGTTAGGTGTTGCCGTAAACTCTGAATAACAAAGTAGTCTGTCACCATCAGCATTACTGATAGCGTAAAGTGGACCATCTGTTCTCGCCGCGCTGTGCTCAGGCGCAATACTGCGCATCTACATGATAAGCGAACTTAGCACTTAGTCTATATTTATAGCACTTTTTGATCTTATGGAAAGAAACTATGCAATATTTCCGCTCTATGGCAGGAGAGTATAGTGTTCAAACTTGATTGAGATTTATGAGTGGGCTATTCAGCCCAAAAGTACGAGTAAATATGGAGTAAATACGTTAGTTGGTATGCATTATGCAGATGCAAGGTGCGACCGTGCGAACAGCAGGGCATTATGCATCGGGAGCTGGCATGTGGCACGGCGATGGCGATGGCGGAGTGAAATACTTCGCGGGCTGCAGTCAGCAAACTGGCAGTTAATTTATTCGCCTGACAAACTGACGGACGGCGGATATTTCCTGATAGGTGTTGCAGATCAATCTCGGGTGAGGAGAACTCTTTCTGCTGAACCGGCACATTGATATACTTACATAACTATACTTATATTTGTTACTATAACCTAACTCTAAGCCAAACTCTACCTACTTCGCTGCCTTTGCGCTGTAGGTTGAGGGTTCGATTCCCTCCCAGGTTAAACATTTATGTGATGAACATGAACACAATGTGTTTGTTCTATGTCTAGGTGTTAAAAAGTATCATAAGTATGTACATATAAAAAAAATGAAATATTATATCAATCATCTGGTCACCATAATACAAGCAATGCTTAGTTTGGGGCTAGATGGTGTTGTGTGCATTGTCCACCAATATTTATATTTATTTATTTATATACTTGATGATGATATGATTAGGTAATTATGATTTTTACTAGTTAGTTCTTGTTTCTGTTCTTTCTTTGTGTGCTAATAAAACTATTATTATTATTATTATTTGTGATTTTATAAACACAACATCATCGTTCTCAAATATATCGCTAAATATATCTTCTGATTTTACTCAATTGACTTGGATTTCTAATTAAGCCGCATTGGCTGAACAGAATTCAATGAAATTATATTACAGTATCAAAGTCAAAGTCAAAGGATACTTTAGTCAATACAATCACAAGGATCCCTTTGGAACGGTTTACATACTAGGTGAATTTAGGTGCCAATTTCTCCTAACCCAAGTTCTAGAAGAACCGGCAAGAAACTCGTCCTGATCCTAGCGTTTTTTGCATGACCCATAACTACCACAACTACGAAAAACCAATACAAGAGCGTTTATTCATTTCAAACATGTCGGTTAACTGTCTAAGGGCAGAGCGACATGAGGCCATACATTGCTATCAATAATAAAGTCATTTACTCGTATATTATAAAAAGCTTTCTTCAAAAGACTACCCTTTATGTATGCTTGCATGCATCCCTAGTAAAAGAGTGCGTCTGATGGTGCAACGATTTATCGGCCAATTAGCAATATTTTTAACGATCTAAAGTCTTCAGTTTCTCCGGAAATCATGGCGTATGCCATGTGCTGAAAAATCTGGAAAATAAAAGTAAATATCCCGCTTATACCAAAATAAGTTGAATAACCATGACAGTTTAAAACGTTGAACGCACATCATTATTACCTGAAGAGTCTTGTGACTTGTGACTTGTTATATTGCAATTTCACGAGCACAAATACAAATATGAAGTAAAGAGGTAAATTTTTAAATGAGTTTAGTTTTGTTATGGGTAGGAGAGATAAGCTGCAATGCCTTGGTCGACGATGGGCTTTAGGAGCTGCAGGTCAATCAGACAGGCACACGGTAAATTAAGATAACTATTCTGTTTAAATTAAGTGACCTGGATATGTTCAATGGAGACGTAAATTTATTAGTGACTGCTCTTGTGTGATGCTGATGAATGGCGAAACTAGATTTAGCTGCACTTTCACGCAGTTAAGTAGGGTTTCTCTTTAGGTAATACCACCGGTGAAAACCTACGGATAATGTAATCATTGATACACATAAAACAAATATATTTATACAGATACCTATAAATTCCTGTTTATATAAATGTAAGTAGTGCAGATAATGGACTGGAATAAGTACAGATGCTTTCAGTGTTCAAAGTTTAGACAATGGAGGTTTCTAATTTAACATATGTACATATATATATGTTAAGTACCAGTAGTTAGTTACTCACCTTATGTATCTTAAGTTAATATATATATATATATATATCAGCCACACCGTATAGCGACTATAACGATTTTATAAAAAGGAAAGCACTTTGCACCTTATCCTACGGCAACGAGCTTTCGTTATGTTTATAATAATAATAATAATAAGAATATATCTTTATTTCAGACACGAGATCTATTTTTTTACAAACTATAGGTATGAGCACAATTAAATACAGTTTAAATAAAATAAAATAATGCAATGCCATATGCAACGACGGCGCTAGCGTCGCCTCAGTAACCGTAGAGATGCGTGACTCTATCGCGGCTGCTTGTCTTATCCTATTCGATTTCCAAACGAATGTCAAGAGGTTATTCAAAACAATATCAATTGTGGCTCGTCGTGCATTACGCGGCGCGGTCGCGCGCGATAGCATCGCGACTCGCCGCGATTTGGAAGGGAAAACCGCGATCGTGTCGCGCGATGCATAGACGGCTTTATTTATGTGGAAGTGCGTCGAATTTAATGCTCGCTTAGCGTGGCCTGTGACTTCAACTTGTAAAGTTTCTGCAGTTGCCTGTACGAACCCAACGCTAAGGTTATTGAGCTGAAGACATTCTGACAATCCGTCTAGAGTCATTATGGTGTAGGTAGAGGCCTTCGGGCGGCCCCATAATTCCTCCACTATGACTATTTTGTATCGGTAGGAACGCCGAATGATAAACTGACATAGTATTTATTTAATTTCCGGTACTTGTATTAATGACATCACTTCGTAGATTTAATTTAAGATTGGCGATCGACGATGTATGGAGAGGCGTATTTAAACGTCATTTTATTATTAATGTAGAGCAATTTTTAATTATGAATCCGTTCACTACTAAATGAAATTATTAGATAAAATAATGGGTACATCTATGAAACTGAACAGCAAGCATCAGAGCGGCGACAGCGGTGGCGACAGCGGTGGCGACAGCGGTGGCGATGCCGGGCCAACTCACATGAACAGAACTATGAAAACCAACAGCAATTCGAAAACTAGATTCGATCACCTAGCTATCTCACAATCAAGCAACAATAAATCGCCTTTCCTTGTACGCATTACGGACGCCATTAGACAGGCACAAAGCATTACCACAATAAGGCGGCCATTCACGCCGCGACAGACACTCTCGCGGCGACACGTGATACGCAACCGTTACCTACTACAGCCCCCGACTATTACTGTGGCACCATGGGGATAATGAACTAACTAGTTTCACAAGGCAAGAAGGGCAACCGTGCAACCATGGCAATATACTTAAAATAGAACTTAAAAGCTCAGCAAAAAAGACCTTATCTCACCTTGAAAATATTCTTCAATGAACCAAAATGAATTCTCATAGACAATAACACTTAAAACGTTCCGTGCTGATGATTCGAGCGATAAATGTAAAAATTTCCAGGCTCAGACAGGCTATTCCGTAATTCAGGCATACATACATATGTACCACAGCTTCAGCCGTTAACTGGGCCTGCAATTTAGTGGCATCGATACCGCAGTAACTAACAGCTGCCAAATAGGGCGACAGCGCCGCTAGGTGGCTAGGTGGCGACGGGACGGTGGCGTCCCGCGAAGACGGATGGGGTGGGCCCTTAATGGGTTGCTTTAGTCGTGAAATGCTAGAACGATTTGTGTGGGAGCGATAGACGGATGCAGGTATACGATAATTAGACGATAAATATTGGCCGTTTGCGAAAAGTGAACCAGCTCTGATTGCTATCGCGCCACTGACGCGGACTGGAAGACCGCTCTACGGTGCACAACATCCAACTTTCTAAATTTATAAAACAGGATTTCTTAGAGCACCGGCACCCTCAGAGACCGGTTGCTCCACCAGGGTCAAAGTGTTTGTATGAGGTCAACCGTCATGGACCTGAAAAGAAGCCACAATCACAACTGCAATCCCCGTAATCGTCATCGAGTTGTTACTGACAGTGATTCCGGTGGAACGGGTAATATTCGCAGTAAAAAACCGTAAGAGGGTAGACCGTTTTGTCTGCCATGGCGCATGCAACTGTGTCGAAATATCAGGAAGCAAAAAAACTCACATCATATCATGTTAAAATCCTGTTTTAAGTGTAAAATTAAAAACATTATTATAGTAATAATATATGTTACAGATCTATATTGAATCCAGAACTAGGGCGTTTAAAACATTATATTTGGCTCATGCTCTCGCTTTGCACAGTTGAAGGTATTCCGTATGTGGCAGATTTATTTTAATGACTTTCATTGTTTAAATAATAACTTTATAGTTGAGTTTACCATAAATTTGTATAAATAATTGATTGCTGGGCTTTTCGGTCACTGTGCTTCAAATACTCCGTAAACAACCAACGGTGGTTGTTGTTAGAAAACTGTACTAACAATCAGGAAAAATGTATTCCAAATTATCGACAAAACGATTGAAGCTCATGTTTTTAATCAGCATCAGGATAATTTCAATCACCCGAACTGGTTACATTGTTATTTATAGTGCTAGAAAAAGGTTACAATCAAACGCATCTAAATTAAATGAGTACCTAGGTACACACGCCCACGTTAGTTTTTCGCCATCATCAGAACGAGCTCATTTATCTAACGACCAGTTGCCAGCAACTAGATCAGGGCTATAATAATTCACATAACTTTCTACTTTAATTACAATTAAGTATTGCAAGTGATGCGGTGATGGTGGAGTTTCGGTTGGTTTCGGCCTTATGCGGTGTCGGTTCACATGAGCCCGAAAAACTCCAACGTGAGTCTCCGACCTGTTTATCGACGAAAAGAAGACTGCAGTAGACTTGGGGCATCGTGTTTAGGCTCATTGGAATGATCTCAATAAATAGGCTATAAATAGATGTTCTGTGCCCCATTTTTTTATATAATTTATTAGCTGCTGTTTTAGCCGTTTATCTGTGACAAGGTCAATAGACAGTCAAATATCCAGACAAGCAGACAGACAACACTTGAATGTTTATTTGGAAAAAAATATTAAAATATATTATAATGTAAGTTTTGCCGAAATAGTTTCGGTTTCGGTTTTGACCACCGCCGCCGGCGTGATTCGGCTTCACTCGTGCCATAACCGCACGCGGTGACCACTAGCCTCTAGACACTAGTCGCTAGCCACCGGCCGGCTCCATTCGGGTCACTTGAGCAACCGTAATAAAACTATCTTCCCAAAATTAAGGGCGATAAAAGCTCTTTAATGAGTAATAACGTGGAATAGCCCTGCATTACACGTACTTATATCAATTAATCTGTGATTTTATTAAATAACTACGACAGTAAGCTGTGCCGGTGCTCAGTCGCGTGTGAGAGGGCTGGGAACTTGTGTAGACATTCATTACTGACCCCTTCAAAGCTGCGCTACAACAATTGTGATTTGAGGATTGACTTGAAAATATCTTGATAGCTCTTATATTTTAATCGAATCTGGATAGTCCAAAGCGTGAACTTCTCAAATAACATCAATCTCCTTAAGTGACTATTTTTCATATTTTTCTAAGATTTCTGTGTTCCTGGTTCATCAGACCGCCCAACGAGTCTAGCGTGTTTTCTTTCAAAACTTTCAAAACTTTCGTGAGTTGTACTATACATTTTGATAAACACGGGCTATACTCACATATTATTTTGTCGATGGAGGCACCGACACTGTTTCGATTCATCTAGAGAATCTTCATCAGGGTGAGTTTGATCCGCGGTCCACTCGTTGCCGCTCGAGGACGAGGACTCTACATTTTCAAGTTCCGGTTCGCACTGAATCACTGAATTCAGTGCGAACCGGAACTTGAAAATGTAGACCGTGAAAATGTAGAGTCTAGCGTGCTTTAACAAGGCCTCCCATTAGCAAAACATTTACAATCATAAAATAATTTAGTTTCTTTTTTGCATTGGTACAGCCGGTACTCGGGGAGACCAATAGAAGGTGCAAAATAAGGACAAAAGCAGAACTTAAAAAAACAACCCAGAAGTAGTCGCAAAACGAAAAAGTAGAAGACCGAAGACGTCAATTATCTTGAAGAGGACGTGTCAAGTAGTGGTCACAGTTCACCTAAACATTAAACGTTCACCGCTGAACAAACCAATTAGAAACATAAATAAATTTAGTTTTATTTCCTCAGCAGCCTTCCGTGAAGAACTCAAGCTTGAACTAAAGAATTTGGCTTCAAAGCCCTCCAGTTTCCCACATTACAAAGTATATTTTCAAGGTACCATTAGTACCATAACCCCAAAACGGACATAACCTCCAACGGCAATGCCCAAAACTGGATCAAGGCGAGGCTGAATCGGTAACAAAAGTCCACAAGACGTGATGATCGCCGATCTCCGATAACGGTCATAAAGCATGGCCTTTCCAGTGATTACAACAAGCTCGTTTATTATCTGCAGCCCGCCATTACTTCGCTATTACTTACCGCCAATTACTCAAACCATCGATTTATTTCACAGTATAATAATTATTGGCGGCGGGTGCGGGGTGCGGGGCGAAGGGCGTCGCGGCTGAAGTGGGAAAACAGCTTATTTGTTTACCGCCTAGAATTTAAAATTAAGGGTTTCATTGCCGTTTTCAATCTACACTAGAGTTAGATCGTGATTATCAGTCTTTATTAGCGTTTTATTATTATTAGGTAAGTCAGTGCTAATTGGACAAGTACCTATAATTTTATAATCTTGAGAACGAGGTGTTTTATTAGCTTTTCCAATTGTTTTAACATAAAGTTAAGTAAGTACAGACGCTTAAAGTCGGAGACCAGCACCGGTTTAGAAGTTATCGAATCGCAAGCACACATTTTGAAAAGCACGGGTTTTAACCCACGTATTATTTTGTGTACGAAGGCACCGGAACTGTTTCGATTTATGTAAACAACTTCATCTTGTGAGTTTGACACTCTGTTCTCATGCTCTTGTTGGCGTCCGTGATTCGAACTCTCACCTAGATTAATCGAAACAGTCTCGGTGCCTTCATCGACAAAATAATGAGTATAATTATAGGCCTCCTCCAGGCCTCTGCGTCTCTAGGACGTACTGATATGCAAAAATTCTAACAATAATATAATACTATGTTATTAAGTACTGTAACATTTCAGTTAATAAAAGCTTAATATCATAAGTATACCTATATTGGTATACCCATGCTTGTCAAAATGAATTGTAGGCATCTTTTTATGAAGCCTTTTATAAACCCTACATGTCCTGCAACATTGCATTGAACGGTCGCATGTTCTCGGCCAGCAGAACAAAGCTTGTCTCGCAACAATAGCATGTCAAGCTGGCTGGACTAAATGCCGATTACTCACGGTAAAGTCAAGCAAGAGCCTACGAGGTTTCAATAACTGTCGACCTTACTTCGCTTTATAGAAGCCCTCATAAGTTATCCCACGAAACACTTTATATGAAACTGGAATGTCGTATTATACCTACAAGTAGTACGAATTGTCGGTGCATAATCTGGCAACGTGTTTAATGACTGAGTAGCAAGGTGAAACTATTATGCAAATGTGTAAGTATTAGTGAACATTTCACACAGCACCAGCCATCCCGAAACGAAGCAAATGACTGATAGAATACTTATAAATAGAGCATAGGTATCTTCATACATTTTGGAAGCATCCATATTATTAAGTGTGAGAAGGACGCCTATCCCTCGCGACACACTTCAGTAATCCCATCTCTACGCCATCGCTATTTTCATCTATCCAAATGTAATCTGTCCGTTGTGCAATAAAGTAATCCGCGATAGGGGATAGTACGGATATGTTGCATATCGGGCACGCTCGCGAGCTTCGAGCCCACCCCATCATTCTGCGCCGGCACGACTCTACGACACGCCGTAAGGGCATAGAGCCACTTGAGCTATCCATTTACTAGGATGAGTTGAATCCATAAATCACCAATATCATCATCATCATCCACAATCCTAATACACTCACTACTACATATATTCCGGTCCTTTGCCAGTCATCATCCAGGTTCGTCCACGATGCTTGGGTTATCGTTTAATCATCTCGCTGCTGGACGATAAACTTCCGTTGAATCTCGCAAGTTTATTTGAATAAAAAACCATAAAACTTCTGTGACACAATCGAAATTGAGTCTACTCTGTGAATGGGATTAATTATTGGTCCCACCTTCTAAATAAGGCGGGAAACATGTTTGCATAGTCCGAACACATTCGATCCGGTTTAAGTTGTTGTGATTTCTGCGTAAGTACTTGGGGCTTTGATCATTTGTTTAGACCTATTGAAGTAAAAACTTCTTTAGGCGCGTTGTGCACTTTTTGAGTGAACAAAAATCATGGAACTCCCGTCATTGTCACCGAACGCTCTCCATGAGCTATATGTATACTGTGCATATATGTGTACTTTTTGGGTGAACAAAAAGCGTGAAACTCGCGTCATCGTCATCGCACGCTTCCCATGAGCTATGAATGAAAGTTGATTTTTCTGAAGTGTAAACTTGTTTATGTAAAATAATTGCAATAATTGTGTACGGATAGCGCAATAAATGAAAATTGTATTTAACCACATACATGATAGTACTTTCTACTGATAAATAAAACATTTCATGCGAAATTATTCTCTAAACATTTATTGGGGATTGCCGATTGAAGTGAAAACTAAGTAACTTGTGAATTCTATCGTCGAGCTATTGGATTATTATTACTTTTTTATTTTTGGTAAGAAGTGTTTATGATCAATGATGAAAGTTTAAATTGGTCATTAACACTTTTACAAGCCAAAAATAAAATAAAAACAAAAATAAAATAAACCCAACTGGGGTTACATACAAATAAAAGCGAGGCAGACTTTGCGGACCGCCGATAGAAGTGAAAACTAAGTAACTTGAGAATTGTATCGTCGAGCTATTAGATTATTTTTTATTTTTTATTTTTGGTAAGAAGTGTTTAATATGATCAAGGATTAAAGTTTAAATTGGTCATTAACACTTTTACAAGCCAAAAATAAAATAATTCAAAAATAATAGTCTAATAGTTCTACGATACAATTCTCAAATTACTTAGTTTTCACTTCTATCGGCGGTCCCCAAAGACTGCCTCGCTTTTATTTGTATGTAACCCCAGTTGAGTTACATACAAATAAGTGTAAACATGGTACACCATGAACGCGCCTCAACGTCAGTTGGCAGGCTGGCAGGCTGCGCAGGCGAGTATTTACGAGCTGTTAGCGCATCGCACGGCGCGCGGCGTCCAGCATCTACAATTATGGAGTAAGTCTGATACGATGCTAACGGTTTCTTATAGGGAAGTAGTGGTTTAAATTCTTTTGCATTCTATTGTAGAAATTAATATTTACTTAATTAATTTATGGTCAAGTAATAACATTTTTTTTTACTTATTATTATTATTATTTTTGTGTTATACTTTTCGTACTCAGTTTTACGATTAAACCGGGAGTTAACCGAGATGCACGGGCCTAAGCCAAGTGCACATCAGTGCCTATTAAGGTTGGGATTTCCTTCATCCTGCAAGTCAGTCTGCAGGAATTTTCTAACTATTCTGCAGGTGTTTAATATAACAGCCTTCTGGAGAAGAGCATATGTATGTTTTGGGAGATTTAACCGGTCAAGGGATTGAAATAGTTGTTTTGGGACTACACCTGTAGAAGACAAGACTATCGGGACTATAGAGACATTCTGGAGACGCCACATGCGGGTGATTTCATTTTTTAAATCAACATATTTAGCTAGTTTTTCGGCAATGGTATTCTGCAGGTTGTGGGTGTTGGGGATAGCAATGTCAATTAGGAGAGCTGTGTTGTTACTTTTATCCAAGAGAGTTAAGTCGGGTCTATTATAATGTGTTGTCTTTTCGGTCAGGATAGCTCTGTCGAAATAGAGTTTATGAGTGGTATTCTCTAGCACCGTTTCAGGAATGTATTTGTAATACGGGGTTGGATTTACAGATGCGTCAATTAAGTTATAAATAGCAGCTATTCTTTGGTGGATTTCCCCTTGGAATATTATGTGTTGATTTGGTCAAAGACTGGTAGATATTTTTTTTGTTATTAAAGAACTGACTATTTTGAGTTTTGCGACATGTGCATGCTTTGTAACGTCTGAGGCGACTGCTGACAACTATGAGTTTCTGTTTTAAAGTATCTAAATAGTGTGTGAGGTTGGAATTAGGTTCTTCATGTGTAGTGTGTGTTTTATATTTTTCTAAAATCGTATTTACTTGTTTAGTTAGTGTCCTGATCCTATTTCCTTGAATGTATTGTGTCAACCTTCCTATGTTTTTTCTTAGGTCTTCTACCTTTATTTCAAGACGTTTCTGCCAGTTAGGTTTTGAATTCCGACGTTCTTTGTTTCCTGATTCCTGTGGTGGTATTTTAAACTTTGTTCCATTTGCTTTGGCTGCTGTCCAGGCTGTGCAATAAATAATAGTTTGCAGGGTTTCGAAGGTTGTGTCAATATTCACATGTTCGTGTAGGATTATTTCATTTACGTAGCCTACAATCTTTGCAATTTTTTTAGTAGCCCTTTTTTTGGGAATAAACGGCATTTCAGTTGGCGGTGTGTCTTTAAAGTACTGTTGGGCTAGGTTGAATATTTCGTCTATTTTGCTGTTTCTTGATTGTTCGCTGATTGTCTCGTTTTCAGTGTTGTTTTCTAAATTAGATTGAGATTGTGATGTTAGTAATGTTAGTGTGTCGTGAGTGTTATTCATAGTGTTATCATTGATTGCATCACACCAAATTGTTGCGTTAAGATCTTCTTGGGGTTCATTAAGCATTACATTCGTGTGTGACTGTGTATCTAATTCACTAGCTACCTCCTGGCGAATAAGTTGGAGTCTATCATCATCAATAAATTTGTTTGCTATGATAATCCTTCTTTGATCTGCAATCCTTTGTTCGCTGATATGGGACAGATGAGGGAAAACATTGATAAAGTTCTGGTGTAAAGGTTTCCTATACGCTGTTTGGTTGGTTTCTAACTGCGTTATTTTATGGTATGCCCTAATTATGGTTTCGTTGTGTTCTAAAGTCCAATGGATTCGCTGTGTGCTTCGAGTTTGCGAGGCGAGTTGATGTTTTGGGTGCTGCTGGGTTAATAGGTATGTTTCTACATCATCTCGTATAGTAGTCACACATGTTTCAGTCAGTAAGTTGTTTCGAACTATTGCTCTTCGTTGGTCTGTCTGCTGACTTGCATGTCTGGGAATTTATTATTAAACTGACTGTGTAGTTCTGTGAGGTATGGTCTTGTATTAGACTCCAAGTAGGTGAGTATGAGGTATGTACGCAGGATAAAGATATTAATTTCCTCAGTCCATTTTTTGCGCGTACGTGGTTTAGCTTTGGTGGGTACAGCGTTGTCGACAACTATAGTCTGTACAACATCCTCGGCCAGTGTAGATGAAGAGTGGGGATGACGTGAAAGTGGGGAAAGAGAAGAAGGTTGTGAAATTGATTCAAGGTAAGAAAGGGGAGATGAAGGGATTGAAGAAAAGAGAGATTTAGGTGATGAAATAGATGATTGGGCTTCGCTACCCTTTTCAGCCCAATTTGTGCGACCCGGGCTCCGTTCCTCAATAGACGCCAGTCGCGTTGCATCCATGTCAACTGCACTCGTGCTGCTGACACCTTCTGTGCTGGTTCGAGATGTGTTCCGGCTTCTACATAGTGATCGTAGGTTATACCTTCTGTTGGGCTCACATTGTTCGGGTTCCCCGGCAGAGGGCCGCCCATTACCCTCGCCACCGATGGCTTGCATGCTGTGGCGTCCAGCATCGGCTCCAGACGTGCCCCGGCGATCACCCCCGGGAAGCGACCATATACTTACTTTCTTAATTGGCTCCATCATGATGGGTTTGCCATTGCCCTTTTTAGTCACCCGCTAGGTTATTTTATTGCGGGTGTCCGCCTCTCACGTGGCATAGATGGCCAGCGCGGACGTAGGGTTGGGATTTGAGAGGCTTATTATTATTATATTATTTTAATTCAATACACAAGGATCACTTTCAAACGTCTTACATACTAAGAGTTTTTATGTGACAATCCCTCCTAAAGTAAGTCCAAAAATAATTGACAAGAAACTTATCCTAATCTTAGAGCTTTTTTGTACAAGTCTTCTTAGTTAATACCATATAACAGTTGTTTCCATACATACAGTGCAAACTTGTCAGTTAACTGTCAGAGGTTAAACCAACATGAGGCCATGCATTCTTATCAACAATACAGTAATTTATATTATAATACGCTTTGTTCACAAGAAAGTGGTGGCAATTCGATTGGTTCATTTCTAAAATTAGGAATTGTCTAAAATATATTTAGTTAGTCATAGCATTTGTAAAACCTATTCGGTTGATACCATCTAACAGAATTAGAAACGCTTAATTAAGTTAGATAAAATTAAAATAGGATAAGTTGGTAGCAGCAGAATAGCAAAGGTTAATTTGACAGTTCAAAACCTAATTTTAGCTAAAATTAGTTAGGTTGGTGCCAACAGAATTGAGGCCAGTGTATTCTTAAAGGGCTATGTAAACTTAACATTTCTAATAGGTAGTAATAGGTTTCAGAAAGTTTAGATTATTTTTAAGAAATAATGAATACTTCTAGTACTTAATTATCTCCACTCCACTTGCAGTAGACCTATATAGAACACAGACTCCTAATCACTAATACTTATATTATTAATCTCTCAATCAGGAGAAGTAACGCAATACATTTATAGCAAATTCCTAAACGCGTTGATAGCGCATTTAAATGTTTCCTGTGGCGCCACCTAAATTATAATATATATTTTATGCGAACACCATGTTGTAGGTATCGGCTTGTTTTGCACCCGCTCCTCGCTCCACTCGCCACTCGCCTGATGGTCGTCAAAGTCGTACAACTGGCTAAGTACCTGTAGTGTATAGGTACTTAGATCTGTATCTCGGCAATAAAACACATGTCGCCTGTCGGTCGCGGCGAGACGGCCCTGCTTTATAATATCCTGTGGCATCGCTGGGAACAAGTGGGCCGCGGGCGACGCATGTCTAATGCAAGGATTTACTACTCACTTTACTGTCGGTACTTGTAGTCTGTACCTACGGACTTACACTCATTTTATATTCCTATTTGTTTGAAGCACTCGAGCGTGGCGTCTAGTCGCTCATAAAAGGACGGTGCGCAACGTTGTCATCCACTTTTGCCCACTGTCCACTTTTAACATTTTTCTTCCTATCGTGTATAGGAAGCTAGTTATCTCAAATCAGTGTGGTGAAAGGATTAAAGTGCGTTTCAATGGTTCCTTTTATGCACTTGGCACATGTTTCCATACTTTTTAGGTCCTATTACTTGCCGGTTTCTTCGCGATGCTTTCCTACATCGTATGCTCTCATACTGGTGCACGACTGTTACTTATTAATACGATCTTCCAACATATTAAAAGCACTTCCCTGAAGTCGTTAGATCTTTTAGAAGCAGGTGCCAATTTCGGGTTAAGCACGAGGTCTTTTGAGGACTTAAAATATCACTATTTTATACTTATTTAGCAGTAGTTCTTTCCAGGTAAGTACTCTACCTAGACTTCCTTAACTATCACTTAGGTAAGGTACTATTTCATAGCCAGGTTTAAAACAAAGTAGATTCTGTAAATGTATAGGTGAGTGGGGATCACCACCCATTAACTTTTATGGCCCAATCGAACGGACATTATGTCATGTTCGAAATAAAATGAAGGCAAAGTTTTATGTGCCACACGCTGTTATTATTATTAACATGATCGTATAACACCTATTTATGGATATTGTGAAATGTAAGCTAAACGACACGACTCGTGGGCCCACCTGTGAGGATCCCCTTTACACTGACCACAGATTATGTAACGACACAGTTTATTGTTACGTGGTTACTAACTGTTATTTACTCTGTGCCAGGAGTGATTCGTGGGGACCCCCTTTGCGGTTTTCGATTCCACGTGTTAGGCCGGGCTATTAGTTTAATTTTGATACATGATACAGCCGTATTGCTGTCTGAGCAAGCCGATGCCATGATAAATATTTTTAAATGACATTACATTTGGGAAATTTACATCACCACACAGCACGCCACAAATGAACTGATTTTGGTTAAACTTGGAAAATATAATAGGTATACTTTGCTAGACACACTACCCTGGCTAGAGGATAGGTAGCTAGCTATCAAATCAAATCATTATTTATTCAATAATATAATATGGTCATCTTTGAAGCACATTGATGACGCGCACCGGCAAGTAGCCTTAATGTTATTGCTGTTCTGGTTAGGACCACAGCACGAACGAAGCCATGGGCAGCAGTTTCTTTAATGTTTATTAGTACCTACCATCTTAAATTATGTATAATCATTTAGTTCGAATAAACTTAATACAAAACCTTTTTTTATCAGAATCATGTTTAATAATAAGTCTTTTTCATGTTGTTAGTTGACCCACCAAAAAACATGTAACTAAATTCCTCATTGATATAACTCGTCCTAATTTCCATAGTGGAAGCACAGGCAGGGTTTAGAGGAGTGTGTTGTCGCTCTAATCGGCGACATGGCTTTCCAATCAGCTGTGGCTGACGGCCGCCATTAGCCGCCACTCGCCAGTAATAGGAGGACGACACGCGACTGATGGGTGGTCTCCGTCTGCTCCTCGAGTGGACAGAGTACTGACAGCGGCGGGTTGGTTCCGTACGACCAAAAAACTTAATTACGTACTTAAGAAGTAACAAATCTGAAAAAAACTAAATTTTCCGTGAAAATCGACAAGGTTAGTCAACAGACGTCTCTAACGTCAAAACACATCAAAGACGTTGAAGACCGCTCTACGGAACGAAAATGAAGTGCCAGGGCAGGCCTGGCTAGGCGAGGTGACGACAGATGGAGTAAAGCTCTAACAGGGCTCAAGAACAGGGTATAAAAATGTCTGTCGGCCAGCAGCGAGCTGGGCAAATGATATGCAAGCATCGCAGCCGAAGCTCAATGAGGCTGGCACAGGACTAGAACGAAAGGCACATCTTAAAACAAGAGTAGTTTTAAAATGTAGGCCTCATTTTGCGACAAAAAGAGAAGAAGTCAGGCTGTGGATGATCATGATGATGATGATGATAATATCAATTTATTTAGCACTAAGTTCTGCCCTCGGCTTTGCACGCGTGGTTCTTGTAACAGTGATGTCTACGGAACTCTAACCATACTTGGTTATCTTTATATTGTTTTAAAAAGGCGCGCGCATGCGCAATGCCCATGCGACTATCTCAACTAAAGAAATTAAGATTAATTTAAATAATTTTATAGTTCTTAACGTCCCGGACAGTTAGCTCCGATTATTGTTTAATTTTATGAAGTGGTTTTCAAAAAGTTTCCTATAGAAGCTTGTATTTTATGAATTTACGAACGCGCCTATCACTAAAGCTCGTTAAAGCTACATACGAGTATCTATGCTTTTTCAAAAATGCGTCGGCCGTCACTACAGCTAATGTAATAAAGCAGGCAAAGGTCTGGTTAGTCAGCAGTGATTTTACTGTTAAATGAACAAAATGTCAGTAACGATCAATAATTGGCCTGTCTGCTCAGTTGGGAGTAGCTCTACTGCTGTTGGTTGGGGGTTCGATTCTATCCCAGGGCAAACATTTGTCTGATGAACATTGGTGTATTTTTTGTATCTGGATGTTGTATAGTATTCTATGTATTTATTTATGTATAAAAAAAAATATAAGTATTCTATCAGTCACCTGGTCACCATAATACAAGCTATGCTTAATTTGAAGCTAGATGGTGTAACGTTCATTATCCATCTATATTATTTACTAGCGACACGCCCCGGCTTCGCACGGGTGCATGCTGATGCTATATATACTACAGAATGTCTTTATATATATCGAAAAAGAAGGTAATTATAGATCTTAGCGCGCAGTACCGTTAACCTTATTTCTCGGTCATCGGTACTGCCATTGCAAGCATTGATTTACCTACCTACTCTAGAAATTTAATATTTGAACCATCAAACGAAAACACCAAAAATATTACAGTAATTTTATTGAAAATATAATAAAACGAAGACAAATAATAATCAAATTATTTTATTTGAAATATCTCTGAGTTCACTTACAGTTCTATTCGGTTTCCAGGTCGGAAGGCAAGTGAGTCTTTTTATTCGACTCACCAACCATTGCCTGTCGCCATCTTCTTGTTTTTTTTTCACACTTCCGTTCATGATACAAAAGATGGTGCAGAAACGTATTAACATTTTAATTAATAATGTGTTAATATATTCTAAAAATCATTTCTTAATTATTGAAACTTATTTACAGGATTTGCAAAACAAAAACCTTAATAAAAAATAATCTACTTAAAATTACCTTAAAAGTATTTCCGATAATTTAAACAGTACTCAAATAATTCGAAATAAATTCCATAAATTGATTTTAAATTATTAAAGAATTAAGAAAGCAATTAAAACCAAATTCGCTTATAATAATAAATTAACTTCCTTCTAAGCGTCATCATCACTTTTGTAGTCAAAACAATTAACAATTTGATAAGACATTCAATCATTACGAAGTAATGAATGAACCTGGCGTTAAAATAATTAATCAGGGTTTTTAAGACCTCATTCCATTAAATTAAGTTCCTTGCAAATTAAATATAAATCGATGACGCATTGTTTCACGAGGCGTAGGAACGCCGCGGCGACATATACAACGCTATCTAAGAGAATAACATAACCTAAGATGGACATATACCATCGCGGACTTTTTTGTAGACCTTTTTAAGGTGTACAATACTGTAGTACATTGTGCACAAAAATGTTCATTTATTCAAAAAAAAATGCGATAATCATAGTATTAACACTAGAAATAAAGATAAACTCGCTGTTCCCACTGTTAGGCTTGCTAAAGTTAATACGTCTTTTATAGGGCAATGTGTACGCTTCTATAACATGGTCCCAAGCGACGTGTTAAATTTGTCGATTGGCAAATTTAAAAACGTAATTAAACAGAAACTGTCTATTAAAGCATATTATAAAATATCTGATTATTTAGATGATAAACAAAATTGTCAAGGATCATACAAAAAAGTGTTAAGACCAGACAAGTTTCTTACCGGATTCTTCTTGAACTGGGGTTAGGAGGAACCGGCACCTAGATTCACTAGCATGTAAGAAGACGATTCAAAGTGGTCCTTGTGATTGTATTGAATAAAGTGATATTGAATTTTAAATTTTGAATGAATTATTTTGATCTAGTAGTTTTAAAGATCTAAGCCTACATCGGGACAGACAGACAGCGGGAGGCGACTTTGTTTTATACTATGTAATGATAATGTATGTTCGCGACTCATTATATGCTCATGCGCCCTGTGTCTGGAGTCTGAGTCTGGCTGACCAATCAGACACAGGGTACCAGCAAAACTTTATATAAGTACGTACTCATTTTGTGTTTGGCTATCAAAGTGCAATGTCCACCGCGACATCACGACTGTGATATGTCGGTATACGGTTATTGGAAACCCACAGCTCAAAGGCCTATAGTTAGGCTGCGATAAGAACCGAGAACAGTTGTAACTGAGCAGCCCGGAATGCGCTTCAATGGACTCGCGATGCATATTCATTAACACTTTGAATTTAATTTAATATTTGTTTACAGACAGAATTACTTATTTGAATTTAAAAGCTTTTTCTAATATAAAAACGTTTACCTTGGTAGAGTAGACATATTTCAATAATTATTCTAAACAGAATAACAATGGTTAGTTCCTATAACTCACATGGAAGAGATCTTTATAAACGCTTAGCTGCTGTCAGCGGCTTTGTCCTTTGGTATTTAACAAGTTAAAAAAAATCGGTTTATCGGTTTGAGCGTGAGAATGTAAAAACTTTTAAATTAAGTGTAATTTCTTGTAAAATATTATACTGATACACATTTATTTATTTATTTACTAGATGGCGCTACTGAAACAGTAATTAGAATGCGCTATCAATGCGCTTTGCAATTTGCAACAAACATTCGATTCATTGATCGCTGATTGCAGATTGCAGATTCTTTAGCGCAGATGAATCTCTTTCCGCGAACTTCTTCGCGCTATTCTGTTGCACTTGCAATTAGACGTATGCGCATGGACTGCAGCAAAAACAACAACGTTGAAAATTAATATATGTATGTACTTCATACTTCAGAATATTCTTCAGAATTGAAACTGCGCGGATTGATCGCTAGTGCGTACAAGGACAAAGGCCTGTAGTTATCGAGGCAAGAACTCCTAGGTTTACAGTTCTGCAAGTCCTCGGGTATGTCGACAAGTACCCGTGTCGGTCGTGTTCGCGCTCTAGGCTCCTAGTACGAGTAGCTACCTACCCTAGCGCGTGAGATTCACAGATACAGGAATTATCTAGATTTATCTCGCGAACACTTCCTTACTGCGCCTGCGCCTGCGACTGCGGGATATGTTTCATCTTTACTCGCATATATTTGCTGGAGTAAACCTAGTAAGTAGGTACTTAGTTATTTAATAAATATGTATTCAATACGTTTATTCCCATAAGACATGTTTATACATACATTAGATGGAATTTTCAATAGTAGAGCTGCATATCACACGTAGGCACGTGAATATATTTCATTTACTATACAAATTAATTGAAATTATAACATACTAGCTGCTGCCCGCGGCTTCGCGCGTGTGTTACCTACATAAAAAGTAGCCTATATCCTTCTCCAAGGACCCATCTATCTCTATACCAAAATTCATCAAAATTCGGTTTAGCGGTTTAGGCCTGAAAACGAGACAAACAGACAGACAGACAGACTTACTTCGAGTTACTTTCGCATTTATTATATTAGTAGTGATGTAACAGTTGCGACTAAAAAATTTAGTTTTATGAACAGGTATTGCAAGTCTGTCCTTATGTCTAGAGTTAAATTTGTATACCTGTTCGATAGTGTCAAATAACTCCGCATGTGATCTGACAAATTTACAAATTTGCATCTCTAAAATATATGATAGCGCAGGAGGGCCTTCATCAGATTCATTATACTTGTCGTGGACACAGGTGAAGAAGCAAAACCAAATCATTATTCTCCTTGTAACAGAAATGGTGTAATTCTTTCAATTTTGATGTGCTTACTTATAAACTTTTACGCGAGAGAGTGAACCAACTAGAATCAACTTGTTACAAAACCTTTATTAATAAGACTGAAGATAGAATTTTAAAAAATCCTAAACATTTTTGGTCTTATGTTAAGAATAGATCCCATTCCCATTCCATTCCTAGTTCTATGAATTATAATATTTCAAACATTACTGGTGGTCAACCTATTTGTAATGCTTTTTAAATTTATTTCCAATCAATTTTTCTTAACCCTGCGCTTTTTAGTACTACAACCACTCAAAATAAACCTCTTGTAAGCTATCAGCCACCTCCTAATATTTCATCTGATATTAAAAGTATTGAAGTTAATCCTACTGATATTAAAATGATTATAAGTAAGCTAGATACATCCAAAGCACCGGGACCTGATAATATTTCGTCTAAATTTCTCATTAAATGTGTTAACACTATTGTTTATCCTATAGCAACCTTATTCAACTTATCACTTTCCTCTAAGACTGTTCCTATGATTTGGAAGTCTGCATTTATTACTCCATACAAAGGTTATAAAACAGAGGTAACGAACTATAGACCTATCTCTAAACATTTTATAATTGCCAAAATCTTTGAGAGGATAGTATTTAACCAACTGTATTCTAGTTTAATGAACACATTTAGTCCTTTTCAACGTGGATTTTTGAGAGGCAAATCCACAGTTTCTAATCTTATTCTACTTAATGACTATATTACAGAGGCTATGGATAATGGTCAGCAAGTGGACGTAATTTACACAGATTACAGTAAAGCGTTTGATAAAATATATCACAACACTCTAATTCTGAAGTTAAGCCAAGCCGGAATAAGAGGAGATCTTTTGAGGTGGTTCGCTTCTTACATTGCTAATAGAAGTCAGGCTGTTGTTCTTAATAATTATATTTCTAGTTGGGTTCATGTTCCCAGTGGAGTCCCCCAGGGATCCTTGCTTGGGCCTCTTCTTTTTATAATTTATGTAGGGGATATCGACTTGTGTTTTAAGTCTTCTAATTTACTCTGTTTCGCAGATGACATGAAAATCTACTCTACTGTGTCATCTAATCAGGATATGATTGCCCTTCAAGCTGATCTATCTCGTTTGGAAGAGTATTGTCTTATCAATAAGCTTGAGCTCAATCCAAATAAATGTTATTTTATAAAATTTATTCGAAAATATAATATTATACCTACATTCTATACCTTGCAAGGTCAACTACTTCTCAAAAGTGATAATATACGTGATCTTGGAGTTCATCATGACTCCAAATTACTTTTTGATACTCATGTCGACAAAATAGTCAGTAAAGCTTCAAAATCCTTAGGATTTGTTATGCGGCTGTCTAAAAATTTTAATAATGCAAAAACTTTTAAAATACTATATTGCTCGTTTGTTAGAAGCCATCTGGAATATGCGTCTCACGTATGGAACCCGTGCTATGGCACTTACATTGATCGTATTGAAGCTATTCAAGAACGATTTTTAAGATACCTATGCTACAGAGTTCATACCCCTTACGATTCTAGTAACTATATTAACCTCTGCAAATAAACTCAAAAAGCTCATATTATGTAGGTTTTATCAAGAAAGGCATATTTGCGTCTTATCAGGTCCTCAGCACCTCCCCACATGCAGCTGCCGCACCAGCTCTAAGGGAAATCCCAGACTAACGGGATGCGGCAAGGGTGTCTACACAAGTAGCATCTCATATCAATGGCCCACCCATCTCCTACGGGACAGGAATCATCAGGCTTCTTACCATCATCACATATCAGACTGTACGTGTCAAGAACAGCTGGTATGTTGGTGTTGACATTTGGATTAGGTGTAATCTGCTTTGGAGTAGGTGTGAGCCAAATGTTGTAGTTTCATGGTGTGTAATCATGATCACAGTACTATCTGGAAAAAATATTACAAATTTAAACACACATAACTAAATGCAATAATGTTGAGTGTTTATACATTCTTTGTTGTTTCTATGTATAATATGCATGTATTTACAAATAAAAGTAGAAATAAAATATATAATAAATAAATATTGCTGGACAATGCACACAACATCATCTATTTATGGTGACTAGATGATTGATAGAATACTTATATATTTTTAAATACATTCTTATGATACTTTATAACACCCAGACACAGAACAAACACCTATGCTTTTTTCCCATAACACAAACTCTGCTTACATTATCATTATTATTATTCTTATTTAATGATTTTGGTAAGATAAGTACTTACCTACTGGTAATTATAGCAGAAGTATGAACACCAATAGACAGACATTTCAGTAGCAGTAAATTACGTTGGATAGGCAGAAATCTCTTCTAAAAATGCTATCGACACACATACTGCTTGCGAAGATCTTGATAACTTCAGGTCTAGAAGTCTTTTAATCCAATCCAAGTCCAATCGAATCCGATTTCTCTTTTCGGAAGCATAAAAAAACTGATGTCCTTTCGTTTACTAGCACAGCTCACAACACAGCACTTGTACATTACTGCGAGATTAAATTACAGGTTCAGGAAATGAGAGGATAAATATAAATTACTAACAGAATTAAAAAATCAACGTCATTCAACTTTGAAACTACAACAACTGTTGCTTGTTAGTTAGTTGTTAGTTAGTATGTGTTTCTGATTATTTTTTTTCATATCGTGTCATGGGTTATCTAACCGTGCTGACGTGGTTAAGGATTACAGAGGCTCTTTTCGTGCACTTGGCAAAACTACCTATTGAACTTTTCGTGAAATTCAGTGAGTATTCATAATAATAAATAATGCCGGACATTTCACACAGCATCATCTGGCCCCAAAGTAAGCTGAGCTTATTATATGGGTACCATAATGACTGATATCCTTTTTTTTTGTTAACTCATAAATATTATACATAAAAACACCCAGACAAATACTTGCAAATCATACAAATATTTGTCTGACGGCAGTTATCGAACCCGCAACCTTCTGCGTCTTAGCCGGACCTTTGCTTACTGCGCCACAGAGGTTCATAATCATAATAATAAATATTGGCGGACAATGCACACAACTCCATCTAAGCATAGCTTGTACTATGGTGACCAGGCGAATGTGTTCAACGGTGACGGTATTCAAGCTCTGGTCACCCATCCATCCATATTCATTTCAAGGATCTGCATACTTAGAATGACCATACTGGGAATTGCTATTACTGCTCTTTAGAATCACTTTACTGTGATTTATGTAATATTGGTTGATAATATCATAATGTTGTATAGAAGCTACGTTGGTTGTTAAATCCCAAATGGTAGTTTGTGGTGGTGGTCACAGACCACACCTCAACGTATAGTACTAGATAACTATTCTGTCTAATAAATACGCACCCTTTTTATCGCAAGTATTCATCAATAAAATAATAACTCTATATTTTCTGTATAAGGTAGAGTTTAGAATACGGTGAGACATGAATGAGGTCCAATTTGTGGTCAGTAATGAAGTCTGGGGTTGATTGATTTCGATCACGGCGGGGCTCTTATAGAGTGCGGTTACAATTTATCCGATATTGTTGGTAAAGACGTCTGAATACTGTTTTACATCAGACCACTAACACCAATAAGAGGAAAAAGAAAATCTGAATCTCGGAGACGGCTCCAACGATTTTCATGAAATTTAGTATGCGAGGTTTTCCGGGCGATAAATCTATCTAGCTAGGATTCATATTTAGAAAACGTCGATTTATTCGTGTTTTATACCGAGCAACGCTCGGTCATCTAAGTACTGGATTATAAAATATACAGAGATAATGATCTTCATTGGCGACATATAAAAAATAATCACATTACTTACTCATGCAGCAGAATTCGCCTATTACGACTTCGTTTATAACGGCTAGTCGTATTTAGCGACGGACATGCTAACACAAGTGAGGTGTAATAAGAAAACATATCCTTTTAGTACGACTTCTTAGAACGAACTATTTTTACAAAAAATGGTCGGGTTAGTACGACGCGCAGTGTTTTGTTTGCGATACCTACTCGCATGCACCCCCGCCGCACGCTAAAATGACAAACTAAAAAACCGCAAACTGACTTTGATGATAATATAAATGATTTAGACGTGACTTTGCGGAAATCCTTTGCAAAACATTGAACATCATTGTGAATAAGAGATATCATACTATTCATTTCATCATCATCATCACCAAAACATTGAACAAATAGACATAAATATTTAGTACTATTCCGCCAATATAGTCCTCAAAAAGAAATTCAAAGGAACGAGTCAGCAGTCTTGGTGTTTTCTCGTTATAATGCGGAGCGCGTCGATTGTTCTTGAGAATCCCTCGTCGTGGAGAGGCGATACACGTGTCGAATTTCTTTTTGAGGAATATATTGGTGGAATAGAACTAAATATTTGTCTATCTTTTAATATTTTAATGATGATCTTATGAATAGTATGATGTCTCGTATTTACAATGCTGTACGAAGTTCAACAAAAATCAAACAAATAAAAATGACAGACTTCAATGAATTCCAAAAATATACAATAAGTATTGTTTCTCTGTTCAAACTGTATGTAATAAGTGTGTTAAGTACATTATGTATATGTACATTATGTTGAATTAGTCTATTGCTAATCCTACCAATACTAATTAGTCTATCCTACATGATTTTACAATAAGTATTACAGTAACATTAATACACAACTATATAAGTAATACAAATCGGTCCGAAAAAATTACCCGCTCGTTTAGTGCGTTGTCCGGTTCATACGTTCAAATGTCGCCGGTCTACCGCCGGATTCTAATAGTATTATATTTTGTTGTGGGCATCAGTTCAGTCGTCGATATCGAGAGATATACTCGTAGGCCTCCGGAGACTTCCCGTCCGTTTCTTGGTGAGTTGTCTCGCAAGATAGGTCCTGCGATTTTCTATAAATCGTCTTCCCAAATAATAAATAACTCAAAGCTGTTATACGATTTATAAAAAATACTTATAACTATGATCGTTGTACCGAGTAGTTTGACCCGAATAAGTATCTAGTGTTTTGGAAATCCGAAACACTTATCCAACATTTTACGATCAAAAATCATATTAATGCGTGTCAGAAACCATAATATTGCGATCGTAAAGCCATCCAACGTTCAAGATACGAGGGCGGGTCAATAAGTCCGTGACTTTTGGAATAAAACACAGATTTTTTGATAAATAAATAATTTTATTTTTCAACGTAGTCTCCCTTGAGCTCTATACACTTTGTCCAACGCTTCTCCAATTTTTTTATCCCTTCCAAAAAATAGGATTTGTCGAGGTCCTCAAAATAGGCCTTTGTTTGCGAGATGACTTCATCATTGGAGTCAAATCTTTTTCCACCAAGCCATTTCTTCAGGTTTGGGAACAAGAAGTAGTCACTCGGAGCCAAATCTGGAGAATAGGGCGGATGAGGGAGCAATTCATAGCCCAATTCCTGGATTTTTGCCATGGCAACTGCACATGTGTGCACCCTTGCATTGTCTTGGTGGAAAAGAACTTTTTTCTTGGACAAATGAGGTCGGGTTTTTTTCAAATCGTCATTGAATCGGTCCAATAAGTTGGCATAATATTCCCCATTGATTGTTCTTCCCTTTTGAAGGTAGTCAATGTGGATTATCCCGCGTGCATCCCAAAAAACAGTCGCCATAACTTTATTGGCTGACAAACCCACCTTGGCCTTCTTTGGCGCCGATTCACCCTTAGAAACCCACTGTTTTGACTGTTGTTTGGTCTCTGGTGTGTTGTGATGGATCCATGTTTCGTCCACGGTTACAAAACGGCGCAAAAACTCCTCCATATTGCGATTAAACAACGCCAAACCTTCCAGTGAAGTTGTTACACGATTGCGTTTGTGGTCGACTGTGAGCAAACGCGGCACCCATCTTGCGGAAAGCTTTCTCATGCCCAAGTGATCATTCAAAATTGAAACCACTGAGCCATGCGAGATCCCTACGGCTTCCACAATCTCTTGCACTTTCAATCTTCGGTCGGCCAACACCATATCGTGAATTTTTTCGATTGTTTCGGGTGAAGAGACCTCAACTGGGCGTCCAGGACGTTCGGCATCTTCAGTGCTTGTACGGCCACAACGAAATTCAGTAAACCACTTTTTTACCATTGAAATCGATGGTGCAGAGTCCCCATAGTATTTATCAAGCTTAGCCTTGGTCTCGGTAATGGTTTTTTTTTCGCAAAAAATAATGCTTAATAAGCACACGAAATTCACTTTTTTCCATTTTTTCCTCAAATTAGTGGGTAGTCTGATAAAGATAGCTGTCAAACACAAACTAACTGACACAGCAAGTTCAAATTTTGACAGGAGTCAACTGACAGATGCCTGTTGACAGGAGTAGTGTTGCTTTTTCAGTAAAGAGGTCAGAAATTCAAAAAGTCACGGACTTATTGACCCGCCCTCGTAATATTCGATAAAAAACACAGCCCATTATTGTACGGCTGTCAGTTCATTGAATGAATGAATCGCATTAATCGAAATAATGTCAAATTTTTAAAGATATACGGGTTTATCCGGGTTAAACTACCAACATACTAATGGAATAAAAATACAGCGGGTAAGAAACAAAGTAAGTACAAATAACCTATTGGTAGAATGCGCTCCGTGCTAATAGCTGTTCTGTTTCTCTCGTGAAGTCTCGTGTATGCTCGTACCTACGGCTATTGAAATAAATAAACAGTAATAAGCAGTAACAGAGGGCCGTTACAATAAATACTAGTTCCCTGATGGGCATCCTCGAGGAACAACCAACTTCTGGACTGCAGGATACAAACATCTCTGAAGAGTTCCCATATCTGAGCGTGCTTGTTTATTTCTACTTAATATTACTAAAAATAATATCTCATTACCTTGCAGGTAAGTACCTACTACTTACTTATTAATATTGACCGCTCATCTTTTGATGTTTGTGCTAACTATGAGTATTTCACTATAATTAGAGAAATTAAGGTACAGAATAATGCAGTTAACATAGGTATAAACTATCATGTGAAACAGTTGAGCCAGCTCTATAACCTTTAATTTATGATCCAGGACTAACATGTCCTAGACATCTCTAGTTACTAAACCAGCAATCGTTATACAATGCACAATGAAGCCTTAAAGTTCACCTTTTAATTGTAATCTTGATCTTAGTAATGTAATGTAAGGCGGCATCGGCTTCGGCTCAGCGCGCTCGCCGCTCGCCGCCCGGCGCTCGCTCTCGGCAGGTAACCACCGCCGGTAGGTACATGCCGATTGGACAACAATGCCAGTGATTGGTGAACTGCGAACTTTCGGAGATTGTACCTACTGACACTGAGATATGTTTGGATGTTTTGATACTCGAGAATTAGAAAGCCAAATACACGAACGCCCAAACTGTGTACCTACTTACTTATTTAAAACGTTCTTCTACGTTCCGCAATCTGGTTAATTTAGCTCGAGGTGTTGCCAACGCTTCACAGTCTTAACAGATTACTGCTAAACTACAATTTTACATTCTTTATTCAGGCTGCGAGGGGTTAACCTGTTAGATAGTTGCGAACTCTTAAGTTTTAAATGAAAGCCATTCCATAAATGACTGCGAGCCTCATCTCCATATATTTCACAAGCGTTGGTACCTACAGCTAAGGTTCGTAGTGTAAGTGGACAACTCTGATTTATGTTAATTCCACGGGACGGACGGCGAGGCCCGTTAATGTGTCAAAATTGAATATTTGGAATATTTAGTGAGGTGTATGTGACCCCTGGCGATACGCGGCCCGCGGTACATGGAGCTAGTTGTAAGGCATAGAAACCAACTCGGTAAACTTACATGAAGCAAACCCGGATTCTATAGTCGGTAGCCCGCATCGTCAAAATGACAGCTAAAAGCTCGTGGTTGCTTCATTTTAACAATTCTAGAACTAGGTTTAAGCAACAATAAATCATGTTTGAGGCATTTAGGTCTATACGTTTTCATTCTTCGGAAGTCACCGTATTATGCCCTCTTTTCCAGCTGTAACAGTCAGGCCAGGAATCACCAATGTTGGTTTACTGCTTGTGAATAGTCTACTGGATACATCTGTGCCTTATAACAGTGGTGCATGTTCATCCGCGGCTCTCATACACTGCGGGACATTAGACGGAATGCACGCGGGTCGCGGGTCATTGGAGTGATCACATGCACTACAGCTGTGCTTCCTGAGAAGTGACGGCAGACGGTAGGCAGCGGTCTAACATTGAATACTTCTTAGACTGACAAAGTGGTTCGACTCTGATGACGGAGAGCGAATGGGCTGCATTTGTTATAGAGCTAAAACATAGGCTATTTATACTTCACTCTTTTTTCTTTATATTAATCAGTTGTTTTATAACGGTACCCGTTTCTGAAGAACTCCAGCTTTTCTAAATATTTGGACACGAATAGGTAGGTACTCTGATTGAAGACTCGAAGTGCGGGATTTAGATTAGATACATAAATAGCCGCATTACTTGTACGTAACTGCGTCGCTATTCAAATAACTCGTTATATTTTGTATGAGCTTGTTATTTTTCATTCATTTCTGCAATAGATTATAAAATATTATGGTTATGGTTATGACTTTATTTAAAAAGAAATGGCTAAATTATTTTAGGAGCAGTTTTTATATAGTTTGAATAAAATAATTGCGTTATTTATTACTGTGGGAATATTGCTTCTCTACAGATGCGAGTAGTTAATTATTATAATGAATCCTTTACCGAACATTCTGCTGTAAATTTCAATCGTTAACTAAAGGCATTTGTACACTAGGTGCGGCTGCCCAGGCTGAGTGTGGCCAAAGCTTTACTACTTAAGCATTATCTAAAAATGTAATCACTAGAGAATATTATACCTGTATTAACTGGCCTGTTAGCTCAGTTGGTAGTAGCTCTGCCTTCTGCGCTGTAGGTTGAGGGTTCGATTCACTCCCAGGATAAACATTTTGTGTGAAGAACATACTATAGGACTATAGGTGTTTGTTCTGTGTCTGGGTGTTATAAAGTATCAAAAGCATGTATTTAAAAATATATAAGTATTCTATCAGTCATCTAGTCACCATAATACAAGCAATGCTTAGTTGTGGACTAGATGGTGTTGTGTGTATTGTCTAGCAATATTTATTTAACTATTGTAAGTAAATAAAATATGTTCTTGTGGTCTTCAGAGATTTATTTTAATGTTATTACTATTAATAAGTTTTAACAATTAGGTCGACCTGCGTCGTACCTTGAAGGGGTTGATTGGCCGCCGAGAGCTGTCAAAGTGACGTACAGTACAGGTACAGGTACAGTAGTGAAGTAGGTTCGTTATATAGAAAGGAAAGGCTTTAATTATTCACTTGTATCTAGATAAAACATTTTCAATTTCGCGAAAGCCTTTATTTTCAATTAACTAAGACGAACTAGGAAGTTAAACTATTAATAAGCTCTCCCGATTCAATTAAAAGATAATAAGCAGTGCGAGCGAAGCCGGGCGCGGCGGCTAACGGGGTTAATTAGATGACCTGCCGGTGTTCACGCCAGAGTTCCAGGGTACCAGCGAACACTAATATGTAGGAGAGGAGGTGCACCTTCCTAGGTCCCTATCATCACGATCATCAGTCAATGTACGTACCTACTCGTACTTAGATTGTAGATACTTCTATCCCTGTGAGATGCGTGAAGTTTTTTATACAACCGTGCCACGAGCATACGGCCCATCTGATGGCAAAAGGTAGTCGTACGTTACCTTGCAATACCAGTATCACACGCGTTTGAAAAACAGTTTTTTTGAAAAATAGGCGATATTAGCTACTCATACTTAGGTAATACTAAATACTCGTACTTATCTATCCTAATATTAGTATTCTACGTATTTTGTTTGTTTGTTATAGGAAAGAGATGATGCTACGTGTTGTCTCTTTCTAAAGTTCGATATTATAATATTTACAGGTAGTATATAGGTACTGTAGAATGTTAAATCTATGCATTTATCTAACATGATGATTTCCCTGATTCCCTGATGACTAGCTAAAATATCGTAAAATACGAACGGCTTTATTTTGCTTGTAAGTCCAAATTAAAATAACGATTTTATATGACAGTTCAAAAATATTGAATATATTTCCAAGGATTTTCCGCAGTTTTATTGAACCCCTCTACACAAAGGTGTTGGATATCAATCAAAGTGATTTTTCTGATTGAATTGAATAGAAATATTTTTGACTTTGACCTTTTTACTTTGACATTATGACTAATAAAAGCTAAAAACATCAAACAAACATCAGCACTAATTCAACTTTGATGCAGACAAAATAAAATCGGTCGTATTTTAGGAAATAATAGTCAGTGATCCTTGTGATTGTATTGAATAAAATATCTTTTGACTTTGACTTTGTAGTACAGAATCAGGGCCACTGTGTTCAATTTTCTCTGACCGCTAGGATTTCTAGACACGATTCTCCTATTTTAATAGCTCTTAGCATTACATTTAATAGCAATAGGTATGTACGTACTTGAGGTAGAAAATGGTTTGGAGTAACTATAACGGTTTCTGTAAATAACAGCTTCAGTTAGATACCTATCTACGACCTGACCGGACGACCTGATGCTCTGTGGCGCAGTGAACGAAGGCCCGTCTGAGATGCAAAAGGTCGCGGGTTCAGTTCCCGCCGCAGGATAAAAGTTTGGATGCAACTATTTGCCTATCTGCAAATATTTGCCATGGTTCTAGGTTTTTGTCTACGTATATTTATTTTATTTAGCATCATCTGGCCCATAAGCAGAGTTGCAAATACATACATATTATAATATGTATGTATTTGCAACATAAAAAAACGTATTTAAGAAGTATATCAGTCATGTGGGTCCCATAACACAAGCTCTGCTTACATTGGGGCTAGATAATCCTGAGTGATAATTGTTCAGTATCATTTATTTATTATTTACATATATACTGTATTTTAAGGAGATGATACAAAGCAACTTCGGTAAGGAAATGGAAGAATTTATCAAATACTTATAGCATACTTATAACAAGTATTATTTGGCGACAGCTTCGCTAGTTAACAGTATTACGGTTGTACGAGTATTAAGTAGCTCGCTATATTTGTGAAAACGTTTGAACTCGTGCTAACCTCTAACCAACAAATAAACGTCTAATAAGTCACCGAAGAACATGGTGCGCACACGCATATTTCCCTAATCAATTTAAATTCTCTGGTAGCACGCGCATTATATTAAGCAATAACATTCCATACATTCAGCTTTACTATATTAAATATCATAACCCAAAATATTTATAGTCGCAACGCCCGTGACTTTGCCCTCGTATTTGTATACACACATTCAATGACACGCTGTCGTCGTAAGGGATCTCTTTTACGGAAAACAAATGCTGTCCTTTAAGGCTTAATACTTCTTTAGTTTTTTCAGGATTCTCAGTTTTCAGGGCTTTAAAAATATAAGTTATACCTAGACAAGTACCAAATACGCAGTAGTAAGACAGTATTAATTAGTTTGGTTTCCAGGCTTCGAGGTTTACGCTGCGTGCTGATCGTCAGCCAATCAATAACAACAGTCTTATGTATAGAGAAGATAATAAAAGGTATGTTATCCAAATATTACCATAACACGCCACAGAGCCCAATAAGAAACAATTCTATAAATCTACCATTCTCTTGCAGCACGCCGAGCTGCCACAGCTCATAGCAGAACAGCTGCTTTACTTTTATACTTAATAATCAAATCCGCATAGAACTTGAGACTATTTACAGGCACGGTATTACTAATATAACTAGTGCTGCCACTTACATGAGCACTACATGTACATGTAGGTACATGAGTATAAAACTCAGCAACTACAGTTACTTATAACTTAAAAACAATCAAGGTTATTTTTCTAAATAAATAATATCTTTCCTCACGTTTTCCTACAATCTACAATCTGTGAGAATAATTTGGTGAAAAAGGACGGAGGTGTGTTACAGGAATCTGAAGAAGCACGTGCTATTTGTTTTGGCCAATATGTGCGCGCGGTGCTAGATTTGGCCATTTTCCTGAGTTGTCAAATGTTACTACACATCATATATTATACTCGAACGTTTATTTTACCTTAAACAGGATATTTACCATGTTACTTTTTCCCGATATTTCGGCACAGTTGCATGCGCCACGATCACGTGAAAAACTCTATCGAAAAAAGTTAAACTCACAAATCATGGTAAATTTCTTATTTATAGTAAAAATTATAGCTACATACTAAAAATGAATGGGTTAACTTTTAATGATAGTGTGAGAAGATATGTGATAAAATAACGTTGTGGAGTGAAAGAAAACGTAGTGCTGAAGATTGAGAATGATTCGCGAATGTATTAGAGTAAGGCCAGATCAGGAATTTCTAAGCCGACGCGCATGTATGAGGAATGTGATGAGAGTGGATTGAGCAAAAGAATCATAGCAAGTGGAAATCTGTAGTCTCTGCCTACCCCGTCTGGAAAAAGGTGTGATTTTACGTCCGTAATACAAAAAAAACTTAAATAGCATTTATGTATACTTTGTTTTACAATGTGGAGGAGCCCGGCTGGCTGACCATCTCACCTGTGAGCTCAGATGTCAGATTCTAACAATTAGTTGTACAATCAGCGTGCAGTGACAAACGGCCCTGTTCACCAACTCCACAATAACCTGTGTACCGAGTGTAGGTACATAACTACCAGATAACAAGCGCAGTATATTCTCCGTTTTGTCATCGCCACAAAGCTATTGGTTCCCTAAGATGCGAGAACCGTTATATTGTCAGTCGTTGGACCTATAGAGGTATATATCACATTTAAATAGGTGTAAATGTCTAAAACATCATAATTATATGTAATCAGCGCTGAGACGAGGATCAAACTCAGAAGGTTCAAAGATCAAGTCATGTCGAAGTTCAGTGCTGATGAGAAGGGTCTTGTCGTCTGTCGAAATTGTGGCAAGACTAGACTAATACTCATTACGGTTTATGTCAAAGGTAAGAAACTGTCGAATATTTTTAGGCGCGAGGTAAGTAGTGTGCTGAAAGATGTTAACTAGAGTCATGATTAATATAAGTACGCATCTTCATATCAATTTGTATCAAGTAAATATATAGGATAGCATAGTAATTATGTTTATACACCTATATATAAAATAATAATGTGTCTTACATAGTGTATAATTTTCATTCTTTTTACACAAACAAACCACATACCCACACACACACACATACACACACACACATACACACACACGCACCCATAAAATTACATACAAGCATCATACCTTGTTTACTGTCGGTTTATTTTACTAATTATAATGTAAATCCGTTATTGGCTGTCGGTTATAAATTTAAGTTTTGTGTATACTATTTTAAGAGCTGTGTGATTTTGTACAACGAATAAATAAATATATAAAGTGTTTCTATGTGCTAAGCCACGGCAGGCAAGTAGTACTATACACGCGAGAGTTTCTATTGTTGAATATATAAATTATAAAACAATAAGTTATTTATAGCACAATCTCAGTTAAGTTACAGTCGTCAAAAGATGGTCGCTGATAACTTAGGAAGCTAAATCTTCAGCGGTGCTTTATGGACGGTACTCCGTTGCGTTGTGACTCCAACTTCCAGTTCAACCCATTAGTATAATTTTATTGATAACATAACTCGGCCGTATTATTCTTGAAACCATTCATAATATCTACAAGTATATTTTGTTGAAGATTATTACTGTGAGGTAATATTTTTATTTTGTACGATTTGGTATGTATGAGTGTACATTGTTGGCCTTTTTTGTTGCTCTTTCATCATCAAGTCAAGTTTTAGTCATCTACTTGTAAATTCAGATCAAAATTCATATTTCTCAAGATGATAAGCAGTCATGCATTTCGCGGCACGCCCAGTTTAGAAAGCCAGTTATCAGCACAATTAAGTACGTGAGATGACTTCCACCGAGCTGATGGATGTCCTGAGGAACACTCCCGGCATACTAACTGCCGCTAATGCTAGGAATGGGTTAGGGTATTGGTACACTGGATGTACAATTGGAGTACCTAAGCAATGTCCTGCTAACCCACCCTCGCACTCTGGCGCACTTCGGGCGACGAAAGTAAGTCTAGTCTGATATAGTCTGATCGATAATAGAAGTCAGTGATGGCATTTATACAAAATGCGAAGACTCTCATATAAACAGACTCTAGGTACCATGCCAAACCTGAAGGACATCGACGTCTATAGCGTTTCTAAGAATTATAGCGGATACAATTATAAACTTTCAAGCTTACGAATTGCAGATGTTAGACAACAAGTGGGATTGGACAGGTCACGTCTGCCGCATGCCGGATGAGTTGCAACATGCGGTAGACCACGCTGACATTGGAGAGATGAGCTCATTCACTAACTATTGGCGTCTTACACTAGCGCAAGATCGAAAAGAGAAGAAAGAGATGGAGTCTTTTGCTCTGCACTGGGTCATAAAATACATAATAACTGCTGAAAATGAGAAGATAATAAAATGATAAAATAACATTTTGAAAGCTGCCTTATAATAACAGCTGTAAAATGAGATCTTAAATAACTCAAAGCAGTTATTATACAGTTGAGATGCGATCATGGCTCAAACCACGATTTATGCATTTAGGCGACACGTCACCACCGACGCGGCCGCGGCGACACGCGACTCGCATCGCTTAGCTTAATGGAGGCTGGAGGAGTTTAAGAATACAGTTTAAGATTATGTGCATGATACATTTCATATTGTTGAGAGCTGTCTTGAATTTTGATTTTGGACAATCAAAAAATCTCTAGACTTATTTGAAAAACTACATCATCGTCTTTCATCAGTGTTTCTTCAAAGTAGAGACGTTAGCACTAATAGAGTTGTAATAATAAGATTTATTAAAATCAAGTTTCGGTATCCGATTTTCAAAAGGAGAAAAACGTGTAAACAAGTACCTTAAAAGCGCCAAAAAATGCGTGCGGAATTGCGATCCGAGCTCGCAATAAATAAGATTGGCGTCGATAAAGCCGTACCGGAACAAATACAAATAAAGCCGAGTCACAAATACCGCGGCTCGATCCCGACACTGTAACTATACCTATACTTGGTATAGTTATTTGTTTGCCTATACTACCTATACCTACCGACCGATGCATCCAGTTAATTGCCTCGATTTTATGTTTATTGTAATTGCATGTAATTGATACTCCGTTTGTTGCAAGATTTACACTGTCTGACTGTAAGTGCTGCTTACACTGCCGCATAGGTCCTACCGTTAACTACGAACGTGACCGATAACTACTTGTCTAATTGAATGTACAAATTACAATCTATTTTATTCTCATTAGATTGAAAAAAACTGCAAATACCACTAAGGTCTCGAGTTAATAAGCGATATGTCATTGTCAGAAACAACACAAAAAATATAAATTCTCTCGTAAATGTAAGGTTTTGATGTATGACGTGTACGGCATCCACTGGGCTCCGTAAGTCCGTACCGATCGCCGGCCGACAGTCAGGCATGCTATCCATCACGCTGTCCGTCCAGTAATTACTCCGTGGTTGTCCAATTACCAAACGAGTTTACCGAGCTCGTATTAATACGTAATTTACTGGTAATTTGATCAGAGAGCGCGTCCGCCCGCCACAGCGCGCCCGCAACGAATGACCGCCATATTTCTTTCTGTAAAAGGATCGGCGCATGCGTCAAAGCGATATTGGCAGAGAAATGTGGAATGCACACTGGGTTGTTAATGGGTAGCTTAAACTACAAAGATTTCTGTAGCAGCCGATTCAATATTATTTTTCCTAATTATTAAACCATACTTTTATACAGACGTGTTGATAACAAGTTTAGATAAGTAGGTAAGTAGGTAGTTACTTAGAACGCGTTTCATAAGACATGGGTAAGGTTTGTTTTGGGGTTGGTCTGTGATGTTTTAAAGATGTTCCTGTCATGTGCATATTTGTTGTAAGATTTATCTGTTGAATTACGTGGTACTGTAATTATGTACTGTTTCAAACTTATATATAATGTATGTTACTCGTAAGTTGCATTGTAATAAATTGTTGAAATTATTAAAAATAAATATACCAAAATCATTATTGTAATAGGCACAGCAACTAGGTATTTAATAGCCATTAAACCGAACAATGTTTTGAGTAAGTATATTCAACTGTTGATTTAATAAAAAAACTATTATAAAATATTAAATATTTAAAAAAAGTACCGTAGCACATTTTAAAAGTTTTTGTATACACCGAATCCCACCTGTTTCTAAACGATGAGTCGTAAGCCACAAGAGCCAGTTCTTCTGAACAAACAAACCATCCAGTTTGTCATCGCAGCACCGAACAAACATTCATCTCAAGAAACTACAAAAACAACGAATGCACTCAACTTATTTCCAACCTATTCCCAAATAAAATAAAGTTCTAGTTCGTGTAAAGTGTTATCAAGTCGAGTGTACATCCGTGGGCGAATGTCCACACGCTTTGTTTGCATTGTACTGTTTGTGGCTAAACGTGTTAAAACGACTATTAGGCTCATTCCGTTTTATGGCCACAATTGAATAGGAAAAGGAGTTCACTTCTGAGGTAGATCAAAGGCTTTAATCACTAACACGAACACTATCGAAAGCACAGCTTGCAATAGAAATCGGCGCAGAACTTATTAATGAGCGTAAGTATTACTTTCAGTATCGTGTCGTGATGTACTCGTATAATTCAACAATTAAAGAGTACTATTAAGTATTATTTGTTACCTAGCATAGAAGCTAAGTTATGTGAAGGATCTATTTCAATTATCTTGTTCAATTACAAGTATTATAAATTCTAAAACGAGCTTCACTGAGCGAGTAAAATCATTTCCTTGATACGAAAGACTTGAACGCGCTCGCTACTCTTGTAAAACACAGTTTATAGATAGCGACCGACGGTGACGTTAGTTCCATCATAATTTCTTCAGTATTTTTTAAACGCAATTAGAATTCGTATTGTTTTAGTTTGAAGTTTCTAATCCCACTCAGGACAAACATTTGTGTATTAAACACATATGTTTGTTTATGTTTAGGTGTTATAAAGTATAGGTATTTAAAAATAAATAAGTATTCTAGTACCTAGTCATCTGGTCACCATAATCCAAGCTATGCTTTAGGGCTAGATGGTGTTGTGTGCATACCAATATTTATTTTATTTATTAAATTGGTTTTCTTTGTGTGCAGTAACGTACATAATAATAATAATAATAATGTGACTTCCCAGATTTATTTGTTTGTTCCTGTGTAGTGATATAACTAGCGCGGCATTCGGAGCTGCTCTCATTCTGCTACAGAACGAAAGCAATTATTTCGACGGTAAATAGACTTCTGCGCAATGCAGCCGATCGCACGCGCGTTGTGCAATAAAAGAAGCAAGTACTTGCTAGTTTATTACTTAACTTATAGAGTAAAACTACCATAGACAGCGATAAGTAACCACTAAACAAATAAATTTAGAAGTCCAATAGTTAGTGAAGAGTAGAGTTTTATGAGTCAGTTACTTTTATGTGGTTTTAATAGTTAATGGGTGTTTATCAGCTAGATTTAACCAAGAGCAACGAAGATGTGCTTCAAACTTTTGTACGACTGCGAATAACATCATGTACCTACTGAAGTCTTACCTACACATTGTAGATCTAGTGGTAGGTACAATATGAATCACATTATAAAATGCAAGCAGTCTGCGAACCCTCATTTCTGTAACACGAACCACTAACGTACCATAAACATTCCTCTCTTTACACCGGACCCAAGCTAATCAGGTCATTGTTTAAACATGCGCAGACGCAGGGGCAAGCCATCAAAATTTGCAGACATTCAGCCAATGGCAGTCCTCGACCACGCCCCCCGCCTCTCTAGTGAACGGTGGTGGTGACAGTTGACCTAAGAAACTTAGGTTACCTTCGAAGCTTGGACTATAAGCAGCCGGAATTATCCGAAGGCACGTGAAATCAAGCTGAAACTACTTGTATAAGCGACAAACTATACAAGTACTTATAATACCTTTAAGGTGGTTTACTTTAAGTGGATACCGTGGCCTATAAACCTTAGTAAAACTAGAGGTTGAAGGTACCTTGAATCACACGCGCGTTGCCGCACTCTACACTCTACACTACTGTTCTTGTATGGTAAGACAAACCTAATAGAGATTATAAAACTCCGTAATGATTATGCGTATTTTTACTAATCGTATTACTGTTTCTTGTTTACGCAAGTGAAACTACCGTTAGATCCGTTTACTTGTGGTCCTGACTGCCCCACTAGATCTAGCCCGAGACCTATGACATTACGTGACGGTAACGGTAACGGTCTCACTGCGATGGGAGTAGCCGCGGAGTGCGGAGGCATGGTGCTATCTATCGTGCATACGACTCTGTTGTACTTACCTACAGCGAGCTGTTTGCTACAATGACGATGTATGGGTAATCGCTGCAGTTACTTTAACTGGTGGACTGGATCTTTGGACTAGATTATAACTGAAATTTGCAACGCATTTAGGAACTTACTTGATAGCTACTAGCGTTTGAATACTGGGCTCAGAAATTTCGTCCACAGTGGTGAAATAAAAAAAAGGGTTTGTCCATTATGACAGCATAACTAGCTATCAACAGAAAAAAAAACTTTGTCGATTCGATATTTAAGTAGGTACTTACAAAATTATACAAAATTTGCGTCCTTTTTGACTAGACATATTATTATCTACCAAATAGTGAGTAGATGCTAAAAAGCATCTTCGAGCCCACGGCCGAGGCACGAGGCTGACACAGGCCTGGCCTGGCTGGTACCCATTAGAACAAACACCACAAGCCAGTGTTGCGCGTCATATCTCTGATCGCTAGGTGTTGCAATCTGTAGCCTCGGTTCTTGCAATTTTCTAACAATGTTAAGTACCTAGGTACTAACTACCTACTACCAACTCGTACCGAGATAAGTTATAGTACTTATCTCGGATGTAAATTGGTGTGAATTATTTCGTTTACTGCTTCAACAGCTTTATTTCCATGAAAAAAATATACGTTTCAGCTGTTGGCTGTACAGTACAGTATACCGTAACAGTATATGTTTGCGAGACTGTAGCTTGAAAGATATAAATTCACACCATTCGTAAAGAGGGCTAACGAGCGCGGTATCGGGATCTCCCGGCGTAGTGGTGGTATCGCGGAATCGAGGCGGTAAATAAGGACAAACGATCGTAGAGCACGCCACCGGACAATGGCATGTCGGGAGCGCATTGCTTAGTGCGGGAGTCGGAGATCATTTTATAAAATAACCTAAAAACTATAAGTTAAACCTTTTTTTGAGACGATTTCTGATATCTCGATCCCATAGTATTGAACATATTTGTGAGAAAATATTCAGTAATGAATAAGGATTCTAGGTTCATAACGTTATAATAGTTAATGTTTGGAGGGACTCCCAGTCTATGCTGCGATGGGTCGGCTCTAGATTCGTGACCGCGCTGCAATTACACGTCACGGCTGGAGCGGGCGCGGCGCGGGCGCTGGCTGCTCCACAGACATCCCGAGCGACGGTTATTTATGAGAGCTCGACTTATTGTGCTCCCTGCCCCGTGCCCCGTGCAACCGTGAGTGTAGCGCCACCATCAACTAGAAAAACTACGGACTTTCGAAAATATATTTAGACAAAGATACATGCTCACAACCGCTGAACCGCTAAGAATTAAATGTTGTCAAATTGCAAACACGAACCGGAACACGAAGGTATAGGCCAGCCCCTCACTTATTGTATGATGTCTGTTCCCGTCCTTCACAAATCTTCACAAAGGTCTATGTAGGTATAAGTATAAATGTATTAAGGTAGTATATCAGTCGTGTGGTACTGTAGTGTGAGTAGGTACCTACTCATAGCACAAGCTTACTTTGGGACTAGATGATGCTGCGTGAAATGTCCGGCATTATTTTCATTATTTCGTGAAAACATAAACCCTTCAAAATAACCATAATAAATAAATAAATAAATAAATAAACCCCCCAAAGTAAGCAGAGCTTGTGTTATGGGTACCACATGACTTATATACGTTTTTTTTTGTAAATACATACTTATTACACATAGAAACAACCAGACCCGAAATTAATACTTGCAGATCATACAAACATTTTTGTCGCGGCGGGAAACGAACCCGCAACCGCGTTTCCGCGTTTCCGCCGGACCTTGGCCCACTGCACCACAGAGGTCGTCAACCAAGGTGGAACATTCTCATTTTTTTCTATCTCTTAGAAAAAATCATGAGCATCTGCAACCTACCATTCAAATAGCTGTTATCTAGCCGATTGCTAATCGAAACTGATAGACATTGATTGTATCAAGAGTTCCATAATTGCCCCACTGATGTGATTGTATTACGAACTACATACAGTAGGTACTTGGAATACTTGGCGGAAGATCGGCTTCGAGAATTCAGTAAAATTATACTCGAATACTTAACTTCAACCTTAGATTTATACTATCTCGATGAATTTACTTTTAAAAAATTGGTTTGAATCTTTATTATTGGAAAAACAAAAAGAGTATTCCTGAACACTTCGTTTGCCTTTGTAAGAGGATTGCCGAAGAGTAATGTAATCACTGGATACTTATTGGTTTATACACACATTGGTTGGTTTACACGCACTCACACCTACCTATTACCTACTTCTTAAGCTGCAGGTATTTCATCTCGTTCAACATGTCATCTCGAAGGGTTCTAGCTGAAAATCAGAGTTTGCTTTTTGAGCAATATAATGCGATGAGCTATGACCTTTTTGTCTAGCTGCAACACACACATGGATTAATGGGACACCTATCTAAATGTTTTGTTTTAAGTTTTTATTTCTTTGTTTTTATGTTGTTTTTGTTTGTATTTAAACAAATAAATAAATAATTTTAAAAATTACAAATAAATGACTTTATCTATCTAACCCTCAAAACCGTAGGTCATGGCGTTGGCGTTTTGCATAGGTATAACATCCTATATTTTATTGTGGCTATTTATGTGGTAGCAAAATAAACGCATTGTATTCTATAAAAGAAGGAATGATTACTTGGTACAATTATATGGTCACCGCTGGGTTCTGCGGGCTCTGGCGCACGGCCACGGGTCGGCAATCTATCTGTCATGGATATGGCTCATTGTGAACATTTTTACATCCTGCCTCCGATATTTCTTCTTATTTCCGAGGTCATTCTACGATCTACAAGTCATATTTTGCAAGCTTTTACTTCTAAGCTGGTACGTACATAATCATCGTAATAAAACGTATAAGCAATAGGTGAAATCCTTTACCCAACAGTGCCAGCCTAGGCTAAACAAAAACGTCTACTACCTAAGTAAAGTTATCAAGTGAAAGTTATTTATATAGGTATTTATGTAGGAAAGGAACTTTGTGTAAATTACAAGAATCGATTTCGGTATTTTCTTTTTCTTATTCGTCACAAATAAATGTAGGTACTTTAATAAGGACAAATTGTCTGGTCGCGTGTCCGTGGCTGGCGCGGGACGAACGCGGGGCGTGGGCGTCTTCACGACCTCGACAATAAATGTTCAATGACATTAGCATACCGTGAGACAACTCCTCGCTTTATGGTAATGTGACGGTAATATCTGGCGTAGATTCTATTACATCGTGTAATTAGTGCCTGTGAGGGTAGATACTTACCATTATATTAAAGTTACGTAGGTAATTGTGGGACCTCCCGCATTTGGTTGTTTTAAGTTTTTGGTTGCAATGTTTACCAACATTTACCCGTTCGTTTCTTAGGAGCTAGGCAAGTAGGTAAGCTAGCAGGTATTCATAAAAATGGCTTAAAATAAACCTTAGCCCAGCAGTAGCATACTGGCAGCTGTAATATATCCAAATTTTTGTACAGATCTGTCTGGCAGACCAATGTCTGAGATGCAGACGTTTGCGGGATTGATTCGTGCCGCGCCACAAATGTTTATATAATCTGCAAATATCTCAGGTCTTTGTGTTTTTCTATGTATAATATGTACTTATGTATTTCCAAAAAAATACAATTATATAAAGTAGTGTATCAGTCATGCGGTTGTGCTCATTGTTCACTAATATTTATTTATTTATAAAGGAGAAGTCCACTCACTGACTCACTGAAAATCCTAAAAGGTTACATCTACAGATTTAATGTTTACGAGCACTCTGTAGGGGTAGGCGCTCATTAAAAACGGATTTTCCAAAATTCAACCCCTTAGATAGAGAAAAATAAAAAAAAAACGTTTGTATTCAACATAAAATTCAGAAACTATGTTCAAATATGCTTTGATACAAACGATAAACGACTACTATATTATTACTTTTGAGGGTGCTATGGGGCTCGGTTTAAAATTTGTATGGGGACTTTTTAACGCGTGCTGCGATTTGCTTGAAACGTTGTTTTATACCGTAAACCAAACCACCGCTTTAAAAAAGGATGCAACGGGGGTTTCAAAATGTATCTCTATGGGAATTTTACAACGCCTGGAGAGATTTGCTTGGGACTTGGTTTGTATACTTGAAAAATCTATAATGAGAAAGTCATTTCCACACCTTGTATAGACTGCTTATATATATGTGAGAGCGGGGTCCATGAGGTCACAAGAAATACCACCCATAACTGTTTGTACTTTTTATATAGAGGTGTTTACTCGGTGAGTGTCCGACACAGAATGATCTCTTTAAGGTAATTTCTAGTACAAAGTCAAACGATAGTTTCTACCATAACATAGCAAACTAATTTTATAAATACTTTCTTATTAATATACGATCATATTGTTTTTTATTAATCCTATTTTAATTAATTGATTGAATTCAAGAACCGGAAGTACGAATACAAAAGTTTAATAAATCGGCAAATCAACTTATCTTAAATCAACTTATATTAAATTAAATTAAGAATATCGATAAATTAAATTAAATCATCTAACTCTAATAAATTAACTAAAGTCGAGCGCCATCATATATGTATGTCGTATCTAAAAAGATACGATATATAAGCACTCTTGAAGGAGAGGAACTTCTATTTACCCGATCGTTATATTTTAATAATAATAATAACTTTATTTATCACACAAAAAACAATGAACAGAAACAATAATTAACTAACAAAACAACGATAATGACAAATAAAAAACGCGCTCGTAATAAATTTTGCAAAGTTGCAACTGCGCACGCGCGAGACTTTTTTAAATGACCGTACCTACCTAGGCGATAGAACAAACTATGTCACAAGAAAAACAACCTTAGCATCAATATGTAAGTACCTACTAATGTGGCGAAAAACCAATGAGAACGAATTTTTTTTTTTTTTTTATTTTTTATACTAACTGTTGCCCACGATTTCGTCCGCATTATTTTTTATGGAATTGTGGCTGTAGTTTTTGCCCAGGATGCAATTTATCTCCTTGCCAAATTTTATTTTGGAATTATTATTGATTTATTTATTCGCACGCAGACGATCCTACAGACTTTGAATGTGCGAGTGAAACGGAATTAGCGGGGCCGCTGCCGAAATGAAAGAAGACGGCACCAAAACAAAACCCCGATAATATAAATGATTTGGAATTAGTGAATGCGATGCAGGTTGTCATCAAATAAAACATGAACACCAAGAAAATGTCGTAGAATTAAACATACCGCGGGGTCTAATGCACAGGTACAAGCAAAAGTATCAGCACTAGATCCGGGGCTGACCCCGACACCGCTGACAGCGCCGGCGTCGGCTACGGCTGCAATGGAGCGTACACCAGTGTCTAGCAATGAGGCTAAGGAACCATGGACACAAGTAACATCACGCAAACGACGTCACAATCACCAAGAACGTAATAAACAAATAGTCCGCGGCAATGGAGGGGCGAGCGGAATCCTCAGTGCGGCTGATAGTAGGTACTAAGTATTAACATATATGGGGGGCTCATCCCGATACCACGGGGCTAATGTTATTAGCTACCTGAACGCGAAGACAAAATCAACGGTATATTCTGCGGTGAAGGTGATATCGAAGCGACCCACCTGCTACGCATCATTTAAAGAAGTTATCCCCGAAGACTTGTACGGGGACTACAAAACCCCTGAATTTTGGCCAAAAGGATTCTCGGTGGAGCGTTGGCTTTTTCGTCTCGAGCGATCAACATCTCGAGATACAAAGGAAGCCTAAATTATCAACATTAATTAACGGTCTATTACCAGAATGTGAACTGGCTGAAGAGCAAACTCTGGCAATGGCGAAATAACTTGTTAATATCAGACAACCTACATCTAGTAGCCACAACCGAAACTAATATGGACCAGTCGGTGAGCGATGCCGAGCTGTGTGGTGCGGGCGGAGGCTGGACCGTGCTGCGCCGCGACCGCGAGCGGGCCTGCGCCGGCGGCGGAGTGCTGCTAGCTGCCGCGGCCCCCATACTGCTCGAACGCCTCCCACGTTACGAGTCACCAAGTGTGGAAGAACTGTGGGCGAAATTACTGTTCCACGGACATGCCATATACGTTTGTGTGGTATATATACCGCCTGACTCGAGTAATGATACTTATATGAAATGGTTCAATAATGTTGAAAAAGTATGTTCTATGCACTCGTCATTAAAGATTTTAGTATTTGGGGACTTAAACCTGTTTAGCGCGAACAGAAATGTGAACAATTATTATATTATTGTTGCGCCCGATACATAGCTCCATCTGTTGGCAGGCGGACGCGTTAAATATTCACCTAGAACGCCATCTGGTATCGAGTAGATGCAAACTACAAAGTACATGTATCGAATGCATAAGAGTGAACGAGATAGCAATATCTCTCTATTGCAAGCGAACATTTGAGCGCGTTCCGGTTCGTTCTCGAACGTTCGAGTTGCGCACTCGACGCTCGTATAAATACGGCGGTGGTTTGCGGATACAGTCAGTCTATTCTCGGCTAAGCAAGTGATACAAGTGCGATAGTTTCGAAGTGTTATCAGTTGTGTTATAGTGTTGTGACTTTTACAGTGTTCTATTTGGAAGTTAACTAATAGAATCAGTGAATTAAGTTCTGTGTGTGGTAACTTTGAAATTAAAGTTATTATTTGGTAAAATCAAGCGGTTTCATAATTTATCAGTACCCGGCTCGTAACAAATTGGTGTCAGAAGCGGAGATAAAGAAATGCCGATTTTACCAAAGGACGACACAGACGGTATCCGGACAAGGAGTCAGCGTCAACAGGAAATGGATGAGCGACGGTTTGGGGGTTCTCCATCACAAGAATCTCAATTGGTTCTTCAGCCAATAATGGAGTCAACTGGTGAGTTATCGGGAGTTCCATGATAATCTGTGGCTCAGGCTCCTGCTGCAGGGGACCTTGCTGCCTTAATGGCGATGCTTCAGGAACAGGCTCGCCAGCAACAGGAACGGGAAGAACAGAAACGCTGGCAGGAGGAACTGGTTCACCGGCAGGACGAACAGGCTCGCCAACGGGAAGAAGAGGCCCGTCGTCAGGAGGAACAGGCTCGTCGTCAGGAGGACCAAGCTCGCCAGCAACAGGAGGAACTGTTTCGCCGGCAGAAGAAGAACAGATTCGCCTTATAAAGGACCTGCATGGAGCCTTTGGCAAGGAGCTTCAGGATGTTAAGGAGCAAATCCAGCACTATGATAGCCGAATTTCTGAAGCAGAAACCCAGATTGCAAGTGTGTAAAAAAAGCTGTGGATCTGCTGAAATCTGAAGATAGAGATATTGCTCCTGTGGTCTCTTCATCGGCAGCGCGAGAATTTAAGGTGCCACCATTTGATGGAGGTTCTTCGTGGTCCGCCTATAAAATTCAGTTCGAAGCTGCCTAAACGCAAACGGATGGACGAAATTTGGAGAACCTGCAGCAGTGGGCCCTGGAAATAGAAAAGCTGGTTCGGAAGGCTTTCCAATCTTCACCTGCCCTTATCGATGGGAACTTGGTTCAGGTATTCGTCGATGGGATACGTGACTTGGAAGTCAGAGCTACGGTGAGACTTGGCCATCACGAGTCTTTAAAGAACGCCTTGGCCCATGCTTTGGAGGTGGAAGCTGTACGGATGGACACTAGAGCACATCGCATCAGAGAAGTAGTGGAGTCCAGCCGCGACGGTCGTCCAAAGTTTAGTCCGAAATGTTATGGGTGTGGAGAAAAGGGTCATCTGAGGTTCAGTTACCCGAAACGAAACAAAGAGAGTAAGTAACGCCAGATCTCAAGGACAGGTGGTGAGCACTTCCGCTCCCCAGCAGCAGGGAAACGTCAGGACTGCGTGGCGGGTGCTAACGGATATTGATAAAGCACCAAGAGTTTCGATTTCACAAGCCCACGATGGGAACAGCCTGATCATCAAAGGCCAAATTAATGGAACGACCTGTAAAATGACTTTGGATACTGGTGCTTCTCGTACAGTAGTGAGTTCCCAACTTGCGAATCGCTTTCTTGGGGTCTGTTCCCGCAAATGTAACAGAGTTCAGCTCGTGACAGCAGCCGGCCAGCACATATCCGTTGAAGGCGAGAAGCAGGTGGAGATGAAATTAGGGGAGACAACTTACCATCACAACGTCATCATTGCCAACATAGTTGATGAGTGCATTCTGAGTTTGGATTTCTTGCGAGAACACCACGTGGAGATCGACGTAAATCAAGGGATTCTAAAATGTGGCACAGAGGAAGTCTTTATGGAAGGAGGATCATCAGGAAAAGTCTACTGCCTGAAGGAAATTATGCTTCCTCCAAGATCGAAAACTATGGTACCAGTACGCCTATTACAAACATCAGAGAAAAATCTATGTGTATTGATAGAATGGTTAGACAATGACCTACCATGGATTATGGCACGAACTCTAGTAAAGGCAACCACCATCTCAGCAGTGCGAATACTGAACCCAAGTAATGAGGAACATCTCATTAAGAAAGGAATGTTAATGGGCAATTATGAAGAAGTAACCTGGATGCGAAGATGTCAAGAATTATCCAGTGACAATAATTTAGAAGTTAATTACAATGTGTCATCATTGCTGAAAGATTGTCGCAAAGATCTTTCTGAACAGGAAGTTGCAAGATGTTACATCGATATGCTGATATTTTCTCTTCGAATGATGCTGACATTGGAAAGACTGGGCTGGTTCATCACACCATAAACACCGGTAACGAGTCACCGATTCGTCAACGACCAAGAAGATTACCAGTCGCAAGAGAAAAGGAAGCGGAGGCTATGATTGAAGGAATGGTAAAAGACGGAGTGCAGAACCTTCTTCCAGTCCCTGGTGGTATTAGTCAAGAAGAAAGACGGAAGCTTGCGTTTTTGTGTGGATTATCGTCGACTTAATGACGTAACGAAGAAAGATAGTTATCCACTTCCAAGGATTGACGACACACTGGACACATTGACAGGGATGAAGTGGTTTACAACCCTTGACTTGAAAAGCGGCTACTGGCAGGTTGAAATAGACCCTAAAGATAAGGAGAAAACGGCGTTTTATACGGGAAAGGGTCTGTGGCAATTTAATGTAATGCCGTTCGGGTTGTGCAATAAGTGTTGTTATGCATTATTTCACAAAGTGGCCGGAGGTCTTTGCCATCCCAAACCAAGAAGCGTCAACAGTAGCCGATAAGTTAGTCCATGACGTCTTTTGTCGTTTTGGAGTACCCTTGGAAATTCACAGCGATCAAGGGAGGAATTTCAAGTCCCAAATATTTCAGGAAACATGTCGAGTGATGGGCACTTATAAGACAAGAACCACCTCTTATCGGCCACAATCCGATGGAATGGTTGAAAGGTTCAATCAAACGTTGGAAATATACCTAGCAAAAGTAGAAGGAAACATGCAGACCGATTGGGACAAGCACATTCAACCGTTTTTACTGTCATATCGAAGTGCAGTTCACGAAAGTACAAGTGTCACTCCAGCTTCGGCGAACTTTGGACGAGAACTACGGTTGCCAGCAGATCTTATAACAGGTATTCCTCCCCAATCTCCGCGCAATATAACAGAGTACGCGAGTGACCTTCGCAACAAATTGAACACGAACACGTTCGCCAATCCAGCCAACAAATGTCTGAGAAAATGAAGACCAGATATGACCGAAAATTAAACCACTTGGGCTTTAGTGAAGGATCACTGGTGTGGTTACATAACCCTGTACGCAGTAAAGGAAAGTGTCCTAAACTGCAGGCGAAATGGGACGGGCCATATCGAATTGTGAACAGGATCAACGATGTCACGTACATAGCTCCATCTGTTGGCAGGCGGACGCGTTAAATATTCACCTAGAACGCCATCTGGTATCGAGTAGATGCAAACTACAAAGTACATAATCGAATGCATAAGAGTGAACGAGATAGCAATATCTCTTTATTGCAAGCGAACATTTGAGCGCGTTCCGGTTCGTTCTCGAACGTTCGAGTTGCGTCGCGGTTTTGCGCGACGCACTCGACGCTCGTATAAAAACGGCGGTGGTTTGCGGATACAGTCAGTCTATTCTCGGCTAAGCAAGTGATACAAGTGCGATAGTTTCGAAGTGTTTTCAGTTGTGTTATAGTGTTGTGACTTTTACAGTGTTCTATTTGGAAGTTAACTAATAGAATCAGTGGATTAAGTTCTGTGTTTGGTAACTTTGAAATTAAAGTTATTATTTGGTAAAATCAAGCGGTTTCATAATTTATCAGTACCCGGCTCGTAACAATATTTTTTAGCTCTCTCTGGGATTTAGTTCAATATAATTGTATAAATAACAAGAATGATAGAATGCTAGACGTGTTAACGAGTGAAGAATTGATGAGTGTTGTGCGAGTGCGCGCCGGCTTGCCGGCCGAGCAGCTGGTTAAGGTGGACGGACACCATCCGCCCTTAGTGGTGGACATTGGGTACAGCTTCTCAAGACAGGTATGTCGGCTTGAACCGTCTTACATTTCAGCCATCAAGGACTGGAACTTTCCAAAGGGAGATTTCCATACCTTATTTTACATGATAAAAAATACAGATTGGGGTTAAATAAATAACTTTATAGACGTCGATGAGGCTCTGATCTTTTTCTATCAAACAATCTATAGTATATTTGACTATTGTATTCCTTATAAAATTCGAAAACGGTCGTTTAGCCGTATTTACCCAGCCTACTGCACAAAGAGTATCATAAATGACATTTGCTGTAAGGCAGAGTTGCACCGAAAATGGAAACGTACCGGTCGGTGATGAGAAAAATCGTTACGATTTCGTGTAATTGATAAATAAGGTAAAGAAAAATTTTAAAATAGCGTTTACAAATTATACAAAAATGATATCGAATAATTTATGTAGAAATCCGAAAGAGTTCTGGAAGTATGTAAACAGTCTTCGCAATACGGGTGGACGGGAATCGAAGGTGACGCTTGGGAATGTGGAGCACTCGGGAAGCGGCGCGGCGGCGGCGTTCGCTAGCTGAGTTCCTTGTTTTTACCAGACAGGCCTACACTCGGCCCCGCAGCCGCCTCTGCCGCGCCGCCCACCCACTGCCGCCACGTACACCTACAAGTGTTCCGAGAAGCCGACGTGCGTGCGGCGGTAAAGAGGTTGAAACCGTGCACATAACCCGGACCCGACGTAGTACCGGTTTACGTCATGAAAGGGTGAATTGACGAAATAGTAGCACCGCTAACCTATATTTTTAATCTCACGCTTGCCACCGGCCATTATCCATCTATATGAAAAAATCTAGGGTAACACCCATACCTAAATCGGGACCTAAATCAAAGGTTGAAAATTACCGCCCGGTGGCAATACTGTCTGCTTTAGCCAAGGTGTTCGAAACAGCTCTCCACAAGTGTCTGCTTCCTCAGTACCGCCCCTATATAACGGATGCACAACACGCTTTCATGCCGCGGCGCTCAGTAGCTACCAACCTAGTGACAATGGTGGACCTTGTTTCATCGGAGATGGATCGTGGAACCCAGGTAGATGTCATCTACCTAGATTTTCAAAAAGCATTCGATAGAGTTGACAATGATACACTGTTACTAAAGCTGGGCTTGATGGGTTTCACTCCAGTACCTTAAAACTTTTTGTACTCTTAAAACTTTTTGCCAACTACCTATCGGATAGGCAGCAGTATGTCAAATACGGAACTCATTTGTCGGAGTACTACAATACACGGTCAGGAATTAGTCAGGGATCAAATTTAGGACCGTTTCTGTTTGTGCTCCTGATAAACGATCTTCCTGAGATAGTGCGCGAGTCAACAGTGCTGATTTTTGCCGATGACGTCAAGCTGGTAAAGGCGTGTAAAGCACCGGAAGACCATGATGCACTTCAGCGTGATGTGGACGCGGTCCATGCGTGGAGTGTGGCCAACCGGTTGCAATTGAATATAAGTAAATGTGAAATGATGACGTTTACGCGCGGCCGCAACCCGCGCAAGCATGTATACCGGGTAGGGGATGCGCCCGTACCGCGCGTTCAGAGGGTGCGCGACCTCGGCGTATGGTTTGATCCCGAGATGACGTTCCGCGAGCACACACAGCGCGTGACGGACGCGGCTAACCGCAGGTTGGGCTTCGTGCTCCGGAATGCCGCGCCGCTGTCATTCGCGGCGACCCGAAACCTTTACGCGGCCCTAGTTCGAAGTATCCTCGAAACAAATACGGTGATATGGAGCCCACACGAAGATACATACATTCTTATGCTAGAGAGAATTCAAAAAAAAATCCTGCGTAACCTATATAAAAAGACATGTATTTGACCCCTATATGTACCCAACTCTCTTTATCCAGGGACAATTAGGTTATGAGTCACTGGAGATCAGAAGGTCTCTCGCACTAGCTAAATTCACTCTTGACATATTGAAAGGCAAAATAGACTGCGTAGCACTCGTCGGAGTGTTTCTGAGATTGTCTGTACCAAATGTCCACACACAGAGCTACCATGGAGCGCGTGCCCCGCGGACCCTGGCACCTGGCGTGCGCCTCGGGACGCACTCTCCACCGCCGCCAGAGCCCCGTGGAGCGCGCGCTCTCTCTGCTCGAATCCGTCCTCACCGGGGCTCCACACTGTGATATATTCGGGAGTGGGATGACTGGCTTGATGCACGAGTGTAAGAGGATGTTTGAAGTGGGGGCTAGGAAGTCTAGTATAAGTTTTTAACCTAGCATAGATTGACATTACCGTATAATCTTATGCCGATATATTTTCTTAAAATTATAAATAATTATTAACTTATAAATACTTTTTGACATTAACCTATACAATTGATGAAATTCTGTAAATAATCTTGACTAATTCATTTATAACGCTTTGGTTGATGTACTGTTATGTTATAAATTGTATGAATAAATTGAATTGAATTGAATTAATTATTGATAAGTTGCAAACCAATCACACCGACCACCCATTTAAAAGTTTCCATACAAACATTCATACCTCATTTAACTTCTTTATGAGGGTCATTTTAAGAAATCCTAAAACATGTGTCCATTTATTTTTCATTTTACGTATCCAAACCAAGTTTATAAGACATCACACCACCCGTTAAAAAGTTTCCATACAAACTTAAACACCCCATTTAACCCTTTTCTAAAGGTTATTTTGAAAAACCCGTGTCCATTTATTTTGCATTTTAATTATTCAAATCAAGTTTCAAGTAAATCGCACCAATCGTTAAAAAGTTTCATACATTAGTTTTCACCGCTTTTCACCCTCTTAGGGGTTGAATTTCAAAAAATCCCGCCTTAGTGGGAGGTTTTGCTATAAAAGGAAGCTACCTAACCTACTAAATTTCAGCTTTCTAGCTTCAGCGGTTTCGGCTCGGCGATGATGAATCAGTCAGTTAGGTTAAGCAGTTTTTTTTTTATGTATGACCACAATAACTTTTTACAGAGTAGTCCGATTTTGATAATTACACCTTAGTCATTTTGAGTCAGTAATGTTCGGCGACTCAAAATTACTTAGGTATACTTACCTACATTAGTTTAAAAACTTAGCTATTAAGATTAAATAAAAAAGGTTTATTATATTTTGCTTTTCAGTTTTTTCGGCGGTATTTTTTTTTGTTAAGAGGCCAGCGGAGGACGAATTGCCCCTACAAACGTAATACCAAAATGATTTCTATCTCAAGCATATTTCCACTATATTGTTGTATTATTTGTATTTAAATAGTATTTATCTAGGTTCCTGGACAGTTTTTATTTTGAATTACTTATCAAAAATGAAATAAGAGCCAATCGCATTTTGCAAATTTTTTTGCTAAAATTGACAAGTTTTCTTACTATTTGTTAAATAGTAAGAAAAGTATAGTATCATATTATATATTCATCATATAGTAACATTACTATATGAAGAATACTAAATGTTTTCAGTCATAATTTTTGGTATTAAGGAACACAACCAAATTCATACCACTTTTGAACATTCATCATCATCATCATCATCATCATACCCACCCAACCCTAGACAAATAATTGCAGATCATAGAACTATTTGTCCCGAAGCGAGAATCGAACCCGCATCCAACCACGTCTCACACGGCCCTTGGCCCACTGCACCACAGAGTTCGTCCCCTCGGTCGAAACTTTGCATAGATGTAGAAAGATTAAAATACCTATGTATATTATGTTACCTACTTTTATCTCAGAAAAAGGCTTGCGAAACCGCAGACAGAAGCTTTTATTTTATTTACCTAACGCCTTCGCATTGTCAATTACATCAATGATCAATGACATAAGTATACCTACCTACCTACACCTACTCACACACACAAGCACGTCACTACGGTTATATTTATGTATTGTAGTACTGCGTCCTGCGCCGCGTGAAGCTCACTCGCAACTTCAATTCGAGGCGCGTGCAAAAATCGCTCCGAATATCTCTATCTCTGTTTAAATGATGTAAGCGCGCGCGGGACGTGCGAGAGGCGCGGGACGCGGTACTACAATACCTAAATACAACCGTAGCATAGTGACGTGCTTATGTGTGTGTGAGTAGGTGTATGTAGGTAGGTATATTTCTGTCATTGATCATTGATATCATTGACAATTCGAAGGCGGTAGGTAAATAAAATACAAGCTTTTGTCTGCGGTTTCACGCTTTTTTCTGAGATAAAAGTAGGTAACATATACATATAACATAAAGGTATTTTAATCTTCCTACAAAAAAATATATATTATATAATTATATTTACAAAAAAAAACATGTGTGCAATTCAAACCTTCAAAAATTTTTTAACCACGAATATAAGAAACACTGTATAATGCTTCCTATCTCAATTTCTCCCACGTTAAATCTTATAAATTTATGTGTCTCTTTTTACTGTCACTTTTTCGTTTCATCGACTTTCAAATCACAACGATACTAAAGAAGTTTTCACTTCAAAAAATATAACCACGCTTGAGAATATAATGTTTGATAACTTTTTTTTGGCAATTTTGTGGCTTAGTTCATTTTTTTATTATTTTGAATGGTTGTGATGATGATTAGTATTGTTCACAGTTGCTACAAGGCAATAACATGCTTATGGCTATTTGCTTTCTTCCGTAAGCATGTTATTTTAATAGTTTTTTTCTAATTTTACGGCAAAACAGCATAGAAATATTACAATCACTGTTTACACAGAAAAACCACAAAGCAAAATAAGTAGGTAGGTATACCTACCTATAACGTGAGCCGGCCGAAATCGTGAATTTACCCATGGTGAATAAAACACACAAAACTACAACACTATTTGTCAAGTCTCAATCAATTGTTCTTTATTACACAATTATAGTCAATACTGCGTGTCCAATCACTGTTTACACCAAAAAACCACAAAGCAAAATAGGTAGGTAGGTATACCTACCTATTACGTGAGCCGGCCGAAATCGCGAATTTACCCATGGTGAATAAAACACACAAAACAACAACACTATTTCTCAAGTCTCAATCAATCGTCCTTTATTATACAATTATAGTCAATACTGCGTGTCCAATCGCTGTTTACACCGAAAAATCACAAATCAAAATGGGTAGGTAGGTAAGTAGGTATACCTACCCATTTTTTACGATACGATACGAATGATGCTTTGCGTTTGCTTTTGCTTTGCGAGTTGCAACGGACAGATGATGGAGAGAGAGAGAGAGTGTTAGTTATGCTATTGCTATTAGATAAGCAAAAGCATAACATAAGCAAAAGCAAATAGCAACAACTGAGCGCCACGATATCATTTGCTATTTGCTATCTACGATAAGCACGGTGCTTTTTGTTGCTATATGATATATTAACCACCACTCATGATGATGATGACGACGACGACGACGATGATGATGATGATGATGACTTTTTTTGTAAATACTTGCTTCTTATACAAACATTTGTCCCGCGGCGGGAATCGAACCCGCAACCTTTTGCATCCCAGCCGGACCTAAGCCCACTGCGCCACAGAGTGACCTCTGAAAAAGTGAAAAATTTCCGTAATAAAAGGCAAAGTCGTAGTAGTATGTAAAAAAGTAGGTTATTGTTTTCAAACCACAAGGCAAATCTCAATCCAAATCAGTGGCACAGGTCAATAGAACACACGTACCGTGAAAAATTTCCGTAATAAAAGGCAAAGTCGTAGTAGTACGTAAAAAAGTAGGTTATTGTTTTCAAACAACAAGGCAAATCTCAATCCAAATCAGTGGCACAGGTAAATAGAACACGTTGCATTAGAGTGTGTGTGCGTAGCTGTCCGAGCTATCATACAACCGAAGTGTCCCCATCCCCCGGCCCCGCCCCGTGCGTGCGCGATAGCATTACTATCCGCTCAAAAGTGGTATGAATTTGGTTGTGTTCCTTAAATACCAAAAATTATGACTGAAAACATTTAGTATTCTTCACATGGTAATGTTATTCTGTAACTAGTCAATATAAGCTATTTTCCTTGACAAACAACATGTAAAATATTGTGGTTCTTAATGCAAAACAAATAGGAAGAAAACATATCAATTTTAGCAAAAAAATGGTGAAAATGCGATTGGCTCTTATTTCATTTTTGATAAGTAATTCGAAATAAAAACTATCCAGGAACCTAGATAAATACTATTTAAATACAAATAATACAACAATATAGGGGAAATATGCTTGAGATAGAAATCATTTTGGTATTACGTTTGTAGGGGCAACTCGTCCTCCGCTGGCCTCTTAAGAAGTGTTATTTTATAATTTTTTGAGGCAATGGTTCTATTCTACAAACATAACATAAAAGTATACAGTAGCCCTGTTTTTGTAGTTTTGCCGGATTAACTAAAATTTCGTAAAATACGAACGATTTAGTATAGTGTTTGCATCAAGGTCTAAATAAGAGGAACATCTTAAAATTAGGTACACTCAAAATCAATTTTTCAAAATTATTAAATTGACGTCTGATTGACGTGTTTTAGGGAATTTTAATCATCATTTAAAGATGTGTTGATTAAAGCTGCTGAAAATGTTGATTTTATCTTATTTTAGAACTTTGATTCAAAAATTTGAACTTTGGTACTAACAAAATATGGAAGTTCGTAATTTAGGAAATTTTAGCCAGTCTACTGTGGATGTGAGTACATACCTACCTACTACTTACTGGGTACATAAGTATCTCTACACCTCAACTTAATTTTCGCGCTGTTTTCTTATCTCGCGTTGAACTTTTCATCGACCTCCTAAAATGGCGGAACCGAACTGTAACGTTAAACGAGGTGGTTAAGATAAACTGGTAGATTGTGCTCCAAACCCAAGAGAACATAATAACCACTTATGGTGGTGGCACCACACCAAGAGGTACCAAGAGATTGGCAGATAACGGATTAAGTACCGAGGTGCATGTTCTAAAGGGCATAGGTGAATCCGCTTTATGGAAGTTTTTAAACCAACTGAGTATTAAAGTACCTAATAAAACAATTTTTTTTCTAACACTACAGTTTACTTACTCTGTATAGTCTCTTACTTTTACTTACCTACTTACCTTATATAGGAAAGAGAGTACCTCTGTAACAATTAGAGATATTGAAAAAAGTTAAAATTAAGAGCTTCTCGTAACATGAAGCGCTCGTGGCTTAGTCAAATACAATTCAAATTCAAAAATATTTGAATTCACTACAATCACAAGGATCATTTTGAAACGTCTTTCATTCTAGGTGAAGTTCGTTGCCAGTTCCTCCTAACCTAAATCCAAGAAGAATTGACAAGAAACTCATCCTGGTCCTAGTTTTTGTAAATGTATGTTTTTGTAGTTCCCAGCAGTAATAGATCAACAAAGTTTGTACATTGGGCATTGAACATTGGACTCGCAATGCTCTGCGAGGTCAGTCCTTGTATGGGTGTCCGCTGTGGCTTTTTCATCAGGGCTTCCGTGCACGTTAAGCTATCGGTCCCAGATTTTCAAAAGACTTAAAATTAAATAATTGTTCATGTGTGTTGTGTGACGACGCGACTGCGCAAGTCACAAGCCCACGTCCAAGTATTTTGATGGTTTACATCGACATTAAAAATAATAATGTTTCACCACTTAGATATATTCAGCAACAAGCCCAAAGTACTCGCAGAGAGGCTAGTCTAATTAACCAAGCACTGTTTGCGGAAGGAGAGCAAGCCACCTCGTACCTAGTAGAAGGTACCCCGTGCAACGAAGCCGAACGCTGACGCAAATCTAGGGTTACGAGCTTGACCCTAGGATTTTAAGATAAACCTTTTAACAGTGAGAAGGCGCAGGCATCATTTCTTAACAATTCAATTTAATGTATATTATGTGAACTTTCCAACATGACCGCCATATACCTACGCCAGTTAAAATGTTTGCGTGAGCTGGAACTCTCAGTCGTGAGGTTGGGCTGGACACTATTGACAGCAGATCATTGCTCTTCGTTTGAAATTCAGATAGAATCTAGCTTGAATTATTGAAAATCTTAGCCCCAATCAATCGGAAAGTCCGCGTTCGCGTGTCCGGCGGCCGAGGGGGAGGTCACGACGCTCGTTACCGCCACATCTGACTTTTTGATTCAACTCCTCACTCCTCGGGCCCTCAGCCAAGTGTGAAATAATGAGGCGCCGTGACAATAGTAACAGATGTAGCCGATTTGTCGATACGTTACGGACACGCGAGCCGCTCTGCTCCGGCGGATGCTGGCATAATGGCGTGAACCAGCTCGTTACGGAAACAAACGACCGCACCGTCTAGTCAAATGGCTACACGGACGATGTAAACTGAGCCCTGATCGATGGCACTCCTCAAAGAGACTCCGAAGGCGTGTGAATGTATCGCTCGACGCTTGGTGTTACTAGAAATTAATCGGACGAGCATCCCATTCAAAGTCTTCCAATTTACTTTTAATAGCTCACAGAGATCGATTTATTTCCATATCTCACAAAAAACTCGATAAAACAAAATTGAATTTATTAATCCTATAATTTATCGTACAGTAGCCATCATTCAAACTCAGATTCGACACGATCACGGCACTTATAACGGTAGCGATAGAAATAGTTTACGATAATCGCTCTCAATGATCCATTCCATTGAAAATAATAAATGAACGGTAATAGATCCGATTTCACGCGGCGATGCGCGATTCGAATCGCCCTGGGGACCGGCTAATGAATAAAAAACTAATTCGCGAGGGGCAACCGACGCGATAGGGCGACTATTGAAAAAGGGCAAACTTTAATAGAGTAACCACATGTCGCTTAGATAAATAAGAACAGCTATTTGATCGTGTTTTTACGCGAGCACTTTTACAATGGGCACTTGCGCAGCTGACTCTATAAAAACCACGAGTATGCAATCGACCCTCGCGATCGGGACACGATGATAATTTCGTGGGTTAGAATAATGATGTCGAGAACAAGTGCCGAATCTACAGTCTGTGCACGTCCAGAATGTTTTATTGTTTTTATTGTGATAGTAAGTTTACTAAGCCTGCCCACACTGTTGTCATAACGCACTTTTTAACTCAACCAATAAATAACGTATGTGAAGGAAATAATACCTCTTGCGTGTACAATTGGAGAAATACAAACCGGACTTCCTGTAGGACTAGGTACACTAAGTAGTTACGCTAGGATTGCTCTCGCCTCGCTTAACAATAACACGTTCCAGCTAGAATATCAAAACAAATCTCTACAAATTAGTCGGCAGCCGTACCTACATGGCTCGCCTCGTGTAGAGCCCGAGTTGGGAGATAGTGCTGACCCGCGACTTCTGACCTGCAGAATCGCTTCATTAACTAACTATAATTTAGTTTCTGCTTTAGTTACACAACACGGTAGTTTACAATCTACTGTAGGTAGTTAGGGTTTTTAATCACTCATGTATTTTACTAAGTACCTACTACAGTAAGGTATTGGTTTCATAGTGAACTTTTATTTTTAGTCACGCCTGTTCCCACCGGGGTAGGCAGACTACTGATTATCACTCGCTACGACCTACGATCCTGACATAGGTACTTCTTTTTCAAAGTATGTAGGTAACGGCACGGTTTAATCGTGCTGACCTTGTAGATAATAAATAATATTATATAAGTAATAAAAATGGTTTGCCTTAGTAGATAGGTACAAAATTGGTATTATTTAAAATATTTCACTTTGTTTATACCTACTATGCGCTAAAGTAATTCAATATTAAACAGAGCGGAACCTATTCATATCTAATACCTTCAAACAAGCAGTTCTTGTTCATATATATATATATATATATATATAATGTGAATCTCGGAAACGGCTCCAACGATTTTCATGAAATTTAGGATGCAGGGGGATTCGGGGGCGATAAATCGATCTAGCATTTTTAGAAAACGTCGCTTTATCCGTGTTTTACTCCGAGCAAAGCCCGCTTATCCAGTTACTCGCATATCCAGGTACTCGCATATTTATAACAGCAATAGCGAACCGCTCCGGCTTCGCACGGGTGCAATGCTGATACTAAATAATTATACTACAGAATGTCTAATGTGATTTGATACCTACCTCTAAAATTATCAGTGTTTCTCTACTATATTATGCATGTATTATACATATAAAACTTCCTCTTGAATCACTACCTATATCTATTAAAAAAACGTATCAAAATCCTATGCATAGCTTTAAAGAACTAAAGAAAGATTTTTTTCAAGAAAAATTTAAAGTTTTAAAGACTTTGTTTAGCGATAAGGAAACCAATTTAATACTAAAATAAAAAGCAGTTTGTTATCTATTTCATTGATTTAATAGACATGTAGGATTACATATACATACTCTCATCATAAAACTATATTATATGCATTATACTCGAGCTAATGTGAATCCTAACAGTGAGTCAGTGAACAAACAACAAATCTAAACAATTATATACTTAATTATGCGGTTACACAGTCCTCCACTTATTGGGAACTGGGGTGCATGGATCTTACTGTTTTTTTAGCCGGAGCCGGAAAACACAGCCCTTAAATTAAAATAATTACGTTTTAAAAACTAAAAAGACAACCGACTTCATATATTTACACAAGGTAGCTACTGTAAAACGTTTTAAAGTTCCCTTGACTGTCCTTCGCCTTCATCATCAGACCCCTAATGACAGTCACAACTCATATAGGTGTAAAGTTTTGCTCAATACAAATGAATCCAGCCCAAACACCAGGTAATGGCTGCAAATCGTTGAGGAGTTCCCTTGACTGTCTTTCGGCTCCATCATCAGATCGACTCCAGACCTTTATTAAATAGTAGTGCTTCAAAATACATTATGAAAAAAAAAATTACAAACGCACTAGTCGCCACTACTATTTTCAAAGGTTCCCCTCGATTTCTCTGGGATGCCATCATCAGATCCTGGTTTCCTTATCATGGTACCACCCTTGGGATATCTCCTTTCCAATAAAAACATAATCATCAAAATCGGTTCATAAACAACGAAGTTATCCGCGAACACACATAAAAATAGTATATGTATACCCTCGAATTGAGTAACCTCCTTTTTTCAAGGTCGGTAAAAAAGAAGATTCCTTCAACCGAGAGTCCGTAGTGCTACATGATTTATCTCAAAGTTTCAATTACTAGCTTGTACATTGAAATGTGAAATTAGTGGGTAAAATAAAGGACATGTCTCATAATTACATATTAGTTAATGTAGAGTTAAAATTTGATCTTTGGCAATAGAAAGACAAGGACAGAGCATAATTTAACCCAACACCAGCTGATTATTTTATGAGATAGAAAATAAATATATCTCTGGCCGGAAACGTTACAATAGCCACCTACCAACAGGGTAGGTTGCTCTTGTTTGAGTTCAATAAGAAAGTTAACTCTTTTATGCAAAGTTTTGTGTTTGCGTTCACCCCAAGTTCCCAGTAAGTGGCGTCACGTGTGCAGCCAACATACGTAACAATACTTGTGTTAGCTACAATTAACGCAAACTAGATAAACACACAACTCCGTACTGCGAGGCACACCACCACACCACCACAAGATCCAACATTCTAAGAGATTTTATACAACAGATCGATAACAGTATATCATACATACAACGTGTCGCTATACAATATTTCAAATGTTACATGTTTGTATTAAGTACCTAATCAGTTTGACGACTTTACATTGAACGAATATAATATAAGAGAAGAGATTCAAGTGTACCCCGCAGCCGGACAAGCATACATACAGCACTCACACGCACTGCGGAGACAGCGCGTGCAGCTGGCAAGACAAGCGAGGCTTTCAGCCGCTTTGTAATCCTCTCTTTGGCTACGACGCCTCTGGGAAGCGATATACTCTATAAGCATTCAAATATTAGTACAACATTATTATGCAGTCGTTTTGTTGCAAATCTTCGTAAAGCGTCGAACTCAATCGAACGCAATCGTTGAAAATTGTTGACTAATATTATAATAACAGATCACTTATTTTCATATTTGTATGTGTACTTATTGCATCAGTTAGCGGTACTGTATGTCCACATACAGTAGAGTTGTGCTCGTGTAGTTTGGAACGACTCATTCTGAAGTCACCTTTTGATAAACAAATTGTTCTTACATATGTATTAACTTACTAATAATAACTTTGAGGCGCACTTTAATCCTTTCATCACACTTGTTTGAGACAACTAGTGACACGATAAGAGGACAGGTGCATAATCAATAATCAAAATAATTGCACATCCCTATTAATTTCACATAAAATTAACATTGTATTTGGCCGCTGGCTGGACATGATTATAATGAAATGAAATAATGTTTTCAATTTGGAGTTTTGATATCCGGTCTATCTTATGTTTACTTTCTTCTATATTTTTTATTCAAAAATGCATGATTATTTAAAAATCATGGGGAATCAGAAAAAAGGAATGTTGTGATCCATCGACCCGGAAAACGATCATGACACTGTATGAGGAGAATGGAAAAGATAGCTGATCATTTGTTGTGCCCAGGAAACTAAGGCTAATTATAACGTAAGAGCTCACTTTCTAAAGTTCAACACTGTTCAATAATGTTCATAATAAAACTTAGATATAAAAAAACGTTGTTGTTCGTTCACGGAAGGTTGATTAATTTTAGAGTTTTAAAATTTATAAGGGATGTTTTTGGTACGGGAGGAGTATCTGCGCGTACAGTACCAAGACGCTTAACGGATGCAAAGTTACTTGAAATAATTACCCGGAGAGTACCAATTCACAAGATGCACAAACATAAAAAGTATGACGACTGGGCAGCAAGTCATCGGAAAAATATATTATTTTCTGATGAAACGAAAATAAAGAGACATGTTTTAACGGTAAACATGTGCGTAACCGGCTAAGCAGGCATTGATATACAATTCGAAGTTCACGAAAAAAGTAGTCAATATAAAAGTTTGAGCGTGATATTCAGGGCATGAAGTCAGGCCAGTCGATAAGATTGAAGGCATGTTAGACCAATTTCAATACAAGCAAATCTAGGAGAAGAGTCTATGCTTCCTTATGTAGAGACGTTGCCTGTAGTCTGCACATTGCAACCTCATAGCGAGCCCAAACACACTGCTCACTCAGTTAAAAAGTTTCTGAGTGATCAGCAAGAATGTTAGATTGGGCTGCAAACGACCCAGATCCTAATACAATCAAAAATCTTTGGGGGAGAGTAAAAAAGCATGTTGCTGCTAAGAGTGCGAGCATTTTGACAGAACTGTATGGTGCCTCTGTCGAATCTTGGCACAGTATTTCTTTTGAAACTTGTAAACACATAATTATTTGTCCGCAGCTAAGAAGATTCAAATAGGTAGCTCAAATGGAGCATAATTAAAAAAATAATACATGTTGGCGAAGTATGTAATATTAAAGTAATATTGGCATGTTGTGTAAAGCGATTATCAGTCAGTTGATACAAAATGAACAGCAGCGTGTTTATCCAAAAGTAAGTTCGGTATCAGTCGTACCTAATTATACAATTTCAAACATATATCAAACAATAAACAATTTTACTAGCCTTTACGAAGATTCCAGACAAATCACAAAAAATAATGTGCTATGTTTGACACAGGACATCATGGTACTATAATAAAATATAAATGTATACTTATATCATAATTTTAATAATATTAAACACATTGTTAGAAAATAATAGAGAATAGCGTGATATGTTAAGTACAGCTAGCGGCCGCCTCCCGCCCGCGAGCCGTCGGCTGCCGAGCCGCTCCGATGTACAACCCTGTCAGCTAATTTGCAACCAATTGCAATTTTAAACGGGCTCTTTGCTTAAATAAAGAAATTTGATTCAAAACAGCTGACAGTTTGTTTGAAGCAAGTGCGTTTTACGAGTTCATGATTGTTCACGAGCTTCTAGCCGAGCACAGCAAGCTGCCTGGAGCCGCGGGGGACCGGGTGGACAGGCCCTCACTATTACAAAATGGCATCGAATAGAGTTACTGTATGTTCGATTCATTAACAAATGGACAAACGAGCGAATGCAGACTGACTGCGCTCTGTGACTACCAACACACCCGTGACCTATCAACTTGAGGACTTATTATGTATTTTACTTAAACTCGTCACTAGTTAACGGACTGGCTAATGGCTAACGTGTATTATTCATTGTATTATTCACTGGACGAAGGTCACTGACCGAGAGTTTAATTCCGATAACAATTTTGCAAATGTCAAGTGGATTATTATAAATATTTACGGGTATTTATCGCGTTTCTTTACCTATTTTTCCCGACGTTTCGACAGGTTTACACTCTGTCGTGGTCACGGGATGACTAATACCCGTATATATTTATAATAATGTGTTCTGATCGCGTAAGTTTAAAAATTTTTGTCAAGTGGATTGTTTTGTTATAATAGCGTCACTAAGTCGAAGTCAATTGTCTATTTATTTGTAAAAACAAACAGAACAATGAAACTCATAAACAAAATCACTAAAATATTCTAAACGCCGCGCCAGCGCTATCGCGGAATGACAGTCTACAATATTCTTAAATTCGAACCGAACAAATTACAATGCATCGTAATACTCCAATCCAAAACCAATAAACAAAGAATAACCAATAAGATTACTCAATAAAACATGTAATGTCATGAGAAAAGTAATTAATATAACAAGAGCTATATATTTTGCAAAGCAAAACATTCTGAACAGTTTATTTACTTGACATTAGCAAAATTGACAATAAGATAAAAGTCATTAATTAATGAAGAAGTAGACGAAGTTATCTCACATTTTATTAAAGAAGATGCGAGACATTTGACACAGCATCATCTAGCCCCAAAGCAAGCTGAGCTTGTGTTATGGGTACCATACGACTGATACACTACTTATATACTTTTTTTGTAAATACATACATATTGACTGCCCTGTCCGGAAGGTTTGTAGTAGCTCTTCTACGCTGTAGCTTGAGGGTTCGATTCCCTCCCAGGACAAACATTTGCGTGACGACCAACATTTAACCTATGTTAGGTTAAATGTTGGTTATGTGTAAAGGATTATGCGTATGTATTTACAAACATAAGTCATCAGTCATCTGGTCACAATACAAGCTATGTTTAGATGGTGTTGTGTGCATTGTCCAATATTTATATTTATTTATTTATAATATACATATACAAGAGATTCTGCTTGTCAATTAACTAGATTCGAACTTAGATTGGGTTAAGCTGAACGACTAATAGGTAAGTGGTGTTAGTAGGACGAGCGCAATCAGTAACAATAGCACAAACCAATGCACAAGCTACATAACTAGGTCTGCACGAGCCGGGACCGCACCGACCGGTCAGTGCTAACATTAGCAGTGGACCAAAGTGCTTCCAAAAGTAAAGTGCACAATATTGTAAGAGATTCAAGTTAATGCGGTGCGTTCTGACCGATCGATGTCCTCGTTTTTACGACGACGGTAAGACAATTCCTACGTCTTGCGGTACGGATGGTTATTCTCGATATTTTGGCACAGTGGGTGACAGAGAGAGCGCTAAATGATGAGCCTTGAGGTTTTTATCATCAAGCTACTTCTGTTTTAGTAGTGTTTTGGGGGGTTTAAAAAGGAGTAGAATAGTTCTGTCACCCTCGATAGCACCGAGTGTGCCGCGTCGGCACGCTCGGTGCGAATGTTCGCCAAATATTAGACCATGTTGAGATAGCCGCTTGTAAGCAAGAAAGCCTTCTTCAATCACTGAGAAAAGGGAAACACTGTTGTTTCCTTTTCCTCAGCGGTGGGGAGGATGTAGATATAAACGACTATCTCGATATAGTCCTCTACACTCCTTCTATATAAATGTATTCGACAGTGCTCCCTCTATTTATATAGCTTTAGTGCGGTTTGGACATCCACATAGCGACCGCAACGCTCCGGTACTACACAACTTGTCCTACATTAATTAACAGCTACGACGTAACCGGATCTATAAATAATGAAAATAAAGTGTAAAATCTCAAAAAAATAAAATAAAAGATCTTTCAAAAATGTTATCCTACATTTAGTTTTCTTTTAATAAAAGAGGTCGGCAAAAGAGAACACCTTGTGCATTCTTGGAAATGAACTTGTACAACGAAAGGAAAACTCGGAACGAGCCAGGCCGCCTGCGGACACCGACGTCCCGGTCGCGGTGAGAACTTACCGATCAATACATTTTAGTTTGATGCTTCATTTAAAACAAACACTACCTACTCGGAATAAGGATGACAACGTACTTGTCATCACGAGACGCGCGAGTAGGTTCGGTCGCGCGACACGTTCCCGCGACCCGCGCGAGTCGCGCGCTCGGGTCGCGCACACACACACACACAGACACACACATCGGTAACAACACCCAACTAATAAATAATGTTCGAATAAATAATATAAGTAATGCGCGACGCGATGCCGCGGAGACTTCCATCGCAGCGGATGGGAGCCGCCGCGAGCTCGCGAGGCGATAAACGATCCTCTTACATCTAATATTCCACTATGCACTATATTTTTTTTTTCATTTTTAGTACGGTTCACATCAAAAATTATTTTTTGCACATCCACGTAACTTACGCTAGTAACGGCCAGAATAATGCAGTCGCACGATTTGCAATATTCTGTTGGATTTTTTTTGCAAAATCGCTCGAATTCAAACGCGTTAACGCACACTTAGTCGAACATTCGTTTGTTGTTTTTATTCGGTAATTTTGCAAAAAAAACCGTAACGTTTAAAACTAAACAAAATATCGATGAAAATCCTTCCTCGCCATCATTATAACAAAAATCCAAAGTGGCTGAAGGATTTTCTCGTTTCGTGCGATTTAAACGCCTCCCCGCTCCGTTTCAGGGACGCAGGTCTCACTTCAAATAACAAAAACCCTCATTTAACACATTCACTTCACATCAAAATTAATACAAATCAAAAACGACGCCACATAAATTATATGTCAATAATACAACATTTTAATACGATAACACGAACAGAGATTTTAATTATTATATATTTTATAATATATTTTTATATTTATTATAGACTAACAACTACATAAAGCATTACATTTGTGCATAGATCTCTCCGCGGGCGAGTGTCGCATGTGCCCGACACTGGCAGACACTGGCCGACACAGGCAGACACTGGCCTACACTGGCCGACACTGGCAGACACTCTGGCGGACCGGGCGCACAAACAATCACTCCCACTACTCATTATACTACTTCATAAACTATAATAATAATAAACTTAACACCTTTGGTATTCCACTACGACTAACCAAATAATACTCAAAACCACTGCCGCAGCAGCGAAACCGATCCAAAACTATATAATTATGTAAAAAATATTTGATTGGTTAACGTTGTACGCGTACTTAGAGTACGAAAATAATTGTATATAATTAAAATAACTAAAAAATAAAACGAATAATCTCAAAATAGGGGGTTACGCGAGACCGGTGTTACACTGCGATTATTTTATTATTTCTTATAATATTATATCTGAATTAAGAATGGAATATCAAGCCGCCATTTTGTCTAATCCTAAAAATACGACGAAACAAAATGGCCTCTTTATAATCATCTAATTTAAAAACATATTCGTCCGCAGTGCATCCCGGCTACGCGTGTCGACTGAACGAATGCAGATCGTACCAAAATATTACTTAGCGAGAAATGTATGAGTATTGGAAGAAATGCTTCGCATAACGCAACACAACTAGGGACTAGAAGCAGGGTAATGTGCTTTATTAACACCGGTATAGGAACCAACTTCGCTCAACACGCTTTTCTTAGCAATTGAACATGATTATAATTTTTGCAACCGTTCCAATTGAAATACAGCTGCGTGTAATTAGCACCTGCGTGGGATGAACTACTTGCCATTAGACATAGTAATCTAGTCTTGTATACTGTTTTGTTATTCTACCTACATTACATTACATTACTAAGTTTGCAATAAATTCATTTTGTGTATTTTCCGGTAGAGCTAAGAAAAGCACGTTATTAAAATAAAACCGTTCATTGCCTATTCCATATCCGCCAAAGCACCGTACGGTGTGAAACGAAAGTATCCTCCTCTCGCTCGCACCCGAGCGCACCCGAACGCACCCGAACACACACGAACACACACGAAGACGACGTCTTCATTCTTCACCGCTACTTGGGGTTTACCGATTCCGAGTGCTGCCATCTAGTTCAAAAACTGGCAGCACACCGACAATATACATCTCGTCAAATATTTACAACAACTTGTCAATATAATCTGGATAAATAAGTTATTTTATTTCGTTCAACTTTTCATATAATCTCTGTATCTGCAGTGACGAATCACGGTATAAATATATTTCTTTACTTTAAATATCTTTGAGTTTTTTGAAACTACCATGGTCGATAAGAACACTGAGAACAGGATATCGATGGTAACTTGCGATGCTGATTGTCCCAATATTTCAGCAATGTAGCGGGAAATATCGGAATACCACAACAACACATACTATTCATAAATATCCGGTCCCCTAGTTTGCTAAACTAATATTTTTAGAAGGTATCGGTAGTGATCTTGTTGTTTCGCCGGACCAGCTAACGTTTGTAAAATACGCAATATTTATTTCTGTTTCCACCAAAGACATCAGTTTAGTAAATTAAATAACTGTAATTTGAAAATGATTACGTCTTGAATGCAAACAAAATACGTATTTTATCAAATTTTAAATCATCTGGCGAAATAACAGAATGAGCACCATTGATGCCAATCAAACCGCGGATTCAACTATATTTAGCAATAAACAAATAGATATCCGGATTGTCCGGATTGCTACTCATCGCAAGTACATATCTTTTCCAAAATAAACTATCTTTTGGCATCTACAGTTACGGAGGTAATCGCAATTTTACTTATTCTATGAAGTTGGTGGTGCCGTGCTAATTTTGAACTTACGGCACTGTTATTAAGTTCTATATTTGATTATAATCAATATGTATACCACGCTTACCGGTTCACAATACGATCGTATTATACTCTACCAGTACATTCTGTATTAGACTTTAGTGCGTTCAAATACGGTCTACACTCGCTTGTTCCACTTTCACCTATCGATACTCGGTATAAGACTTTACAGTGCAAGAAATACGATGTATTTTCGCTTGATTGTGATGCTACATAATTAGCGGTAACTAAGAGACTCGGAGGCTCCTTATCCTAACCTACAGACATACAAAACAAAATAATAGTCGCGCAGTCGTGTAGTGACTAGACTGATGGCATTGCACTTACGTTACGTTACGTTACGTTACCTATGGCGCCGGCAGATGTCGCTACAACATTCTAGAACACTCTAGAACGTTATACTTTATATTAAAGCGTTGCGATTTTTTTGTAATTTCCAATAGTTTTTCTATAAAACGTTTGGAGCTTTGATAGGTTGAAGCGTTCCAATCAGCTTTAGATTTTGGTCCGACATCCACCAACGCGCTCCATTTAAACCAATTTAGGCTTAAATAACACCAACCACCGCAAACGCCGCTCCGATTAACATAGCTCAACTCCGCCTATAAGACTTAAGGTTTGAAATCATCGACGACAATGAGCAGATCGCTCGCGGGAAACATTAGGCGTTAGAAGAACGACCGATAAGGTCTAAAGTAGCACATGACGATTACTCTTCAGAGCGGAGCTATCTTACAAGTTCGAAACGACAAATCCTGTTCGAAGAGCAAACTGCGTCCGATCACCGGAACGAAACAAGCAATATTTAGGTGTCGGTCACTAGTGATATCGAAATAGTAACCTTACGCGGTTAGCGCATAGAGTTGAGATGGCATCGGGTCGGTTAGTTAGTTAGTTAGTTGGTTAGTTGGGCGGGCGCTCGGCGACGAGAGAAGCCGGGTTGTAGTCCTTGTTCACGAACGAGAAGCCGCGGAACTCCTCCTGGAACGTGAGAAACGCAACAATTATTGCATTTTCTATCTTACTTGTATACATTATGGTACAGTTCCATGCTTGCCAAGCGTTCACAAACGTCCACAAGCACAAACGTGTAAAAAGGGCGTTTGGCTTGACTTGCGTGAGCTTGTAGACGCTTGTCTCCGATCCGGTCTAGTGTCGGTTGACACAGATGAAAGGGCGCTTGCGGCAAGCGCTTGCGATGCATTCACACGTCGTTGGTGCGAGTTTAGTAGCCATTGTGATCTCGCGACGAGTGCACGCTTATTATTTCTTTTAATCATAAAGATAAAAAGAAAGTTGCAGATGCTTGGAGTCGTCTTGCCGAGTTACGGGAAAGTCAAAAATTATAAAATATTATTACGTTTTAAAACCTAAAAAGAAAACCGACTTCATCGAATGAAATTTGAGCCTATCCTACATTTTTAGTGGAAAGTAGATGTATTTTATATATATAATACTACCTGACCCGACCACGCGTTGCTGTAGCTCAGTAGTTCTAATACGTTGAACCAATATACGCTAACCTCTAAAATTATCAGTGTTTCTTTTCTATATTATGCATGTTTTATACATGTAACGCTTCCTCTTGAATTACTCTACCTATCTACCTCGTCCTTTTTGATTAAGTCGGTTAAAAATAGATAATAACCCCGGATAAATAAATAATCCCGGACATTTGACACGGCATCATCTGGCCCCAAAGTAAGCAGAGCTTGTGTTATGGGTACCGCATGACTGATATACTACTTATATACTTTTTTTTGTAAATACTAAACATACTATATAAACATACTATACATAGAAACACCCAGACCCGAAACATATCCTTGCAGATCATACAAACATTTGTCTCGCGGCGGGAATCGAACCCGTAACCTTCTATGTCTCAACCGGACCTTAGCCCACTGCGCCATAGAGGTCGTCCTAAAATATATCGTCGATAAAATATAGAATTAATAGATACCTAAATAAATAAAGGATAAAAAAAAGTAAATCAAACCAAACGCAATAGCCGATACAAGTTCGGTGTCCGTCATGCTTGGCTGTCCGCAGCACACAAGCACGCATTCACAAGCGACGACGTCAACGACTTCCAAATGCAAAGCGAGATTTGTGGACACTTGCGGCTTGTGGACGTTGGTCGACGCTTGGCAAGCATGGAAATGTAGCATTACGTAAACTATCACCAGTGACACCAGTTATTACGAACTAGGCGAACTATCAAAAGAGATCCAGATTCATTAAAAAGAGAGAGATAAGTTGATTCGGAAAGAACAAAAATAGCTCCTCTGTCCGTACGCTAACAATCCAGCGATTACGCATTTAGAATTTGATTGGTTTGATTGAAACTCAAAAAATCCTAATTTAACACAGATTTTAACGCAACTTAGGGCTTAAGGGTATATTCGCCAGCGACACAAACTCATCAGCGGACGCACCTCTAATACAAGCTATTTCACGTAGCAGTGTGAGGAAAGGATGGACGTGAACCAAGGGTAGTGAGGAGCAGGAACGAGATAGTACGATTTTTATTTCTAATCATACTATTAGATAAGACTAATTTTCACATAAAACGAGTGAAAAAAATGAACAGACTTTTGGCTCGAGGGTTCTCATGATAAAACTGCTGAATGTATCTATACAATATAAAGTTAATAAATTACCTACGCATGTATCGTAATCATTTTGGAGTTTGCGAAATCCGGATGTTATATATCCTCGCCCAAAATCAGTGTTGAAGTACGATTTATGTTAGGCTTGGACCTTTCAAACTCATTTATTCGTTACGATTGTGCGATAAAAGCATACATTACGACATGACAAATCGATATCACCTTTATTTTTGGGTGATTAACATCAGACGGCGGGGCGATCATCCTACGACGCGACGTTTCAATGGAAACGGCTAGTTTACTCTAAAATTAATAATCTAAGGAGGACGTAAACTCGAAAATGAATTCGATCCAAGAAAATATTTTATTTCAAATAAATCCACTTAGGAGTTATTTACGAAAAGCCTTGTGCCGCGTCTTTATGATTTTTACGGGATCGTTTTACGTAGAAATCAGGGTAAAATATAATAAAATAATACGATGAATCATATGATATAAAAAACATTATCATTCCATCTCCTCACCGTTCATCATCATCCTTCGTGCGCGTCCATCCTCATCTCACCCTACGCTAGGTGACACAGCGCGACTACGGGATCATTCAAATGTCGATCCCAGTTTTTTATTCAAAAGCGATTAGAGCACAATGGAGGATTTAGTGAATAGTGAGATCTCGGAGAGCAGATCTGAATGTCCCGGCGGTCGGGAGCGGGACGGGTACCTGGTTGATGGCGCGCACGACGTCGGGCGGCACGGGCGTGAGCACGGGCTCCTCCTTCGTGAACTCGGCGTCGAAGTTGCACGCCTCGCGCTTGCTCTTCTGAAACCAACGGCCAAACTCTACACAACCCACCCGTCCCACCGACCCCAGTCGCGTGGGGCCCTTTCCGCACATTCAACCCAACCTTCATCCGGTAGGTGCACGTGACTGACGATGGTCCTTGCGATGTAGCGAATAAACCTATTTAGATTCGTAGAGACATGTTTTGATGTTCGACTTGTGTCTTTAGTTTACAGTCTTCCAATATATGACAATAGGGGCAAACAGAACCGCCGACCTCACCTTGCACTAGATGGGGGGTGGATGAGGTACTTCTCTACTTGGGTCTGAAGGGCAGCCGTTGCGCCAGCGCGTCCCAGTCGACGTCGCGGAAGGTGCCGCACTAGGTGCGGGGTGGAGGTACGTACCAGCTTGGGTCGGAAGGGCGGACGCAGACGGCGTTGCGCCAGCGCGTCCCAGTCGACGTCGCGGAAGGTGCCGCACTAGGTGCGGGGTGGAGGTACGTACCAGCTTGGGTCGGAAGGGCGGACGCAGACGGCGTTGCGCCAGCGCGTCCCAGTCGACGTCGCGGAAGGTGCCGCACTAGGTGCGGGGTGGAGGTACGTACCAGCTTGGGTCGGAAGGGCGGACGCAGACGGCGTTGCGCCAGCGCGTCCCAGTCGACGTCGCGGAAGGTGCCGCACTAGGTGCGGGGTGGAGGTACGTACCAGCTTGGGTCGGAAGGGCGGACGCAGACGGCGTTGCGCCAGCGCGTCCCAGTCGACGTCGCGGAAGGTGCCGCACTAGGTGCGGGGTGGAGGTACGTACCAGCTTGGGTCGGAAGGGCGGACGCAGACGGCGTTGCGCCAGCGCGTCCCAGTCGACGTCGCGGAAGGTGCCGCACTAGGTGCGGGGTGGAGGTACGTACCAGCTTGGGTCGGAAGGGCGGACGCAGACGGCGTTGCGCCAGCGCGTCCCAGTCGACGTCGCGGAAGGTGCCGCACTAGGTGCGGGGTGGAGGTACGTACCAGCTTGGGTCGGAAGGGCGGACGCAGACGGCGTTGCGCCAGCGCGTCCCAGTCGACGTCGCGGAAGGTGCCGCACTAGGTGCGGGGTGGAGGTACGTACCAGCTTGGGTCGGAAGGGCGGACGCAGACGGCGTTGCGCCAGCGCGTCCCAGTCGACGTCGCGGAAGGTGCCGCACTAGGTGCGGGGTGGAGGTACGTACCAGCTTGGGTCGGAAGGGCGGACGCAGACGGCGTTGCGCCAGCGCGTCCCAGTCGACGTCGCGGAAGGTGCCGCACTAGGTGCGGGGTGGAGGTACGTACCAGCTTGGGTCGGAAGGGCGGACGCAGACGGCGTTGCGCCAGCGCGTCCCAGTCGACGTCGCGGAAGGTGCCGCACTAGGTGCGGGGTGGAGGTACGTACCAGCTTGGGTCGGAAGGGCGGACGCAGACGGCGTTGCGCCAGCGCGTCCCAGTCGACGTCGCGGAAGGTGCCGCACTAGGTGCGGGGTGGAGGTACGTACCAGCTTGGGTCGGAAGGGCGGACGCAGACGGCGTTGCGCCAGCGCGTCCCAGTCGACGTCGCGGAAGGTGCCGCACTAGGTGCGGGGTGGAGGTACGTACCAGCTTGGGTCGGAAGGGCGGACGCAGACGGCGTTGCGCCAGCGCGTCCCAGTCGACGTCGCGGAAGGTGCCGCACTAGGTGCGGGGTGGAGGTACGTACCAGCTTGGGTCGGAAGGGCGGACGCAGACGGCGTTGCGCCAGCGCGTCCCAGTCGACGTCGCGGAAGGTGCCGCACTAGGTGCGGGGTGGAGGTACGTACCAGCTTGGGTCGGAAGGGCGGACGCAGACGGCGTTGCGCCAGCGCGTCCCAGTCGACGTCGCGGAAGAAGGCGTGTGCTCGGATGCCGGCCGACCCGCCGCACACGCCCAGGCGCCGCGTCGGGGACTTCGTCATGAACCCTGCGGGTCCGCAACAATTATATGGCAGCTAGCTTAACATTAGACAATGCAACACAGACTCCCTATCTCCGAATGTACAGCACACGCATCCGCATGTACACATGTAGTACTACGATTTGCTGCCTCGGTAATTTTCGTCGTTTACGATATTTTGAAAAAAGAACCCGAGTAATAAGGGCATGCGCGGGAATTTCTTCGAAATTTGAATCTGGGATCGCTCGGGAGAAAATGCGTTTCCTACCTCGTGCGTTTCGATGCCTTCGGCTGCGCCTCGGGCCTCGAATGACACCCTCGACAGGAATTGGGCACTTTCTCGTCTGAGTGTCCGATGTCCTATTACCGGAACTTGGTAGTTGTCTTAAAATTAATACAGCCTTTGCCTCGAGGCGACGTTGAGAGATGAAAGTTTTGAAGCGTCCAGTTTTTGAGTGGAAAGTACTTCGGTACTTCAGGAGAGCGGACGTGGAACCGGAGAACCCGGTGGTGTAGCGTCTCCATCGGCTAGTGTCAAGTTCGAAGCTAAGAGATCCCCGAGGTCCTTTTGCACTATGAGCTATGGAGCTGTCTGACTTGTGCGACGATGATAAACAGGCATCCCTCTTTATAGACATTTTAGCATAGTACAAGTTGAAAACAAAATGTGCAAAATGTCCGGATTTACTGCCAGATGGATTGATGGACAGATGGACCTCGCGAGTTGATCGACAATTCTGCTGATGTGCCTACTTCTTGCCACGGCCGTAACCTTCGCTATGCCTAAAGGCGGAATTGAACTTTTTCCATTTTAGGCTAGATACTCACGGATCCAAGCGGTCGTGCGCTTTATTTATTTACTTAGCTCAGGCTTTATGGGCTCACAGTTTTTAAGACCTAGCGAATCGAGCGAGACTCCGACCGTCGATGCGAACCGAGAGTTTCGAGTGAAACATCCGTTTTGGGTTGATTTTTCTTTGACGAATCGAAGCCATCCAGCCCCAAATCGAGCATAGCTCGCATTTCGGAAACCGGATGACCGATATTTACACACTTACATATTTTGAAATAAACAGTTACGAAACTTCACAACACCCAGAACGAACATCTAAGATCATCCCGCTAACGTTCATAGTTCACCGGAGGGGGAGGCGGAGGGGTAGCACGTACCCTTGAGGATGGCGCAGGCGTCCTTGGAGAGCCAGACGGGATAGAGCACGTCGTCGTGCAGGATGCTCTCGAACAGATCGTCCTCGTTGTCGGCCTCGAAGGGCGGCTGGCCGGCCAGCATCTCGTACAGCAGCACGCCCAGCGCCCACCAGTCCACCGACGGGCCGTACTCCAGCTCCTGCAGGATCTGCAACCACCCATCGCACTCGCACATGTGCATCACATCGACCAGGCGAAAACACAACCGGCTTTGCTTAACCGGTTTATATTCAATTTAGCTTATAATAACGTTATATCGATATAATAACGATATAATAACATTTTCATTCTGTAAGTTCTATAGGTTTCTAACGGATGTCAGAGTAAGTTAACTTCGCATCTTTCGGGATCTAGGTTGGTAAGCGTTAGCGTAAGTTAAACCGAGTCGATTAATATTATATATATTTTTGGATGTTCTAGGACCCCGACGCTTAAGATTCTGCGAAATACCGCACGATCCCAGCAGGTAAGAGGTCAAATATGGTTATCCTCGGTTTAGTTACCTCAGGAGCTATGTAATCCGGAGTACCGCAGAAGGTGGTTGTGGTAGCACCTTCTGTAAAAAAAAGCACCCATCAATACCCACCGTATTTTTAAAAGAACCGGGTTCAAAATCGCTTGCCGTGAGCCTTCAGATCGCATAATCTAATAGTCGCGGGGCCACTCTGCAGCGAGCGACATAAAAACGTTTATGCAGCTTCCCTCTTTACTCATTTACTCCGCATCGGGCGAAATAAGGGGGGAGGGGGGTGGCACATGCGACTCACCAATGATGCCCTCCTTGCACATGCCGAAGTCGGCCAGCTTGCAGTGGCCGTCGGAGTCGAGCAGGATGTTGTCGAGCTTGAGGTCGCGATAGATGACGCCATGACAGTGCAGGAACTGCAGCGCCAGCGTCACTTCCGCCGCGTAGAACCTATCCACAGCCGACACGTTACAAACAAACCTCATCTACGCCGTCTACGACTAAATACTTATCTACCTCGTTTCCCCCGATTGGAACGAAATACATTCATCTTCGTCACTATCGCTGTGTAAAATCTACCAAACGCAATTATTTACGAGGGTCCAAAAGACCGCGGAATTAATGAGTTTTCATTTATTTATTTTCAATATAATTACTTATGAGCTTACATAGCACTCTGAATTCTCGCGAAAAGAAATCAGCCAGCCCTCGTTTTCACGAGCCAGCCGGCTCATATCTTCTCATCTCTCAGATGATCTCTGTGACCTTTGCCATCGGCAGAAGTTCGACATAGATCCAGCATTACTTCGAGCAATAACGCCATTTGACGACCTCTGTTGCGCAGTGGGCTAAGACCCGGCTGAGACGCAGAAGGTTGCGGGTTCGATTCCCGCCGCGGGACAAATTTTTGTACGATCTGCAAGTATTTGTCTCGGGTCTTGGTGTTTCTATGTTTAATATGTATGTATTTAAAAAAAAAGTATATAAGTAGTATATCAGTCATGTGGTACCCATAACACAAGCTCTGCTTACTTTGGGGCCAGATGATGTTGTGTGAAATGTCCGGTATTATTTATTTATTTATTTTTATCATAAGCCGGCTGCCGCCCGCGGCATCGCAAGTATGATTCTTCTTCTCGGTCGGACACTCTTGGCAGAGTGATCGTGGTTATGAGTGGATCCTGATGAATGGCGGCTCGGCTATGCGTCTCCATTCGGCTTTATTGGAGGCGTTGTGAGACCAGTCGGTCATCGTGGATTTGATGAGAGATTTTATCAGATCTCCCCATCTGGTCGAAGAGCGGCCACGGCATCTCTTGTCCTTCGTTCTGCCTTGGACTACAAGACGCTCCATAGAGTCTTCATTTCGGGTTATATTATTAGGCTAAAAAACTTCAGAATTCGTATTCGATACATTGGTGCGATAGGCTGTGCACGGAATTCTCAGCAGACGTCTCCAGCACCACATCTCCAGTGCATCGATTTTTCTCGTTTCCTTCAGCCTCAATGTCCACGTCTCAGCTCCATAGAGAAAAATTGGAAAGACGAGACTTGTCATTAATCGTACCTTTGGAGTTTTGGTTATTCTGCAGTCTTTCCAGATTTTGGTGACCTTTTCGAAGTGTTATATACAAATACATGTTCGTCCCCGAGATTCAATCTATTTACCCTTTTAGCCTTGAAAAGGTATGAAACAAAGAGACGGAGACACTTTGTAATGAATAATATGAGTGTGGAGTGCGAGAATGAGTGGATGAGTGGGTGAGTGGGTGAGTGCGTGAGTGGGTGAGTGGGTGAGTGGGTGAGTGGGTGAGTGGGTGAGTGGGTGAGTGGGTGAGTGGGTGAGTGGATGAGTGGGTGAGTGGATGAGTGGGTGAGTGGGGTACCTGGCCCGTGGCTCGTCGAACTTGCGCGCGCGTTGGATCTGGAACATGAGGTCTCCGCCGTCCACGTACTCCATCACGAAGAACAGCCGGTCGCGGGTCTGAGGACGGACAACGGGGTTACCGGCTTGCAGGCAGGGTTGCTAATGTTTACAGGATATCAAGAGGGCCTTATTGCCAAAAAAAATTTAAAAAAACTGAACGAATTTATATAACAGCAAACTTTATACCCATCACTGTAGGTTAGGGCATGCAAACCGATAATCGATAACCGATAATTTATCGGTAATCAGTAAATTTTTGTCAGCGATATTTATCGAAAAATATCGATAAAAATACCGATAAACGATAATTTCATAAAGGTTTTATGTAATCATTTCTATCACTACCGCGATTCAAATAAACCCCATTATCAACTTAGACCGAGGTAAATATATAGACGCCTCGCCGCTTTCAAACATAGTGAAATCACCATTTGTTAAATGGTTCCCTATAATTAGGTAAATTTCTATTAATGCGTAAAAAGTTGTGGTGGTTAATTAATTTACAAATCAATTATTATGTTTTGCACTACTACAACTTATAACGGTGTATTTGTTTGTAAGTTTCAGGATCAGGGTTCATTTTGTTTTACTAGTTAACGGGTATTTATCGCGTGTTACCGCGTATTATAATTTATGCCTAATATTTCGGTTATGTATGTTTATTACATCGCCATTTATTGAGCTATTTAGAGTTAATTATTTTAAAAATGCTTTTCGAGATATCCGATAATGGATATTCGCTTTTGATCACACGATAAAGTCCAAAACTAGTTATGCACAAGTCTTAGCATTCAAATTTATTTGAACAAACCACGCTTGTTTTCGATGGTAGCCATTGTGGATTAATTCAACAGTTTCTTATAGCAGTGATTCATTTAATTTTTTTTAACTGTTACTACTTGATAACTTAAAACTTTGGAAATTTTATTTTATATCAAAATAATCTATACCTATAAAAGAGCTTAACATGACTGACTGACTGATTGATTCATCATTGCCGAGCCGAAACCGCTGAAGCTAGAAAGCTGAAATTTGGAAGGTAGCTTCCTTTTACAGCAAAACCACCCACTAAGGCAGGGTTTTTTTTTAATTCAATCCCTAAGAGGGTGAAAAGGGGTGAAAACGAATGTATAAAAACTTTTTAACGCGTGGTGCGATTTGCTTGAAAATTGATATGAATAAATAAAACGCAAAATAAATGGACACTGTGTTTCAGGATTTTCAACCTTAACAAAGAGGTAAAATGGAGTGTCTATTATCAAAGTTTGTATATTTTTAATGGGTGGTCAGGTGATTGGTTTGAAACTTATCAATAAAATTTGGCTACAATTCATAAAAAAAAAAATGCGGAGCAACAGCTAGTTTGAGATAATATCATTGATTAGGGAAATTTTAAAACATATTCTGGCAAGCATCGCGTTTTATGCCAAGTGTGTCAATGAGGATTTGTGTTCCAAATAACCTTAAAACTTACGAAGTATATTTAATAAAAAGATGTTATTAGAAGTACTAAAAAGTGAAAAGTGCTACCGTGGCACTATATTTTAGTTTTCACCGAACTTTTCACCGCACAGGGAGGCATAATGTATTTTTTTCTACGATATTTACTGTATGGCGATGTGACGTGTACTAAGAGCATGGCGGTTGGGCGTCTGACTGTGCGTGCGTTCTTGTATTAACATAAAGTAGCACGGTTTTATGGCTTCACTATGGTTGATAGCGGCGAAGCGTCTATATATATTTCCCTCGGTCTGAGATTATCAAATAAAAAATTGATGAACCAACAAATTTGCAAAATTGGCTTTGTAGACACTTTGTCTTCAAAATGACTGTTTTGATTGGTAAAATTAATAATTCCAAGTAGATACGAAAGTACGAACTAATAAGTAGCTTTACTACCTTGGACTGTTTTACTACCTACCTTTACTGTAATTATTTCAGAAAAAAATATTTTATTTGTTTAGTTTTTAATGACTAGTGCTATTTAGATTCAGACTTGATTTTTATGTATAAATTTGTAGTTTAAGGACGTGATTACATTTTTGACACTCTCAAATTTAGCTTTCTGCGCCAGCACACTACAGCAATGTGCCAACGCACACATTGAAGCCGCCTTACGCTCGATTTTATACATCAACTAACAAATCTTGATACTTGAAGGTTAGGTAGGTAAAGAAATGATATACGTTTTTATATTTTTTTTATTACTAATAATAAACCAATACACAATAAACACGCCACACAGCTCAGTTGCCAGTAACTCTGCCTTCTGCGCTGTAGGTTGTGGGTTCGATTCCCACCCAGGGCAAACATTTGTGCAATACCTAACATAGATGTTTGTTTTGTGTTTGGATGTTATATGTATCATAAGTATATATTTACAAAATAAAAGTATAAAAGTATTTTATCCGTAATCTAGTTCCCATAATCCAAGCTCTGGTTTAGTTTGCGGGTAGATGGCACTTTATGAAATTAATGTCCTGTAATATTTATTTATTTATTAATAAACCAAACTTCCGGGTTACGTAGTATATATTTTTTTTATATATAATTTACATAAGGTAATGTTTTCATGCATTTTTTTTCTGTTAAGATATTTTTGCTTGTGTGTGAGCTATGATCTCGAAGATCCATAGACCTCGAATAACGAGGGTCAGCAAGTTCAGGAAGTAAACAGTTATTGTAGAATTTTACTAAATGCCCCTCCATGTTTTCCTTCCAGAACTGGTCGTCTCTTTTTTACGAATTCATATTTTATTTTGCTGTCACCAGTCCAAACAGCAAATACACACATATTTTGATCAGTTGTAAAGAGGTTACCGGTGGTCGTGTGACGTGTTACGATATGGTAGGGAACACGCGCATGACGTCTCGCAAAGCAACCGAACAGGCTCGGAGCGCGCCCACGGTCGGATGGAGTCTCGTGCGCGTTCTAGGCGATAGCGCTCTACCTACCGCTCATTATCTTGTGCTTGTTCTCCTTGTAACATTAGTTACCTGGAAATGTGCTGCGCGTCTTCACAACCACAACAATCCCTGGACGCACGCATACATCACTATAGTACTCACGAAAGGTTGAAAAGTGGAATAATCCATTTTATTTAATTAGATAAAAGCAACAGCATTGGCGGCCAGCGTGCACTCAACGCCTGCACTATGTAAGTACACACTACACGGCGGGTACCTGGAAGGGATGGCGCGCCGCCAGCGCCAACACGTCCTGCACTATGTAAGTACACACTACACGGCGGGTACCTGGAAGGGATGGCGCGCCGCCAGCGCCAACACGTCCTGCACTATGTAAGTACACACTACACGGCGGGTACCTGGAAGGGATGGCGCGCCGCCAGCGCCAACACGTCCTGCACTATGTAAGTACACACTACACGGCGGGTACCTGGAAGGCGGAGTGGAGCGCGGTGAGGAAGGGATGGCGCGCCGCCAGCGCCAACACGTCCTGCACTATGTAAGTACACACTACACGGCGGGTACCTGGAAGGGATGGCGCGCCGCCAGCGCCAACACGTCCTGCACTATGTAAGTACACACTACACGGCGGGTACCTGGAAGGGATGGCGCGCCGCCAGCGCCAACACGTCCTGCACTATGTAAGTACACACTACACGGCGGGTACCTGGAAGGCGGAGTGGAGCGCGGTGAGGAAGGGATGGCGCGCCGCCAGCGCCAACACGCGCCGCTCCGTGAGCGTGCACTCCACGTCGTCGTCCTGGATGATGGCGTCCTTCTTCAGCACCTTCACCGCGTACACCTGCCGCCGACATCAACGTATATTATACTCTGTACTCTGCTTTTGGACTTCGTGCGCCGTCGTTACATACAGTAAAACGACGTTTAGTAGCCAAACCGTTTTGTCAAAGTCAAAAATATTTTTATTCAATACAATCACAAGGACCACTTTGAAACGTCTTACATGCTAGGTGAATTTAAGTGCCAATTCCTCCTAACCCAAGTCCAAGAAGAACTGGCAACTCCTGGTCGTTACTCGTTATAGTTGTATATAATAATAATAATCGTTTATTTCAGGCAACATATAATGGTACTTGTAGGTAACAAATATATTGGCCCATAGATAAATACCTTAAAGACTAACATACATACAAAATATAAACGTATTACTAAATCACAGATGACGTTCGCCCGGTGTCTTGTGTCAGGGACCCGTTGAATTTCCTGACACGACACCTGCGGGAGCAGGCTCGCGCGCGCTGACGGAGACTCGGCGACTGGCGACTGGCGACTGGCGACTGGCGACTGGCGACTGGCGACTGGCGACTGGCGACTGGCGACTGGCGACTGGCGACTGGCGACTGGCGATGTCGCCGGACTCACACGCCGCACGCCCGCCAAAGCATTTAACTGAGCACCGCGACGTGGGTTTAAGTTGCATGGCTCAGGTGACCCAATTACCGAAGCTGATTTTAATAACGCAACTTCGATCCGCAGGTCATCGATGGTGGTTTGAGCGGCATTCAACTTCACCTGCAACTCGGCCACGGTATACTTCAACGAATTGATCCCCTTAAATAGATATGTGCAATCCAAACGTTCGAAGTCTAGCGGCGGGATTCTATGCAGTTTTCTGGCGACGAAAGCGGGCACGTCGGCTGGATCGGTCACCTTGAAAACGGTGATGATGTCCTGTAGACTGCGTTCCCCTCGTTCATCTCTTCGGAAGCTCTTCATCTTCCGGATGATGTTCAGAGATCCGTAGAGAAGCGTACGCGCCTCATGAATCTCATCTTCAGAGAAGCTCGACTTACATATTTGTATAGCCGAGACCTCGTCTATAACATCCAAGCGGTCTTGTAGGAAGGCAAGGAGTTCATTTGCCACGAGTTTTTCGGAACTCATAGCAAAAGCGGGACCGTTAATTATAAATTCGTCGCGGTGCAATGAGAGAGACACATCTGATGCGTAGCGCATACTGCACTGCACTGATACATGTTTATACATTTCAAATTTGTCAGTTAACCGTATGAAGGCAGAGCAACATGAGGCCACGCACTCTTATATGTAGGTACTACCTTTGTTTTTCACATGGGGTATTTCCACGTGTTTTGAAAAAACTATTATAAAAATAAAATATTTCTTGAATATCAGCTGCTTTCCCCCAGAGAATGATGCAATATGACACAACACTATGGAAGTTGCCGAAATAAACTAGTCAAGCTGTAGCTTCATCAGTAAGCCACCGTATCGTACGAACTGCATATGTAGCGGATCTAAGCCTACTAGCAAGTGTTTCAATTTGTGGCTCCACTGAATTATTTTATCAATTTTAAAACCTAGGAGATGTTAGGATCATACGATTATGTATTATGTATCAGTAGACTAGTTTTATTTTTCGTAGATATTGTATGAAGGATATACAGAAAAGCCGGAGGAACAAAACAAGTTTACCGACAATTCTTCTCAGACTATCGGTTAGGAGATATCTCCACTTAAATTCACCTGACATGCGAAACGATTCAAAGTAATCCTTGCGTTTGTATTAAATAAAAAAGTTTTGAATTAGAATTCTCGTGGATTCGATACGGTTGACAAAGTTTAAATATAATAAATGCAATAGGTCGATTTACGGACGCGTGTTATTCAATCGCGTCAATGAAACCTGAAGGACACATAGGAGACTTTTTATTCTGAAAAAGAACTTTCATTATGAAACGTGACGAGGAAGTTTATCCGCGAACGGAGTTGTCCGGCGGAGTTAGAGTGAGCTCACCTCCTCGGTGCCCTTCTTCTCGGCCAGCATGACCTTCCCGAAGGAGCCCTTGCCCAGCACCTTGATGAAGGAGAAGTCGTCCAACGTGACCTTGTCCCGCGCCGTCTGCGTGGCTCCCGTCAGCGAGCCGCCTGACATAACAACTCTATTATTATCTACTACTATTTTCCACGCCTAACATCTATCCTCTCGCTTCCTTGCATTGTTTTTTTTATGCAACAAGTTTACATTATTAGGTAGGAAGTTTTAGGAAAAGATAACTTTTTGATTATCCGCCCTATTTATTTACATTTATTGACAACCTTTTTCGATACCGTGACGTATCATTGCGCGTTGCCGGCCCGAGACAAAAAGTGCCTCTGTCCGTTTGTCAAGTTCGCTTGCTCCGTTACCTTTAAACCTAAACACACCGATGCTTCCACCCCACTGTTTTAGGACACTTCATTCACAAGAATAGATCGATTTCCGTGCGTGTCGGATACATTAAGTGCGAAGATGTTAGAAAGCAAAGTGAGCGGTTACCTTGACACGTGAATATATCTTCTAGCTCGCTCCAGTGCGGCCGCCACTCCTTCTTGGGATGCAAACCTAGCGGGAGCGCGGGAAACACTACGTCTACAAACCGAGCCAAAACATACGGAGTCAACAAAAACTGTGGGGGTTAAAGTGAGGGTCAAACTTAAGGGGTGAATGCTACGAGGGTCAAGGAGGAATGGGGCTAATTTGAGATATTTACAACTATGTGGAGGTGACAAACCATTAAGGCGTATCCATGGGGTAAAAATAAACGTTGAGTCAACAAAAACCACCCAGGAATTATGAAAATAATAAATATACAGCAGCTAGTTCCAAAAATCACTCTCACAGCATACTTAGATATGGTCGAAATTCGTGTACCTTTGTCGTCGTGTTTGTCGTCTTTGGAGTCGGAATCGCCAGAAGATGTCAGATCTGAGTTGCCTTCCATCAGCGAAGGGTTCATGTACTGGAACCGGACACAGAGGCAGTTAGGCCGACAATAAATCACGCGTCTTTAGCGATAGATAGATGACGTAACAAAGACAACAAATTTATATGGTATTTCAATCTCGGGTGTAAGATTCAGCTGAGAAGCCAGGCGATTATATTTCCGTTTAAAAAATGCAGTTTATTTTGGATTAAAGAAGCGTGAAGGTGTTAGTACGTGGTACCTTGGAGGCCCTCGGACGCGGGTTCTTGTCGGGAGAGATGCCCATCTCGTTGAGGATGTCGGCCATCATCTTGGTGTTGATGCCGCAGTTGTTGGCCACATTCTTCTGACACCGCTTGTGCACGTTCATAGAACATACTGGAACATTATTAACACTTTGTTTTACATCCATTATTGTTCTGCTTCTAAAGCCTATCAATCTGTAATAAACTTTGTCTATCCTGACCGACCTCACCCTAAGATACCTCAAGGATCCCGATACCTACAGCAGCCTACTTACGGGGACGTGGCATAACATAAATGCTGAGTCGATTTTTCGACTCGTCATGTACACGTACCTGTGTATCTGAGTACATCTTTGTAAGAAAAAAATGGTTTCTGCTGTCAGACTCTTGCTGAAGTCCTACAACCTACCGCTTCGTCATAAGCACCGTTGGCAACAGATTTATCTAGATCACTTAAAGTGCCATTTTAGTTTGACAAAATGTTACTTTCGACTTCTCTTCTCTAGAGAAAACATTTTTGACTAAAACGACTCAAAAAGGTCCTTACATCGAATAAAACTGTTTTTTTATTATTTTCATAAGATATTAAAGTCACGCGTCACAATATTTGTCCGGGATAAACTCCGGAACTACTTATTAAATTTTTATGAAATTTGGCTTACCGCGTAATTTGGGCTAACTTAAAAGATAGGATAATTAATAGGATATATTTATGGGTGTACCTTCGCACTGCAAGCCTTGCTTGATGAGTCCGTACAGCAGCGAGCCGCAGTGGTCGCAGAAGGTGAACCGCTTGTAGGAGTGCACCACGAACCGATGCGGCACGTTCACGTTGAACCGCTGTCCGCTCGACACGGCCGTGGCCCCGCCCACTTGCTGCAACATCATCCCACTTATATCAACGATATCCTAGCACTGGGAATCCTACGAATCTTAGTTATACGGTGGTTGCTATTTGGTGTGGAGGCGAAATTGGAAATCCAAAGATCACTAGTAGATGATTAAATTTATAACATGGCCCTAGAGAATCACTTATAAATAAATTTAAAGACATAACCATGACAGTGCCTTGTCAGTATATATATACAAAAATCTGATGTTCACAAAAATTCATTTGTTTAAAAAAAAAAAAAAGCTATAATTAATCCTAGAATTAAAAATAAACTCGCTGTTCCCACAGTAAGGCTCGCTAAAAGTTAAAAAAAAAAGCTATAATTAATCCTAGAATTAAAAATAAACTCGCTGTTCCCACAGTAAGGCTCGCTAAAAGTTAAAAAAAAAAAAGCTATAATTAATCCTAGAATTAAAAATAAACTCGCTGTTCCCACAGTAAGGCTCGCTAAAAGTTAAAAAAAAAAAAGCTATAATTAATCCTAGAATTAAAAATAAACTCGCTGTTCCCACAGTAAGGCTCGCTAAAATGAATAAGTCTTTTGTAGGGCAAAGTGTAAGCTTCAATAACAAGATCCCAAGCGACGTGTTAGATTTGTAGATTGGCAAATTTAAAAACATTATAAAATATCAGATTATTTAGATGACAAAAAAGCTTGAGATAAATCTGCTCCAGTCAACTCGGCAACCGTAACAAAATTGGCAAGGATAATACAAAACGACCAAACGAGTCTCTTGCCAAATTCTTCTCGAACTAGGGTTAGGAGGAACCGGCACCTAGATTCATTGGCATGTAAAAAGACGATTCAAAGTGGCCAAAGTGAATAAAGAATGTTTCGACTTTGATTTATTAAACTCACACTGGTGGTACACGAAACGGTGATGATAAATAAAACTGGTAGGTATAAAAGATTCCTTGATGAGTGACGCGGTGCCGGGTCGGCTGATGATAGCGCATTGGTATGTTCAGGCAATTGTGCACTTTTTCTTGAAAAACAAAAATTTAGAATTGCTGTGTTCGATGTAAACCTGAACACCTGAACGTCAACTTTCTCGGACTTGGGATAGGATCTGGCACTTAAAATCAACTACATTCAAAGTGATCCTTATATTGAATAAAAACGTTTTACGTACGCTACGTATAGACAAACTTCCTAATACTCAGACGTTTTCAATTAATTTCATTTCAATTTGAAGGCTACTTCATATGGCTACGATTGAATGCTACTTAGATGGCCTATCCTATAATCCTACTTACATGGTCTTTCTGCATTCGGGCATTGGTATTCGGGCAGTTCTAATATAAGCAACCTTTTGTGCCAGTTTTTTAATCGGTAATGGTATTGTCATTTTAGAGTTTACGTGCTTCAGATGAACAGTTAAGCTACCGGTCCCGGCTTTCCAAAAGTTGGTAGGCAACGACGGAGGTCTTTGAGCTATTGACTCCACTGAGACGACGACTAACAGACACGAGAAGTAGAAGCATCATCTCCCTTACCTACATCATACAAATCGATATAAATTACCTTGCACTACTATTTATTAGTACCTTTTTTTATTAAACCAAACAGAAAAACAAACATTGACCCACCTGACGTTAAATGGTTTTCGTAACCTCGCAATACCAGAGGTATCACACATGCGGTGTTGTAATTTTATTGGTGTATAGGTAAATGATATACTTACTTTTCGTATGTAAATTTTGCTGATTTTTATACATGTTAGTAATATAATTCATGATAATTTATATAATCTTCTTATTATCGTGTCACTAGTCATTTCCAACCAGTTGAATGGATTAAAGCATTCGTGCACTCAGCACAAGTCTTAGAGCTTTATAAGTTTAAGTATAAGAGCTTATAAGTAGGATTCTATAATATGCCGATTTCCTCACGATGTTTTCCTTCAACGTTTGAGTTAGTAATGTGAGTACATACCCGATCTTCCTCCTTCATGCCGGGACACTTGGTGACGACTAGAGAATGGCACCGCTTGTGAACAACGCACGTGCACACTAAAACAAACATTGATAATAAGTCTTTATTCCAATCTTAGAAATAAATTTCTGTAATAGTTTATATTTGGCAAAATATACATAAATATTGCTGGACAATGCACACAACACCGTCTAGCCCCAAACTAAGAATAGCTTTTATTATGGTGATCAGATAACTGATGGAATACTTATATATTTTAAAATACATACTTATGATACTTTACAGCCAGACTCAGAACGAACACCCATGTTTATCACATGAATGTTTATCCTGGGAGGGAATCGAACCCTCAACCCACAGCGCAGAAGGCAGAGCTACTACCAACTGAGCTGACAGGCCAGTAAATTTTCTCTTATCTGATATCTGAGTTTTACTGCTTCCCAATATTCATCTCTCGTGTTGTGAACACGATCATGGAGCTTGTGATCATGTAACTATACCGAAATATCGGGATGCAGTCTCACATATCAAAACCATGAGTTTCAAAGGTTGTATTTGACAAAGTTTTCTGTTTACTGACTGTATTGAATAACTGCTCAATCTACACCAGGTTCCACTCAATGTCTGTAGGCAAGGGGAACTAAAGATACTATGGAGTTGATGTAAGTTAAGTAAAATAATATAACCTTACCTTGACATTGGTAGCCCTGTTTGCCGAGACCCCTGCAAAAACCAAAACATGTCACAAACAGTACAATTAACAATTTAATTGGCCTTTATTTGTTAATATTAAAGTTCATTTCAGAGGATGTACATATCTTGGCTTCGAAGCCCAAGACCGACAAAAATCAGGCAAGTAATCTTCGGCGTTATCTAAATTAGCTAGCATTGGAACAAACTGTATTTTGTAGAGCAGTTCAGATACCAAGTCATTATGAAGACTGGCTTTAAAATCTCTACAGTTCTAGGTTTAGGTAGGTTTGCTCTTTGCTCGCGCATCTTACCTAGCGCACCTCTGTACATTTATTCATTGTACTTTCATTGTATTTTTTATCTAGAATAGAATAGTGTCGTTGAAAGTATTGTTTAATGGTCTTACATATATTCGTCTCACAACTTTGTCAAAAGTTAATCACTGCTTAAAATAGTGCCATCTTTTTTGTAAGGTAGGGTCAGGGCGAGTCTTAGGCCGCGTTTAGCAGTGTTTAAGTTGAGACACGTTTAAAAGTAAGGCCGCGTATTCATTCAACAAAACAATGTGCCTCTACCGCGTCTGTCTGAACGCTCAATAACTGCTGAACGGTTTTCATACGGCTTTCACCAGTAGACGGATAATTTACGAGGAAGGTTCAGCTGTAAAATTCATCCGACTTTAAATCTACTTTTAATCAAATAGAGTTAGATCCTCACCAGATGAATTCCCGACAGTGGCTGCAGAAGGTGGGCTGTCGCAGGAAGGTCGCCATGAACTTGTGGCCGTTAACCTGATGCACACGTCGGCGCATCGCCCCGCGGCGTCGCGCGAACCCCGCGCCCTCCTTGAACTCCTTGCGGCCCCCTCCCGCGCCCCCCGACCCCGCGCCCGCGCCCCCGCCGCCGCCCCCGGCGCCCCCGCCACCGCCCCCGCCGCCCCCGCCGCCGCCCGTCGCGCGACACAGCTCCCCGCCACCTACACCGGCTACAACTCAGTGCTACTCTGCTGATGGACTTGTGATGCCGACAGTGCGAAAGCTCTCGGATCAAAATGCCCATCCGAGGACTAACGACAAAAACGTTGAGTAACAGTTTAACGGAGTTAATGAGCCGCCCGAAGGACGAAAGCGCTCAGAGCGTCAACTCCGCAACCAGATTTCTATATCGGAACAATAACCGTTAAAATGTTTGTTGAATTCAGCCGAATTGAGCTGTTTGGTTGTCACACTATAGTATCGTCTGTTGTAGAGAACAGCGACATCGATTGTTAAACTAATGGTGGTTGTTCCGAGTGCCGGGACCGAATGATTAATGTGCACCAAAGCAAGGAAGCACTCAGATGAAAATACCACTGTGGTCACCCATTCAAGAAAACACCTCATAGAAGTTTGCTTAACTTAGTTAATTGATTATGAACAACTAAGTTTACTTACTATAAGTACCAAAATGGAGGCACACAGACATGCTCTCTGCCTCCTAAATTTTTATTTATTCTATAATATTTTTTTCTGTTTGTACTGATTGTGTGTACCTAACCTACCAATAAATGAGTGACTATGTTTATGTCTATGCTCCATGCCACAATCTAGTATCATTATGTTACAGCTGTATAAACCAACATAAAACTACACTGACCTTGAGAGTTCCATTTGAGATCTATTTTCAGATGCAGTTTCCCTTGGGGCTCCAGATCGACCTAGAATGTGAAATATTGTTGACAGGTGGCTCATAAAAGCCTTCCGGTTAAGCTACACAGCACCACATGCTTCAGCATATCAACCATGAAATGACTGCTGAAAAGTATGATGAAGCCAGTTTTTGCATGTTAAAGTTTGATAAGATTAATAATAATTATTTTCACACAGCATCATCTAGCCCCAAACTAAGCAGAGCTTGTGTTATTAGTACCACATGACTGATATACTTTTTCTTTTTGTAAATACATATTATACATAGAAACTTCCCAATCCCAAAAACAAATACTTGCATTGCAGATCATACAAACATTTATCCCGTGCATCTCAGCCAGGTCTTAGCCCACTGTCAGTGATTGATTAAATGTAATTCTACAATAATATGTATGGAAAGTGGGCAAAAGAGATTTAGTTAGATCTTACTATGAACTTCAACATGTACCTAGGTAGGTAGGTATTGCTAGGTACTACTCAATACTCATACCCAGACATGATTTGTGGTTTTATTCATAGATATTACAGGAGGAAAATAGGTAGCAAAAATATTACAACAACAGGAAAGTCTCTGTTGCATAATATTACAATGAACAACAATTATTTCTAATTAACCTTTTCTCATGGACAATAATTATAAAAACAAAAAAAAACTGGAATCTCCAGTTATTTGAAATCAGATTCAGATTTTCAATTAAGGTTAAATTTATAAGAAACATTAAAGCTGCTTATATGTAACACAAGTATGTATAATGATTCATTAAAAAGGGTAACATTAGTATGATTCTGAAGAATTGCAACACATTCCAACAGGACAACATAACAACACAATGAGTCACTAAGATCACACCTCATCTTTCAACTGCACATATTTAGGATCTGGACATGAAAATCTTCTGCGCAAATTATTCATAGTTAATTTTAGACAGACGGAAGCATACTGCAGTGTTTAAGACATCTCATTAAAGACAGTCTTATCTGCCAAAACAAATATATAAACACATTGATAAAGCTTTCTTACTGTGCTAACAGACAACATAATTTATATCTTATCTTTATGATTACAATGGATTACACCTAAAGAAGACAGGTATCTCCCATTTTGTTGTAATCAGTCTCATTAATATAATACATATTAAGTGGTTGTCATGTCGCTTACCCAGAAGTCTGTGGCATCTTTATCCCTGTGCATGAGATCATCCAGGGGTATTGTACAGTTCGCAACAAAATCGTCTGGAGGTATGGCAGCATCGTGGAACACAGTGATGCCAAGACTACAAAAACGTTAATAACATTGAGATCTCTGCACACATAATATTATTGTTTATATTAGTACACAGTGAGTAAATAGTGCAGCATGTACCTAGTGACATTGTGGACCTCGTGAATGAAGGTCTCGTTCCACACGGGGTCGAATGTCTTCGGTTTGGTGGTCGAGCGGTCCAGGTGGTGCTCGTCGGCGTCTATCGACACGTACGGGTCTATCGGCTGGTCGTCTGCAACGATACCCTTTATTTACATTCTATAAACCAACACCCAAATTGGTAAACATACTACACCCAACTGCTGCGCACAAAACAAGACATTGACGCGATTTTGGTATTAGTTTTCAGGGTTGTTCGACGATGAAGATTATTGATATAATACTGTAGTCGGTTTCAGGATTTACCAGGTTTCCCGAAGGTCATGTTATGCCGTTTCTGGAAGTCGGTCGGCCTGAGGCCCGTGGCCTCACAAATCCGCACCCGAACCGTGCCACTGAACATGATGCCGCCGCCCAGCGAGCTTTAACACCAAGACCGCGCCGCCACACGATCACTTCCACTCTCTAAACCCACTTAAAATCATTGAAGGTGCTTCATTTTGAGGCAAAAACTAAATAAATGCCTTGACATCGACGAGATCCGCCATGGATGGAAATTTTTTCTCTATGGTTTTTCGTTCGATTTCCTGAAAAAAGTTTTCATGTTGATTGTGGTTTAGTTGGCCACAGAATATAAATGTTCACATCGTTCCAAAGGATATTGTTCGTTCCTACTGTGGTCCTGAATAAGGACCACAGGTTATGTAGGTAGCTCGAGTTGCGAGAAGTGCTGCCAAGTGCCATGCCAGGCCAACGCCGCCGTCCATTAGACAGTAACGCCTTGGCAACGCGCGTTATGTCATTTAAATTACATAAGTTTTAGGCACGTCGCGTCGCCTCACTCGCCTATGTTTTATAATATGGCATGTATGTCTGAATTTAATAATACGATTTTACGATACAGATTCTCATAGTTTTATTTGCGTAGGTAGGTAAATGTACCTACCTACTTACCTAGCTTTTCCTAACTCGTTATGATCTGCACAAAATAATCCCCTTGCAAGCAATCGTTTGTTTGTAAACTGAAGTTTTCTATTATACCTACTTATTTTAAATAATTGATTTAGATGTGACTGCAGAAATCCATTACAAAACATTAATTATATAGACATAGTATGTCTATATAATTAATGTTTTGTAATGGTTTATATTTATTAAGCTTCAATGTGTGGATGTATGTGAATGTGTGTTTCATGTGCTTTGCTTGGCTTTTCAATCGCGGGCGGAAGGAAAGTACATATGTCTACAACGTGTCTTAGTCATTAGGAATTGATTTGCGGCATATTGTACTAAATATTCGTAAATGTGTTTCATCACCATCATCATCATATCAGCCCCTAGAAGTCCTGAACATAGGCCTACCCAATTGATTTCCAGGAAGAACGATTTTAAGCCCTCTCCATCCATCTGTGTTTATTGTTTACTAATTTTATTTTCTAACGAAGTAGATCGCCTTGATGATGGTGTAGGTACCTACGTAACACAAGGAGGGACGTGGAATAGACAAACTAATCGATGACTAGTCTTGTAGCGTAGATGACTAACTTTCGCTCGTAGATTAGCACGCGTGTTACCTACCTACTTAAAAGTAGGTACCTATCAAGTTTCATTCATTTCCATTCTGCTGTTATGGCGGTGAGTGAAAGAGACACAAAGAAACATACATAGGTATATACAAACATTACAAATTTTATCTGTTCAAAACAAAAACGACGTAAATCGAAAGTGATATAATTTTAGAAAAGTAGTATTTTTTGTTTCCATTAAAAATATAAGTACCCCGTTTATCACACTTTTGCGTCAGGGAGCAGGAAAATGGGCAGTGAGTGTATGTAAACGGGTCACTTCTTATGCCACTGCTGCTGCCACTCGTCACTCGTCCTGCCTGTCGTCGCTTCCATAGGGAGTACCTAAAGAAGGTATATATTTTTGATCATTGTACCTATTCTATAGATTTTCCTTGCTTGAACCAATCTTCGAACATCGCTTTAAGTCTAATATCGAATAAACAAATACCTAATAATAATCTAACTATATAAGTTTATTGTTGTGTGCATTGTCAACTAAATTTATTTATTTATTCAAAATGAACGAACAAAGATTATAGAAATGATGAGACGACCATAAAAGAGCATGGGAATGAATCATCCACTCCCATTCCCCCATGTAGTATTACTCTACTATGTCCATTCCATTCCATGACATCTGTGTCACAAACACAAACCAGTGTCTCCAATCACAGTACACCTAACGTAATTTTTACTACTGTAGCTATGTTATTACGGTGGCATATTCTATCGTAATTTTACCTCAAAATAAAAATAATAAATAATTGTATGCATGGCAACACAAAATACAAACATTTTGAAAAGTTTTACGATATTATTTCACTATGGGAACTCTGTCAAGTTGAAAGAGAGTATAGGGAGTATATGGGGGAGTATACCCGACAGTAAAAACTAGATGTCATAGTTTATGCGATCAATATAAAGGTAGGTAATTTTATACTATTATAGGTATTATATGTATAAATAATGCCGTAGGTACACTAACAAAATGAGTGTGTGTCAATTACTCGTAAACGATCTTCCATAATATATTTTGGCACCAGGTACATTACAGACATGTTTAAAAATAATAATTGTAATTTATGCGGAAATAAAATAATACTTACATGTTATTCAAATTTGTTTCAATATCGCATATAAAAAATATGCGTATTAGCATTTAGTATTAGCATTAGCATTGCCATTCAACGTGGCAGCGTATTAGCATTGCCATTCAACGTGGTAATGCTGCCAGTATCTTGGAAACGCTGCCCTCTGGCAGTGATCCGGATCAGTTGAGCTATCTATAGATCGTTTTAAACGGTCCTTAGATAGCTCAACTGTTTTACGTATATTTTATATTATTGTATATTATTTTGTACATATCTGTATATAAAAGGAAAATTTTAGTCTAAAAATATGTAATTCCATTATTTGACATTATTGAATTACAAAATGCTGTCCTTGCCACAAACACGCTCACACTCAGTGCACGAGTGTGAGCGTGTTTTCAGCCATCTAAAAGACGTAAAACAAAAAAAGGAATAAAATGTCTACAAGCTCTATTGCTGGTGACCTGTTCACGCAGCAGATTATTAAGATGAATGGTAAAAACTGCGTGGATTTCCATCTCACTTCAGAGAAGATTAAGAAAATGAATGTGTTGATGTACAAAAACAATAGGTACCTACATTAATATTTTAAGTGATGTGTACGTGTATCAAGTTTTTATAATATAAGTATAAAAACAATAATAAAAACCTAAAATATAGAAGATATAAGTAGATAAATATGACGGCCCTGATCAACCTGATGTTGTCAGGTCGAGTCAACAGCGAGATCACTAAGGTCCTGTACGGTGCGAACCTATGCGCACTCAAAAAGAAAGACGGCGGAATTAGACCCATAGCAGTGGGTACCACCTACCACCGCCTTGCAGCTAAAGTCTGCTGTCGGAAAAAAGCTGCATATCTCGGTGACTTTTTCCGATCTGTACAGCTAGGCTTTGGTTCACGAGGCGGCTGTGAAGCCGCAGTACATTCTCTTCGTACATTTTTAGTTTAAAATTACGGGTAGATAATTCTATTAAAAACGGATATTAAAAATGCCTTCTATTCCGTAGATAGGATAGTGCGTTGCTTAATGAAATTAAAACAAAATTCCCGAAATTTATCCTTTTCTTCGGCAGTGATAAGGTTGACCTTCTTTCTTTTATGTTATTTCGTCTGCCGTTGAATGTCAGCAAGTCCCCTTGGTCCAGCCATTTTCAGCCTTGCCATTCATCCGATTATTCAACGTCTCCAATCTAAACTCAATGTTTGGTACCTACTTGGATGACGGATCTTTAGGTGAAGATGTGGACACTGTTTTTGGTGATCCCTACCTGTCAAATTGGGAAGCTTAGGTATTCGCAAAATTTCAAGTGTTGCCATACCAGTGTTCTTGTCTTCAGCCTACAGTTCTAATAATTTAGTTGAAAAAAATCTAATTCCGTCTTTTCCGGCTAGTTCTGGCATCACTCATAACATTTCATATCTAGATGAAGCTAGAAACGCTTGGAATAGTGCTTGCTCTAATTTCGCTCCCCCCCAAGAACCTTTCGGCCCAACGGCAATGGCACGGGCCTCTATGTGAGTTAACATGGTATCATCTGTTAGAAACATGATCAAGCGCTGTAGATCGCGTTCGTCTCCTAGCCGTTTCGAAATTAGAGTCAGGACATTGGTTACAAGCACTACCATCATTTAAGATTGGCACCTTATTAGATCCTACAATATTTCTAGTTACAATTTGTCTGCGGTTGGATGCGCGGTGTTGCGCCCCTCATTAGTGCCAGTGTAGCACAGCGGTCGACCAGCTTGGTCTCCACGGGTTATCGTGTTCTAGGGCCGCCACGCCAGTCTTAACGAAGTCATTCGTCGGGCACTTACCAGGGTCAACGTACCAGCTGTTCTGGAACCAAACGGTTTGATACGTGATAATGGTAAGAGGCCTGATGGTATAACTCTTGTCCCTTGGGAGATGGGTAGGCCATTTGTGTGGGATGCTACTTGCGTAGATACCCTAGCCGCATCCCATCTGTCGGGGACAGAGCTGTAGAGCTGGTGCGGCGGCTGAATGTGCCAAGGGTCTCAAAAGGCGCAAATATGCCGATTTGGATAAGGTCTTGAATAATATTTGAGCCTTTTGGAGTCCTGGGACCGTGGGGAACAGGAGACCACCGCGTTTTCGAAATGATTTCACGGCGTCTGGTAGATACGTCGCGTGACCCAAGAGCTGGCTCCTATCTGGTTTAGCGTATTAGCATTGCCATTCAACGTGGCAATGCCGCGTGTCTTGTCTTGATCTAGATCAGTTGTGCTATTTATAGATCGTTTTAAACAGTCCTTAGATAGCTCAACTGTTTCACATGTATTTTATATTATTGTATATTATTCTGTACATTTATATAGGTACAAGTACATTGATTTGTCAAACTAAATTAAGAATATACAATTTACTGGTAGTCCCCGCACTAGGGCTTACCACTAAAACACAGCAGGATACACAGAACAGGACAAATATGGCAACTTTAAAACAGAATCGAATAAAAAGATTTTTATAGATTATTTTATTTTTTATATCGCTATGAATCTGTCGGATTTTTTTAATGATATACGTATTATTAGACAAGAAACACCGTAATTTTGACTCGGGCAGTTGGAGACACTGTCACAAACTACTAGGCTGGCTAGGATCGTGCTAGTGCTACTGACTGATTGCTTTGCTTGTGTTTGCTACTGCTGATTGAATGAATCGCATTTTGGTCAAAAAGTTATATACTTATATTGTATTGTTTTGGTGTATGTGAAAATAAATAAATTAAATATAGAAAATAGTATTTACACAATGGGATTCCTCACTATACTGAAGAAGTTACGGCAAAAAGAGAAAGAAATGCGAATACTCATGTTGTATCCTTTTTAATTCTCCATAAAACATTAAAATCGTGTTTGGTTAATTAACGAACGGTTATTTCATTAACTTTAATATCACAGAGGTCTAGATAACGCAGGCAAGACGACAATATTGAAGCGTTTCAACGGAGAACGCATAGACACCATCTCACCTACCCTCGGCTTCAACATAAAGACACTGGAACACAAGGGCTATAAACTTAACATCTGGGATGTCGGCGGTCAGAAATCGCTGAGGTAAAACGCATATTCGTTAATAAAGTCTCTGTTATGCTAATAAACTTAAAGAAATATTAGATGACCATAAAATTCATAAAAGCTTTTTGTCCAATTGTCTTATTGTTACCTACATTGTTATAGATAGATAGATAGACCTACCTTACTAGTTTAAACAATTCAGTGGTTTAATGTTCCAGATCTTACTGGAAGAACTACTTTGAAAGCACAGATGGCGTGACGTGGGTGGTGGACAGTGCAGACCCCCAGCGCCTGGCAGATTGTGCCCGGGAGCTACACTCCTTGTTGAGGGAAGAAAGGCTCTCTGGGGCCACTCTGTTAGTGCTGGCGAATAAAGCTGACCTACCTGGAGCTCTATCTCTGCAGGATATCAGAAAAGTAAATGGTCTAATATACGCGGGATACTCAGAAAGTTTTGAGAAACTGAAAAACCAACTTATATGAATAAAATATTTTATTAAATTGTTTCAAAGAACTCTCCACTAGCTTCTATACAAAGTTTAATGCGTCTTAACCAATTATCGAAACACTTTTTTCAGTCCACTTTTTGAGTGCATGGTCAGGTTGTTGTGGTGAAGCAGTGGCCTGCCTGCGGAATTCGGTGTTGCTCATTTCATATCATTCGGCATTGATTTTGTAACAGAAACGACACCAGATACCCAGCCAAAGTGAAGAAACTAGTGATCAATATTTTCCCTGAGCTTCTCGGTCACTTCACTTTGGTAGGCGTTGGTTTGTTTAAAAACATCCAAACTGTTGACTGACGCTTTGTTTCTGGATCGTATTAATAAAACCAGATTTCGTCACCTGTCGTAAACGCGCCGAGACGATCCTGCTTCAAATTTATTAATCATGTCACTCCATTCCATACTGGCATGCTTCAGGGCTTCGGACAGGTTGTGCGGCACCCAGAGCGAAACTAGCCTTCGCACGCGAAGGTGCTCTAGTAGAAGCTTCTGATCTCCTATAAGCAATATACCTAGCATTATATTGCTTATTGAATCTCTTCTAACCTGTTTTCATGAATTCATTTTTTCACTGCTACCACGTTTTCCTCGGTGACAGCCGTCGAAGGACGACCACTTCTTTCTTCATGCTCCAAAGACAGACGACCGCGCCTAAAGTTGCTTTAGAAGGGCCTTCATACATAAATGTCATGTGAAAACGATCAATCGACTCATCCGGTTTTAGGCGACATTTGAAATCGTAAAAAATCATCGCACGAAAATGTTCCCGACTCAGATTCGAACTAACGACACGAAAACGTTTTTAAGAAACGACAATTCAGTTTAGCTCTCAAAAAAAAGAATGAGGGAAATTCAACATTCGAACGGCGGAATAAATAATTAGGTAGGTATTTCATTTTTTGTTTTTTTTTTATATATTCCACCAGGGCTACATACATTTTTTTGCATTACTTTCTGAGTGGCCTGGTACAATTATTTATAACAAAGATAAACTATATAGACTTTCACTTTAACTGAAATTGTTATAGCATATTGATATTACCCACCCACATAGGTATTAACATGTGGATGATATCCTCATTAACTTGTACTGCAGCATAACACTTATGTGAGTTGCCTGATTTGGTGTGTAGAATCCTAAACAGTAGTTGCTGGTCTGCTGGTAATAGTTTACCCATATCTCTGTCACAGGCCCTGGATCTAGACAACATCAAGACTCACCACTGGAGGATTGAGCGATGCTCAGCAGTCACTGGTGAAAATCTGCTGGAAGGCATGAACTGGATGCTGGATGATATTGCTTCCAGGATATTTACTCTTGATTAACTACTTACTCTTACTCTAGTATACCAAGTCTATTTAATTCTAGCAGTATTTTCTTTTTGTACAACATAAATAACCTGAAAATCATTGCTCGACTTGTTTATAAATATAATAGCAAGATTGTTTTCAACTCATCAGTTCAACGTTAAGTATGCCTCCTTAAGTGCCTCTAATAGCAAATCAAAACATATAAATTATACATTATATTTGTTAATATTAATAAGTATCTCATTATTATATGGATGGAGGGAACAATGGACTGATTGATAACATTTCTTATTATTTCTTATCTTTCATGAGTTAAGTAAATTATATTCCATTCCTTAAACCTGCTTATGCTAATATAAACTGTGATTTTTTTGTAAATTATTAGTTTTACTTTTAATTATTAAACTTTTATACTGAAAACGGGAAAATGTATTCATTTTAGACTTTAAATTATCACAAAAAACAACGTATAGAAAATCAGGTCAAGACAGAGACACCTACAGAAGCTAGAGTTACATTTTGAAAAACTGAACATTGTAATTGGTGTGTAAAATTCACAATTTATTACTTATTTTACTTTACACATTTATTCTTTTTAGGGCTACACTACACCATTGTTAGGAATGATCCTCAAGTGTCTCTGCCACTGTGTTTGGGTCCATAACATCATGTTCATTTTTGGTTTCCTGTTCTCCATTCTGTTCAGTTCCTGGTGGTTGGGGTTCTTCAACAACAGGTGTCTTTGTGACCTCGGGGGTGAGATTGACTTCTACTTCCATAGTGGTAGCTTCTGTTGGGTCAGACTCAGGATGTGGTTCACTGTGGTTGATGGCAGTTACTATTTTACTGTCTCCTTTCTGTACAGCTGATTCTGTTCCTGTAAACATAATTGCTGAGCTCAAGTATACATGCAAAAAGTAAGAAATAAATATTGGTGCACAACACACAACACCATCTTGCCCCAAAGCATTGCTTGTATTATGGTGACCAGATGACAGAATATTAATATGATGTAGGTATGGTACTTTTTAACTCTCAGACACAGAACATACATTTATGTTCATCACACAGTTTGTCCTGGGGATATTGTTAGTTTATGTGGTTTCTGATACCAGTGACAAAGCACAGTGTAAAGTCAATACTTCATTATGTATAACGCACCATTATCTTCTAATTCCTTAGTGACTTCCACTGCAGTTTTCTCATTATTCTTTGAATCCTCAACCTTCACCTCCACCTCATCATGCCTGTCATCATCACTCTCGTCTTTATCCACGTCCATTGCAAACTTATCTCTTTTCTTTGCCCCATCCTCCAGCTTCACACCTTCATGGCTGTCATCCAGACTATGATGGCTACCATCATGGTTTAGACTGTCGTTGAAGGTGGGTTTATTCTCCTTAGCCCCAGGACCGCGAGGGCGCAGCACACGGTGCTCTATTCGCAGAAGCTCATCTTGTAGCTCTTCTCGTTTTTTGGACATGTATTCTGAAAAACATATATTTGATAAGTTTCTTTCTCTATACACAGCAGAAAGAAAATATTTTATAGAAGGACAGCTTGTCATAATAAAAGTCAACTAAAAAGTAAATTGAAAATAGAGTCAAAAATTTCATATTGGTTTTGGTTAACTCACCACGGTACAAAGGACCGTATTTTGCTGTAAATAATCATCACAAAACATTACAATTACAACAATATGTTATATATTCAAATAATGTTAAGTATCTTAAAATAATAAAAACCCTTCAGCATCTTAGTTAACCATTACCACAAAACCATTAAGTTTAGTTACATACTAATTAGCTAATGACTACAGCCATAATACTCTTGTGCAGGATTTGTGTAGGATAAGAAATAATAATAATATCAAACAGCATCATCTGGCCCCAAAGTAAGCAGAGCTTGTGTTATGGGAACCACAAGACTTACCTGATATACTTAAATACTTTTTTTGTAAATACATAGGTACTTATTATTATATAGAAAAACAATCACACAAAATTAAATGTAAATGCAATTAGATATGCAGGTTTGATAAAAACTGCATATTTAATTGCAAAAACAGTTCATTAATGAGCAAACTATCAAACTATCTTCTCTTCAAGTTTTCAGGCTATGTAGATACTTACTTTCATGGAAATTTCTGCTGGACATCAATTTCTCATCAGCAGCTTCATTCATCTTCTTCGGTAACCAGTAAATGTGTGGCTTTGCTTTAGTCAGGATAAAATTCCCTAAATGTTTTTGTGATGTCTCCCATCTCTCGAACTCTGCTACGCGCGCCATTTTCGCCTCCAAAGCCTTGATTGTGGCCTTCTTGTGTTCCCTCTCAGCAAAGAGTGTTTTCCGTTCTTTCTGTTCCCTTTCCTTTTCTTGACGTGCTGCCTCTTCTATTTTGCGTTCCACCTGTGCCTTCTTTTCTTCCTGAAAGTGTTACAACATATTTTAGCCAGTAAAGTTGCATAAATTACAAGTAAAACATTTATTAGCTTTAATGGCTTTAAATTAATAAGTACTTATCAACTTCTGAGCTAGACCACACGCAAACATCACAAATGCTATACCTTAGTCTGTAAGACAATTTCTTCTTGTTTAAACTTCTGCAGTGTTCCCAGCAGTGAGCCAAACATTCTTCTATTCCTAGTCCTCGCTTGCTCATCACCCCCCTGAGCGCGCAATACTGCTGCCCGGGTGGGAAGCTCTCTAGACACTGCTGAAGGCATTTTGACTTTTTTGACAACAGGCGCTGGACCAGAAACCGATATTTCATCTTCACCATCACTGTCGTTTGTTCTGGCTGATAACCTGCAAAGAGGTTTGTATAGGTATGTTTAAGGGCAACAAAATATATTATAGTCTGATGATTATAGGTACCCTGATTGATTCATGATTAGGCTACCCCAAGCGTGTAGGTACTTAGTTGAAATTTTAATATTCTAGTGCCGTGAACGAGAATTAGGCACGCAAGCGTAGGTTTTTTAGTTGATATGGTATGTATGACATAATACTTATAAAGGTAATGCCTGTATCAATAAGCCGATGCAAATCAATATCAGCCACGCAGGCCTCCCTCGTACCTGCTGAAGACTGTTTTGGTTTCTTGTTTCCGTTTGCCGTAGAGTTCATCATTTTTGCCGTGATTGTTACCCCCATCTGGGAACGAATTGCGACTACCAATACGATTTCCACCTCTCGTGTACTCTCCAGTAGGATTAAATCTACAATAGAAAACGTTAGTAAATCGATAGCGCAATAACAATAATTGGAACTCAAGGTAAATTACTAACCTTTCGTTGGGGAATCTTCCGCTGCCTGTTTGGACAATTTTTTTTATGTTTTCGTCTATTTTAAATAAACTGGTTTTTTCATTTTCTAATTGAGCACGTAATGCAGTAAAAGATAATGCCACTTCTGTCCCCATTTCGCCGTGATTTAATGTAAATAGAGTGATTTAAATTTCATTTACAGAAAGCATAATAGACCGCCATAGACTAGAGTAGACACAAACTATAGGATGCTAACGCATCAGACGGGGCACTCCCATAGACGAAATCCTGTCCAATACCTGTTCACCTTATCCCATATGACAGATAACTTTTTTATTTTGAATGAACCTTTTAGCATCAGCAAGGTATTCATTCTACCGAGTATATTTTTTTTGCTTGCTTGCATACAATTGCTTACTATTTTAAAATATTTTATTGATCTACAAAGGAAAGACCCTGATAATCATAATAAACACATTGATTATACAATTAGACATTTATTTACAGAAATATACAGAATAATACACAATAATACAAAATACAAGTCAAACAGTTGAGCTATCTAAATTGCGTAAAACAATCTATAGATAGCCAAACTGGTCCAGAAAATTTGATTATTTCACGGAAGCGGCCTTGAATTCAAGAAAGAAAGGCAATATGCCTGCATCTTATCAGGTCCTCAGCACCTCCCCACATGCAGCTGTCCTCACCAGCTCTAAGAGAAATCCCAGACTGTAATGGGATGCGGCAAGGGTGTCTACACAAGTAGCATCTCATATCAATGGCCCACCCATTTCTTAAGGGACAAGAGTCATCAGGCTTCTTACCATCATCACTTATCAGACTGTACAAGCCGAGAACAGCTGGTATGTTGATGTTGACATTTGAATTAGGTGTAATCTGCTTTGGAGTAGGTGTGAGCCAAATGTTGTAGTTTCATGGTGTGTAATCACATGATGATCACAGTACTATCTGGAAAAAAAAGAAATTTAAGCACACATAACCAAATGCAATAATGTTGAGTGTTTAACATTCTATGTTGTTTCTATTGGTGTTTCTATGTATAATATGCATGTATTTACAAATAAAGGTATAAGTAAAAAATATTGCTGGACAATGCACACAACATCATCTATTTATGGTGACAAGATGACTGATAGAATACTTATAAGAGTATATTTTTAAATACATACATTTATGATACTTTATAACACCCAGATACAGAACAAACACCTATGCTTTTCACACAATTGTTTATCTTGGGAGGGAATCAAACCCTCAACTTAGAGCACAGAAGGCTACTACCAACTGAGCTGACAGGCCAGTCGATTATGTAGTTTAACAGTCACTTGGTTCCTATAACACAAGCTCTGCTTACATTATCATTATTATTATTATAATTATTATTTAATGATTTTGGTAAGATAAGTAGGTACAATAAGTACTTACTGGTGATTATAGCAGAAGAACACCAATAGACAGACATTTCGGTAACAGCAGATTACGTTGGATAGGCATGTGCTCTCGAGTTGAAGCGAGAAATCTCTTCTAAAAATGCTTTCGACACACAATCATACTGCTTGCGAAGATCTTGAAAACTTCAGGTCTAGAAGTCTTTTATTCCAATCGAAGTCCAGTCCAAGAGTCCAATCTCTCTTTTCGGAAGCTTAAAAAAAATGACGTCCTTTCGTTTACTAGCACAGCTCACAACACAGCACTTGTACATTACTGCGAGATTAAATAACAGGTTCAGGAATTGAGAGGATAAATATAAATTACTTCCAGAATTTAAAAATCAACGTCATTTAGCTTTGAAACTACAACAGCTGTTGCTTGTTAGTTTGGTTGGTTGGTTTGTTTGGTATGATTTGATGTCGATAGCAAAATAGGAAACAAACACGCCTTGATCGGGCAGGAAAGAAGTATGAAAGAAGGGGGAGAGGAACTGTTAACTATGTTAGTACTATCGTTCTATATAGACTATATATCGGCCAGGATTTAATGTTCAATGATTGCCGGCCATGAGAGTAGAGTACATCAATCAGATTGCGACGTGAAGTTTGTTTAGTTGCGAGCTTGCTTTACTTTGCTGCCTTACTTTATTCGTTCAATCATACAATCAATCATTCGCGTAAAACAAAACGATAGACAACAAAAATAAAATTTTCCATCTGCCGGAGAGTAAAAATTTGATTTTTATCTAAGATTGAAATTCTTATTTTTATTAAATGCAACGGAAACATGCTGAGTGTATACCTAACTAAAACACGAATCAACACCATAACTTTTACTTTTTATTGTTTGGTGGTAGTAGATGGCGCTATGCATGAATTAGGTATTGCTACTCCACAACAGATGTCACTGGTAGTTAGATCAAATATATTTTGATATTTTCATTTTACTTAGGTACTAAATAAAAACTCAGGTAATCTATTTCGCATCTGCTTATGTGCCTCTGCATCCAAACATCTGCACAAGGGTTGACCTCAACGCGACCACAAATAGCTCGATTAAGATAAGGTGGCTCGAAAGCCACCTACTAAGTAAACTTTAAGCCTTACCTACAACGAATAAAGCATCGACACGAAAATAAAAAGAAGAATACTTACATAAGAGGGGCATATAAGTGAGGTATGTGCACAATGGTATATACCTAATAGAAGAACTGTGGAACATAGGTAGGTATTAAAAATTCCAATAAGTAGTACCTAGGTTATAAGTATAAGTAACCATAAGTAATACTTATAACAAAACAAAATCTTAATTTGACAAACGTAAATGCTTCACACGAGCTTGAACTAGGTCTAATCCTGTGTTTCAGGTGATAAAAGCGTAAATCTAAAAGGTAAATCTAAAGGATCTAAAAACAATCTCTTACTTATTTATTATAATATTGAAAACAATTAAATGCATAATTATATAATGTAAACAAGGTAGACCTAAGCTAAGTTGTAGTGAAAAATCAGAAAGTAAACCAACTCTAAAAACTAAATTAATTACAATTAAAATTTACACACAAATAGCAACTTCTCTGTATCATCGTAAGACATACTTTGAAGGGAATCTTTATGGATTGTCTTACAATTACTGTAATTAAGAGCATAGACCAGCGCATTCAGTCTATTATTGAGAAGCGGACCAAGGATCATTAAAATTTAGATGTAAAAGCATGTTTAGAGCCTGTTTGTTGAGGGCAAACTATATCCTTCCGTCTTTTGTTAGTAAGTGCAGTGCTATATTATGGATGGGTAAGTTAAATTTGATTGACATAGAGCAAAATAAACTGGTCTTATAATTTTTTGATCTGCAAAGTACCTATGTTAATAGGTACGGTGCGTTGAAGATTGCTCTGTCCATATCATTGAATAGCCAATAGATTTAAACAAAAATTTGGCTACTCTGCTATTATAAGATACACCCCTACTATCTTCACCACAGAATATCTTACAGTAGTATTCACATTAATCTTCTTGTGGCTGTCGTCGCTCGCCAGACAGCACCCACATAGTTTATCAGTTTAATTTCACGCATGCCTTAGCCGTGGCGGACGGACAGACGGACGAACTCCTACACACACTACTTTCCCAACAGCGGAATGTCTCTACCTCAGGTGTACCTACTTACTATATAATTAGCTGTGTAGGTAACTGCTATTATAAGAAACCCGAGCCGTCCCGTTTCCATTAGTTTATTCAGTCGGTCTACCTTTCATCGTCCATAAATACAGCCTGTGGTTGGCACTACATACGTGAAATTAGTACCTAACCGTTAGAAGTAAAGACTGCCAACTTATTTTACCTAATACTTGCATTGCATTACACTATATCCAGTGACTCACAGTACATGGTGGACAATCAGCCCACCTATATAACCTAATTAACAAGAATTTAACTATTTACCCAATGCAAAGTTATAACTGTAAAAAAGCTATAACTGAATGGATAAAAACAAAAAACTACGAAGAAACTGAAGCATTTTTGCAAATTTTAGGTTGAATTCATATCGTCTACAACAGTTTATTAGAAATATAATTAAGCAGCTTCTATTCTACAAAAATGTACCTACATAAACTTATGATTAAAATAAAATCAAATCAAATAACACAATAGATTAAATAGATTGGAGGCATTTCACATGGCATACAATCATATCAATCAAGCACTCAAGCACATTTCCAAATTCACAAACAATCTCACCCTCTCACAAATATACACACCCTTGCTGCAAATCACTTTTTCCTTATATTAATGTATTAAACTCTCATATACGCACACTTAACATCCCGAAAATCACATATAATATAACGCACACACACACATACACACACAACATAACATACATTCAGACACTTACTTATACACAACATTCCTCGCAGATATACATAATACCTACCTATCTGTACTGAAATTTTAACATACAAATCTTTAATTTAATTACTTTGTTAACCTTTTTATAAGTGGGTATTTACATATTTATTATTTTCGCTCCATTGCACCTGACCTAGTTACCTACTTATTCCTTGATGCCATTCCTATCATTATGCAATGCTCATGATGTAATAGGGGAGCAGGGGGGAATTGGAGCCTACTAAGGTAAAAGTTCAATAAAAGGCAAATTTATTAATACTTTAGGATTTTTATATTAGAAACTAAAGCCTTATTTAATTGACTATCATTTAATCACAGCGTCAACGTTACCTTATTAGGCATTTGACCACAAATAAACTTTTTACAAAAAAACAGAATCGCTCCCATTACCCGACTTTGCGGGAAATGAGAGCCTATAAATTCCCATATGTGTAATGGGAGCTAGTTGATTATTAAGTCAGTCTCAAAAAAATCTATATATATATAATATATAAGTCAGTCTGAAATCTCACTTATTAACATAAACTTAACCGTATATTAATTAACTTTAAGGATCAAAGCAGAACATGCAATGTAACCGGGCTGTCAGAATCAGAGCATTCTGTATGAGCCCATTTACCGCAACGTCTGCAACGGTATCAAATTTCGTTACTTTTTCCTGTGTTACAACAAATAGCATACAATGTCTCTTCTTCTGAATATTCTGACTCATCGTCGCAAAGATTCTCAACGCCTTCTTCTTCAGACGTGTCAGTTTCACCTCTAAAAAGTTTATTTTTTATTCTTTTTACTTTTTCTTTTTTGTTGGTTGTCTTCTTTTGTTTTTTTAATTTTTTCTACGTTGCATTTTCTTTCTTTATTGCTGGTTTCTCCCTTCTTCTATGGATTGGTTAGTCTTAGTTTTAATTTTTTTCTTTAAGCGTTTCTTCTTCGCTTCGTTAAATCGATCTGCGAAACCATCTTTTCAGCCATGGCGTAACATGTCTTACAAAACTGAGCCCTCGTCAGTCCGTAAAAAATATTTGACATCTTATGTAGATGATCAGCCAGAATGGCTTCTTGTTTCTCAGTGAACACAGAGGGCCTTTCTGGCTTTTTGGAGGACATTTGTAGGTAGCATTGCTAGATCGAGCTAATCTAAACCTCTTATTCATGGTGCTGTAGGGTATTCCAATCTCTTTTGATTGACCTTGTATACGGATGTATCGTCACGCCGAAGATTTTTGACAGCTTTTTCTAAGGTTTCAACAGTCCAAATAGCTTCCGTAGTGGTGCGTTCTCTTTTTCTTGGCATTTTGGCATATGAAAAAAAAAACATATTAAATTGCTTATGGGGTAATTAGAGCTACAAAGGGGTAATCAGAGCCTAATAAGCTCTGATTACCCGAATACCAACATCTTCAAATTGAATAAAATTATATTCTAAATCTAGCTTGTAATTAAATCATACGCACAGATACTCAAAATTGATAACATTAGCTATAAAATAAAACAGGTTTGATTGTAACAAATATATAACTTCACACTTACCTGGCCGTTGAAATTTCGTATTTTTTGTAAGCGTGGAGCAAAAAATCGAAAAGGGTCCGTAGTCACATGACGCGTGGCACTGTTGAGCTTAGTACGGCAGGGGAACACTGCCACAGTATGACGAAGAAGCCTTATTGGCAACCGAGTGACTACGAGCTATAGTTTTGTCTCTAGTCGCACCGCTCCCATTACCCGCTGGCTCCCATTACCCCCTCCTCCCCTACCTATCTACCCACATTTTATTTTTATTTTTATTTTCTTTAATTATTTTTAATTCTTAATTTTGTTTAAAGGCACTAAGCATGTACGTATTTACTTTGTAATCTTTAATTGCCTACGTACCTAAACTGTAACTGTACCTAACATAAGATATGGAAGAGCGAGACCATCTAACACAAGTATATTTCTACTTAAAAGATGGTCTCAACACTTATGAAATTGTTAAAAACTGTTACAGAAATAAAAACATTTTGTATTTTGTATTTGTACATGGTCGCGTTGTAATGTAAGGGCATTTTAGCGGCATGTTGTGCTGTCATGTCGGCAACTCGTCAGTCGCGGCATTTATCAAGGGGCCTGCCGTCTGTCCATCACGCGATGGCACCGGATCAGAGAGGGTTTATTAACACTGCATAAATATTGGCGCACTGCTGCTGTCGTGTTACACGAACAGACAGACAGGTCGTCCCGACACAAGTTTATTTCTGCTCGAGACAATGTAATGAAATTAAATGTTTAATATATATTAATTATTTATTTTTCTACCTATCAACAGAAGGTATCTTGGAATGACATAGGCCCAGATTGGCTTCAGTACCTGCCTACCTAGTTGCTATTTTATTCGAGCTTTAGTAAGAACTTATCTACTTACACTACACTGTAGTTTGACTGTCTTTCTACTACCTACTAGATACTACTTTCGTATAAGTCAATGGTTAACTATGTATCTCTCTCTGTCTACTGAAATGAAATGAAAATCTTTGTGAAACTGGAGGTATGCTAATCCTATAAATAAAACTACTCTGTGATGCTTATGCTTCAAACGGTAGTCTCTCAAAGTCCCACTAGTTATCAAGCGAGAGTGTTTCCATGTAAATTCTCGCGGTCGTTACTTTTCGGAGTTATAGAAAGTCGGAGTTGTTAGGTATTTCTAGATGTGCCGGTTTCCTTACTATGTACTATGTATGTGTTGCCACTGACACTAGGGGTCGGATCCCAAGTTGACCGTCGGATAATAATTACGACCTTGTCTTAATGTTCTCCTCTAAATATTTAATGATAATTAGTAGGTGTAGGTAGGTAGCTAAGTACCTAACCAACCATAACGGTCATTATGATAGTCGCTGGGGCTTTAATTCTAGGTACGGCTGCACGGTCATACCTACGAAGGTAGGTAGGTAAATTTATCTCATTCACAACATTTTTGAGCAAACTTTGAATATATCAAATAATTCCTCACAAGTCCTCGACTCGTTCTTATTTAGGTAAGTAAATATTTGTACAATGAAATCTGTTGGAGGACGACCGCCCGCGTCAGAAAACAGCTAATTTCCATCCGAGCGGACATCCTCGCTGCGTCAGCTGGCTGGAGTCGTCAGACTACCGGCGACCACTCGCCAACTGATACAAAATAACATGTTTCAATAGTTACATCACGAATTGTCAAGTCCGCGTCCGGCTAAAACCTCTTTTGACTTTTTTGATAATGCTGGACATTTCACACAGCATCGTCCAGTTCAAACATTGAGGCTAGACAAGCTCTGTCTGCAGTACCTAAGCAAAGTGTTATGAGAATCACATAACTGATATAGGTACATACTACTTATATATATATTTTGTAAATGCATAAATATTATACATACACGCAAACCTGTGACAAATATTTGCAGATCATATCTAGAGCCTTTGTCAGCCTTTGTTTTTGAAGAATATATCTAGAGCCTTTGTCAGTTTTTTTTAAGTGATCGCAACTCATTTATGTATCTGATATTTGAGGTATCTACTACCGCTACCGAAGTCTGTGCAATGTCGCAAAAAATATGTTTTATGATATTTATTTACAGAAATAATTATAAAAATGTACAGAATAATATACAATAATATAAAATACACGTGAAACAGTTGAGCTATCTAACGACCGTTTAAAATGATATTTAATAGATATTAATTTTACGATATAAATCTCTTTGTTTTCCGACTTTTGGTGTACCTATTACTGGGTACATACCTATTGTAACAGAACAATCAACAGTTACTACGTGGGTACAGTCGGTTGAAAAAATCAATTAGCTGAAATGTTGGGACGAGCTAAATCCGCCCGCGGCGGCCGAGCGTTCACGCGTGCATGAAAAATGGCTCGAACGAGTGTTGGGACAGACGGGCGTGGAACTATCACAGAATCATTTCAAAACGAGAGAATTTCATGATCAAAGACACACATTTTCTTTATTCTTTCTTTGCTAAATAAACTCGTAATTTTGTTAAAACTCTTGATTCGAGTAGTAGTAGGCATTCTTCATCTTATCGTGGCACTAGTTAATTCTAACCAGTGTGGGGAAAGGATTAAAGGTCGCCTCAAAGGCTCCTTGTGTGCACTTGGCACCAGTCTTCACCTCGATTTTTTTCTTCACCGTTTGAGAGTATTGAGTACCTACTGGTATAGCGCATATATTTTTATCGACTGAAAAACCCATTAGTGCACAACTGTATTCGAACCCACGACTTTTCGAAACGGAACAAGTGGTACGGCGGGGTACCACATGACCACCAGTGATCTCGTAGTAGGAATTCATTATATACAAGCACGGAGCCCATATTATAGTATGACAAGTAGTCAAGTTGCACACTGATTATGATACCTAGTCTTATGCCCGTAAGATCTAGGCTATGCTACTTCGAAGTCGGTAATGAGTTGCACTGGCTTTACAAAGCATCTTGAGCAGATAGACGATACGATGTGTTAACATTGCAATCGGTATTTGCGGAGCTAGGATCCATTTGGCAGCAACCGTTAATTATTTTTAGTAAGCATGTTTAGGTTTATCGACGACCTCTGTGACGCAGTTGGCCAAGGCCCGGCCGAGAAGCAGATGGTTGCGGGTTCGATTCCCGCCGCGGGACAAATGTTTGTATGAATGAAGTATTTGTCTCGGGTCTGGGTATTTCTAATATGTATTCTGGGTGTATAATAAGTATGTATTTACTAAAAAAAGTATATAAGTATATAAGTAGTATATCAGTCATTTGGTACCCATAATACAAGCTCTGCTTACTTGGCCAGATGACGTTGTGTAAAATGTCCGGGATTATTTATTTATTTATTGTATTTTTATCTGTTCGACTATTGTAATGTGTTGTTGGCAATAAAATCTTATTCAATTCAATTCAATTCTAAAGCATTCTACCTGATACTGCAGTATAATGCTCATTAAAAGAGTTCTGTCTGTGACTGTACTCAACGATTTTATACCAACGTTGTTTCCTTTGTTTGTGTTGCTCATTAATTTTGTCTCCTCGCCTCACCCTCAGATGCCGTGTGATGTACTGCTTCCAGCGGAACGGAACGGAACGGAACGGAACGGAAGGTGCTGGAACAGCTTGAACAGGGAACTTGATTTCGTTGTGTCAACTATTATTTTTCGTTATTATTTACGTAAGTTGCTTAATAAGTGGAAGGATTATAAAGGTCGTTCTTTGTGGATTCTGTTGGGAGCTTGGGAGCTACAATAACCACAAATAATGTTAATGCACACTATTCAAAGTGAATAGTCTGACCGGTTTTCAAATCTTTCGTGAGTTGTACCTACTGTACATTTTGAACCGTGAACGTTTCTAAGGTCATGGGTTCGAATCCGGTCGTACCTACAACAATTTTTTAGAGAATTAAATGAAATAACTAGAGACGCTATAAAAGGAAGACCGCGGATTAAGCTCAGGCTCTGATGACGATTCTCTAAATGAAACGAAATAGTATCAATGCCTCCATTGACAATATAATTAGTACCTATGTAAAACCCATGTATATCAAAATTGACTTCTTTGATGTTGAGTTTTATAGCAGGGCACGAACAGAATCACTATAAAAAAATACCAGAGTGTCGTGGAACATTCGGTTGGAACAAAGTTCCTATCGTAGTACACACGAGTATATTATTATAAACGTATTAAATTATTGATTAACAAATACAAATTAATAAATTACTAACGTCTGAAAGCAATCAAATGAAACGCAGAAATAACTAATGAATTGAAGGAATGGTAGGATATTTCGTAATTAATCTATGTTTCATTCATTTCATCTAATTCATTCATTCGTGTCACCCTATGGATAGCTGTCTACACTAAAGAAAGGGTCGTGACGGAAATTTGTGACAAAAAAATCATACACTTTAAGGGTAAGGAACTTCGTTCCAAATATTACAGTCTGATACTTGAAACCATGACTATAGGATCGATCTTTTTGATAAGTTTCCTGTAGTACATACCTGGTTCGTGAAGTGTTCTTGCATGGCTGGTTGGTCTACCTACCTATCTATCGAGCAATGAATCTTTATTCGTGTCGCGCAGCCACGCCGCCGTCATTTGCACAAACAAATAGAACAGCATGTTGTTCTGTCTGTGTGTCACTCCGCACGACGTATTTGGCGGAACCGCGGCGCGCATCGCCCTAAACCGCTTGCTCTGATTAATTGCGACGCTCATTACAAATAGGAGCGAGATCTTGTTTTTTACTTTATGCTACGGAATTCTAAAATATAGAAAATGCGCGACTAAACGTTGTTTTCATTAGTGGAACGTGCGGTGGAAAGTTCCAGCGAAACGGACGGTATTTTTGATACAACTCTACCGAAACGAATTGAATAAATCTCGATGGGAGTTTATGTAAACGCGAGTTAAATGATGCCATTAGACATACACTTTTGAGAATAGTTTGAGCGAATCTGTATTTTAATGATTTAGCTGAGTCTCCCTCACTGAGTTGTGGTATTTGGCATCATTGTACGATTCGTTTCCTGTCTGTTGTTGTGTTGAATTGTTTAGGTACCTACGTCGGTGCAGGAAGCAACAAGTAAAAAATAATGAAAAACTATTTCTTTGTCCTCTTAGCGTGACATTTCGAACCAGTGCGGTGAAAGTATGTACGTATGTAAAGTGCGTCTTTAAAACTTTGTTTAGTGCACTTGCTATATATTTTTATGCCAAGTGCACTAAACAAAGTTATCGTTCTCAATTGGTTCGGGAGTCACATCAAATAATAAAGTCAATGTCATTAATGTTTCTGCCAGGCTATTCAACGTTGCCAGCCTTTTGGGCACAGCCTGCGGTCGGTGAACTGAACTCTGTTTTGTACCTCAGTTCAGTGCATAGACATTTATTCTCAAAAAAGACTAGAATCACTTACATGAGAACTAATGTAACATAAAATAATAAATAGTACCTACAGGTAAAAGTCACATCGTCTATATCATCGTGGTAATTATCTTTTTACGGCTAGAAAATACAGTTTTAAATAATTTTGCATAAGACCTACTCGAAGGCTAGTTTTTTAATTATTTTTACACATTTATTATTCTGTACATTTAATTATATCTGATTATATTCTTCATTTCATAATAAATTTAGTACACAGGTACGTTGCAAGTTTATACAAATTAAAAATGTATTTTAAAAAAAAATGTATATAAGTGGTATATCAGTCATGTGGTGTCCATAACACAAGCTCTGCTTACTTTAGGGCCAGATGATGCTGTATGAAATGTCTGAGATTTTTTCATATTTATTGAATGTATACCCTACAAGCTATTGAATATGTACGTAGATAGGTACTGTCAATGATAGTTAATCTCCCTCTATAATAAGAAATCCTCTTAGAAAGAGAAAGAGCACTGGTGATCTAGTGGAAGTGGTCCCTTTCTATCGTGGGTCGTGGGTTCAAATCCAGACGTGCACCAATGGATTTTTCTGTCAAAAAATGTGTATGCGCTATACCCTCAAACAGTGAAGGGAAATATCGTGAGAAACATGTCCACGAAAGGAGCTTCTGAGGCGCACATTAATCCGTTCACCACACTATTTCGGAACAACTAATGACATGATAAAAAATAAGGAAGAAAGTAAGAAAAATTATAAACACTAAACCAATCAGCTATCAACGGTTCATTACGTAGCGTGGAGTCGTAGCTGTAGCATCGCGTAGCCGAGTGTAGCAGCAGCGTAGAGGCACGGGCCGCTACACACGGCTGCGCCACACCGAGCTCCACGGCACGCTGCGCCACGCCGCGCTACATGTGGCAGTAACAAGGTGTGTCGCGCGCCGGCAATGGCCTGCGTCGGACCGCGGCGGCCATACTAACTCTACACTACTCTTGGAAAATACACTACTAACTTTATATTATTCTAGCACGTTTCAGTACTAGCTTTTAGATATTCTGTGTGCAAAAGTGATTGTTTAATCTATGAGGCGCGGATCAGAGGATCTAATTAGACGTGCGAATAGACGAGTTCAATGTCTAGTCTATTTATTTCTTAACTTGTCATCGAGACGTCACTCAGATGACATGTGTAATGAGTGTGCCAAAATGTACCTAAATGGTATACAATTGCACATTACTCGGGTAAACAGATACCGACTATACTAGTATTATTAGCTATATTATGGTATATACCTATCCTTCTTCATGGTGCGATGACAGTCTTGTAAAAATTGCAGCGCTTTGACGAAGTGATGGGTACTTAAGTTTTATCCAAACGAGACCCAAACTGACATCAACATACAGCCGTACTGCATTATGAACATTTAGGCTATGTAACCAAAGGATGGATGTGTGGCATGAAGTTTCGCACAAACCCCTTCTATAATAAATAATGATAATCTATGATAATTAATACAATTATTATTCTTATTATAATGTCTGCTGAGTTATCTAATTTCAACAAGATTAGCTTTTGGCAAACCCCGCGTTGTACGTTCATGGCAATTCATCAAATGATTCGCGCTCATAAATCAAATTGGGCAAACTGTCTGCATTTAGTTATTTATGAATGGTTCCAAGAGTTCCAACTACCACAGTTTCAGTGATAGTAACATGTGGACGTAGTAACTGTGGTGTATTCTATGTGCGCGAGATGAAAGCGCGCTTCCTCGAACGTACGCTCGAGCGAGCGCGATGTCGCGCGTCGCTGCACGCTGTGTGCCACAGGCTTTAGGTTGTTTTTCTATTATGGTATTTCCACTAGAGACTGCATTTTCTAAATCTGTACTTACTGAAATCACTGTACTCTGAGGCGCAATTTAATCCTTTCACCACACTGGTTCGAAATAACTAGTAGCACAAGATAAGAAGATACTTAAGCGCGCATTCAAACTTCGTCTTCTTCGTTAATGTCGTGTGTTATAGTGATGACAATTTTGTTTAAGACAAGCGAATACCTACCTACCTATTATGTATAATCCTTACTATATTATATATTTATATATTATATATCCTTACTTAATATTATAAATGCGAAAGTAACTCTGTTTTTCTGTCTCGCTTTCACGCCAAAACTACTGAACCGATTTAAATGAAATTTGGTACACAGATAGTCTAAATATCGAGAAGCAGAAAAACTCATATATCATGGTAAATATCCCGTTTTGAGTGAAAATTACAGATAGTCTAAAGCCTGAGAAAGGACGTAGGCTACTTTTTAATTGGAATAAAGTGTTGTAAAGGGTTAAAAAAAGAGATGAAAGGTTGTATGAAAGTATTGTCATTTTCAGAACTAGAAGCAAAACATTTTAGGCTGTTGATCCTTACTATAATATTATAAATGTGAAAGTAACTCTGTCTGTTACGTTTTCACGTCTAAACCACTGAACCGATTTTGATGAATTTTGGTTTAGGGATAGATGGGACCACTAATCGGGTGTGAATAATTAGAATAAAAGTTTTGTATTTCTTTGTGATGCGAGATACAATCCGTATAATAATTTTATATGAATGGTCGCCAATATATATAACATAACAAATTACGACTTTGTCACGTCTTACTTATATTAAAGATTATTGTATTCTTCTTCTTCTTAGTTAGTGTCATGTGTCAAAATCATGTTAATTTTGTCAGTGTCAAATGTTTAGATTGTTTATAGTAATTGCTGTTAAACGTTGAGGAGTTCCATCCTCTGTCTTTCGGCCCCATCATCAGATCGAAGCCAGACCTTCATTAAATAGTAGGTAGTGCTTTAAAATACTTAATGAAAAAAATTAACAATCGCACTAGTCGCCACTACGATTTTCGAAGGTTCCCATCGGTTTCTCTATGACGCCATCATCAGCTCCTGGTTTGCGTATCATGGTACCACTCTTGGGATATCTCCTTTCCAACAAAAAAAGAATCATCAAAATTGGATCATAAACGACGAAGTTATCCGCGAACAAACATGACAAAAATATATATACTTACGGTCGAATAGAGAAACTTCCTTTTTTGAAGTCGGTTAAATGGTCACAAAGTAGATTTCAAAGTGTTTATTTAAAAAAAAAGTCAAATAAAAAACGCGAGGAAAATACAAAGCAACATAGCACTTGTTTATTTGACAAGATACAACAATACAACAATACAACAATAATCCAACTCAAACTTACGCCATACGCAGTTTACTTTGTACTAGCTGCTGCCAGCGGCTTCACACGTTGTATTTACATATAAGTAAATGTCCGTCCCCAAGATACAATCTATCACCTTGATAAATTTCATCAAGATCCGTTCAGCCGTGAAAAGGTAATAAACAAACAGACAGACACAAATAAACAGAAAATATGGATGAGCTGCAACCAAACTCTGGTGTTGGAGATTTTAGGCCGCTCAGGGTATCCGTTAGGGGCTACGACTGACATCGAGAGAACCTCTGACCTCGGACTCTGAAACGTTTTAGAAAGTGGTAGCAATAAATGAGAAAAATTCGACGTTAGGTAGGTATAGGTCAAGAGAGAATAGAATGATAAAAAAATATTCTTATTTAAAGGATGAACCCTCCGACATTAACGACGCCGGAGGTACTACAGCTTCTATGTCTTAACTGTAACTAATGTTAGCTCCTTACATGTGACATTGGGGTTTTGTTGAACTGGCCACTTTGATCCCAAATATCTGACTTTTGGTTAGGAACAAAAATTTATTAAAACTTTGGTTTGTCTTGTGTTACGAATATAGTTGTTAATTTATTACCGCGCCATTTGATTTTTGTAGCATCGTTCTGTTCACAATATGTAAAACCTAAAATAACGCGGTATTTACGAATACGAGATCCACCGTAACACTGCCGAAACAGCTTGAAGGATTATCATTGTGTATGGGGAAGCAACTGTAAAAGAAAACACGGTACGGTTTTGGTTCCAACGTTTTAATTCTGCAAGTTTTGACATACGGAACAAACCCCGTGGACTCCAAGTGACAATGAGAAATGACAAGTGATCGTGGAAGCGGAAACATCGCAAACCACGTCAGAGTTAGCGGCAGGTGTGAGTGGTAAAATAACTATAGGTCATTTACTTTGAAACAAATTGAAAAAGTTGAATAACTCAAGTAATAAACTCAAAACTACGATGATCTTTCAAAAATAATTCCCAGATAGCTACTTCAGCAAGTAGCATGGGCTGTTTTTCGTATTAAAATTAAATTTTACTAAAATTGCTATAATGTAACCAGCTAGTTTATCATAAGCGCGCCTTTGTCATAATAGGTATCCATCTCGACATATGAAAACTGTCATTTGGTAACAGCCAGCAGCACAACATTTCCTACATTCTCTTCGCAGTAACCCGAGCAATCTCTGAATGTACCCGACGGCGTCTCAGACTATAACAAGCGGCATGTGTGACAGCTGTCATTTCTCTGTCACACCACGTGCGTAGAATAACACACAGTTTGTATGTGATTCGGGAGCTTTGAAATAGGATACAAGAATATGTTTATTTGTACTGAAGCTGTAAAAAACTAAGTAGTACAAAAAGGATGTCGCTCCCTTTCTTTCTCACGGTTCGTTCTTTCGGTGGTGCTGGGCGGGAACTGGGGTAGGGCAGGCAGGTTTATTGACATAATCCCTAATACTTAGTGCAACACTACTAATATTGTACTTAAATGGGAAAAATAGAGTCGATGTTTATTTGTAAAATACTTACTCAATTATGCAATAATAGCTGAAGTGGCACTTGAACTGATACAGATATAAATTAACATATAGGCTCAGACCGAGTAAATATATAGACGCCTCGCCGCTGTCAACCATACTGAAGCCATAAAACCGTGCAAAAATAAAACACTATGAAAGACGGTGGAGAGTGCGATGAAAACTAAAAAAAGTTTCACGGAATCACTTTTCACTTGTAAGCATTTCAAATAACACCTTTTTAGGTAAACATAAATTGTAAGTTTTTATCTTATTTGAAACACAAAACCTCATCGAACACACTTGCCAAAAAGTGCGTTGGTTTCCAGAATATCATTTAAATTTCCCTAGTCAAAGATATTATGTAATTTTATTCTGATATAAAATACAATTCCTATTATTATAAATTCCCAAGCAGCTACAGTGAAACAAAATAAAATGTATCACTGCCATAAGAAACAGCCTAAATAATCCACAATGGCTATCATCGAAAACAAACGTGTTTTGTTCAAATCATTATGAAGGCGTAGACTTGTACAGAACTAGTCGTGGCCTTTATATGATCAAAAGCGAGTATACGTTATCGAATATCCGAAAAAGCGGGTTTAAAATAATGACCTCTAAATAGCTCAATAGATGACGATGAAATAAACAAACATAACCGAAATGCTGGGCATTCATTATAATTATAATACGCGATAAATACCCGTTAACTACTAAAGCAATATAAACCCTGATCGTGAGAGTTACAAAAAAATACACCGTTATTAGTTGCGCAATACATTATTGCACAATAATTGGAGTAGTGCACTACATAATAATTGACCACAATATTTTCCTAATTTATATATATTTACCCTTATCCCACTGCGCCAGAGTTTAAAACATGCTACAGATAGGTCAACTGATCCAGATCACAGAAGGCAGCATCCTCAAGACACTGGTGACATTGGTAGGTATGTTGAGAGGTAATGCTTATACGTTGGACAAGAAGAAACCAGCTCTTGTGTCACATCGTTTTTTTTTGAAATTTCTGTGATCTTTCTTGTTTCTACCAGACACCGTGAAATAATACATAAACATCGGTGGAGAGTGCACACAGCACCATATAGCCCCAAACTAAGCATAGCTTGTATTATGGTGACCAGCGGGGCGATTAGGTACGTAATTCTGATACTATCAAAACATTGATACTAACAGCTTTCAGTAAGAAACTAATGATGAATTGGTATTACGAAAGGATGGTGTCGATTGTTACACATTGTCATTTATGAATAGATCTATTAAATTAAATAATGTAATCTATTAAATAATGCCTATTGCTAATCAAAACTGATACACACTGATTGTATCAAGAGCTCATAATCGCCATGCTGATGACTGACAGAATACTTATATTATTTCTAAATATATACATAATGATACTTTATAGCACCTAGACACAGAACAAACACCATGAGTTCATCACACAAATAAACAATAACGTAACGGTCTTATTCATGGCCGACAATCATTGAACTTTAAATCCTGGCCGATTTATAGCCTATAGAGAACGACAGTACTAACATAGTTAACAGTTCCTCTCCCCCTTCTTTCATACTTCTTTCCTGCCCGATCAAGGCATGTTTGTTTCCTATTTTGCTAGCGACATCAAATCAATCCAAACAAACCAACCAAACTAACAAGCAACAGCTGTTGTAATTTCAAAGTTAAATGACGTTGATTTTTAAATTCTGTAAGTAATTTATATTTATCCTCTCAATTCCTGAACCTGTAATTTAATCTCGCAGTAATGTACAAGTGCTGTGTTGTGAGCTGTGCTAGTAAACAAAAGGACGTCAGTTTTTTTATGCTTTCGAAAAGAGAGATTGGACTCTTGGACTGGACTTCGATTGGATTAAAAGACTTCTGGACCTGAAGTTTTCAAGATCTTCGCAAGCAGTATGATTGTGTGTCGAAGGCATTTTTAGAAGAGATTTCTCGCTTCAACTCGAGAGCACATGCCCATCCAACATAATCTGCTGCTACCGAAATGTCTGTCTAAAGTGTGGTGTTCTTCACCACACTTGTTAGAAATAACTAGTGACACGATAAGAAGAAGAACCATTTTCGAAAGGCAAACCGAAAAAACAACAAAGGAATAAATCCAAACAACGGATATTGTTGACTTTTGTTTGATTGATTTCATTTTGAGGTTATGTTTAGTACCAAAGATTCAAAGATAAACTAGGGGTCTCGATGGTTTATCTTTAGTACCATATTTATATGTTACAGTATCTAGAGAAAAACTTCGTTTTGTAATAAGCTTTGGATTAGACCCTGGTTTATCAGCAGGTTTAAACCTAGACTATCTTTAGTCTTTGTTTTGGAATAAGGCCGTAAGTATCGACTTTATCAATTAGGTACTAGCGACATGCCCCGGCTTCGCACGGGTACAATGTAAACCTTGATTATGAAACTATTTGGATAAGGATTAATATCTCGATTGTACTCCTGTTTTGATTGAATAATTTAAACAAAAGACAAAATTGTGACTTAACTATAACAGTGAGACATACCTATTATTCTCGCGGACTTTTTTGTAGGTAATTTTGAGTGTTTTCGCAGCGCTCGATTAATAATGACATCGCTCGACTACTTCTGTGGCGCAGTGGGCTGCGACGCAAAAGGGTGCGGGTTAGATTAATCGCAGCGGGACAAATGTTTGTATGATCTGCTAGTATTTGTCTCGGGTCTGGGTTTTTCTATGTATAATATGAATGTATTTATAAAAAAAAGTATATAAGTAGTAGGTATAATCAGTCATGCATGTGGTACCCATAACACAAGCTCTGCTTACTTTGGGGCCAGATGATGCTGAGTGAAATGTCCGGCATTATTTATTTATATAACTAAGTAGGTATACATTTTTTATACCTTGAGTTAAATTTTTGCAATTATCTTAACATAAAATTAAGGATTTATATAGGTATATATTTATTAATAAAGTACAGTCCGTGCTTCTCACTGATAATGTGGCTTTCTAGTGAAATGATTTTTAATATCGGTTTAGTATTTAGGTATTGAGTTAATCTATTACAAATTATTTTTCTCTCTTTATAATAGGTATTAGTAGAGATCATCCATTGCATTCCACATAGCCGAGCGGATACCAAACGTATGCGCAGACGTACGCAAACGAATTGATGATCCAATTATCGCGATTATCGCTTACAGCGCGCTTTAATTAAACCGACTAATTAAAGAACGCGATAACCGACGATGCCGCTTCCGTTGTCTCAACGCCCTTTCTACTTCACAAACGAAACTCTACCTTACAACCATCGCACAAGCATCAATATTCTAACCAACAAAATTCGTTGAGCTTTTCAACTCACGTGCAAGCGCAAAAGTATTGTAATTTGTGAGTGGTAAGGTTGTGTTTTGAATGTGAGGGGTTGGTAAAGAGTAGGGTAGGCGGCACTATTACGAGTTGCAGTGGTGCGGAACGCCCGCCGGCTGAGATCTAAAGCGCATGCGCAGTTGGGAAGTGTCACCACAGATTCCACAACAGTTAGTACTCCAACAGCCACAGAATACGCGGCAGGTAGTATAGAAGTATTTTGGTCCGTTTGGGCACTGAGCTCGTCTTGTTCGACAAATATTAATGACACGAGGAGGTACTGTCTTTGATTTTGTGCGAGGGTTTTATTATAACACTGGGAGGGAAATAATGTTTTATTAGGTAGAGCAACAAATGTTTATTTATAAACTTCACACGTTTTGTATCTACAAAAAAGTAACTATATTCTTCCCCAAGATACAATATATTTTCTTATGGATTATGGATTGCATTTTATTTTATCTCACTCGACACTTTTATTTTTAACATTTAGCAATATCTGCACTCCTGCACTTATTTTCGTTACATAGGTAGGTACACGTAGCTGTGAAAACATAGATTTTACGTAACTAAGTAGGTACCTAAATATTTTTTTCTTTCAACTACGTAGTAATGTACTACAAAACCAATCACTAAGAACGTATTTTTTGCTTAGAACCAAAACAGTGCAGAAATGTTATATGAAATCTCATTATTGCACTGTTTTTAGGGTTCCGTAGCCAAATGGCAAAAAACGGAACCCTTATGGATTCGTCATGTCTGTCTGTCTGTCTGTCTGACTGTCTGACCGTCCGTATGTCACAGCCACTTTTTTCCGAAACTATAGGAACTATACTGTTGAAACTTAGTAAGTAGATGTATTCTGTGAAACGCATTAAGATTTTCACACAAAAATAGAAAAAAAAACAATAAATTTGGGGGGGTCAAAAACAATAAATACTTAGAAACTCAAAAATTTTTTTTCAAAAAATCCATACGTGTGGTATTTATGGATAGGTCTTCAAAAATGATGTAAACATTTTTTGATTAAGGTTTCTAATATCATTTTTTTCTAAACTGAATAGTTTGCGCGAGAGACACTTCCAAAGTGGTAAAATGTGTGTCCCCCTCCCCCCCTGTAACTTCTAAAATAAGAGAATGATAAAACTAAAAAATATATATGATGTGCATTACCATGCAAACTTCCACCGAAAATTGGTTTAAACGAGATCTAGTAAGTAGTTTTTTTATTACGACATAAGTCAAGTCGTAACGCAATTTATGACAACCGCAATTTACCTTTCATTCAATCAACTCAAAAATATAAAAATAAAAAAATAAACATTTAATTTCATAAACATAAACCTTATGCATAAACCGTGAACCATTATTTTCTAATAATAAATCTGTAATAGGTGGCTAAGTAAATAATAATTATAATTCTGTCGGGGCGTGGCTTGATCGGTATCGCCCAGATGTACAAACAAAACTTTCATGGAGTTCATTAACAAAAATGTTTTTTGCAACAACAATATGCCAACATTACTTTTTGGAGACTTCAACGAAGATTGTTTAGAAGACAATTGTATAATGTCATCCATGCAGAACGCTGGACACAGGACGTTATTACCACCTTGTCCAACTACGCGAGGAGGAACACAAATTGATAATATTTTTGGAAATATTTCTTGTCAAACTGGAATATATATTAGCTTGTTTAGCTATCACAAGCCTATATGGGATCGCATATAGTTAGATCTAAATCCCATCATTTAGGTACCTAATTATAATGTTTACTTATCAACAAATTAATTTAAAAAAAATACGCTATTATTAAAACATCGATCAAAGTTACAACGAACAACAAGAACTTTTATATTATGTTACTTGCTGCTACGGAACCCTTCATGGGCGAGTCCGACTCGCACTTGGCCGCTTTTATTTTATTTACTTTTTATTTAGATATAAATATACCACAGAGGTTTAATATAAAACGTTTGCATTAGATCAAAAAGATACTGGCTGATAATAAAAATCGACAGAATAAAACCGACTTGGTGAAGAAAAAACAAATATCGCACATTTTGTACCATTGTAAAACTTTGATTCTTTATATTTTTAGTTTGAGTAGGTATATTTTATTACAGTGGGTAGATTGGTAGTTGAAAGAAAAGTAAATTACGCACCTTGCTTCGCAAAGAGAGTAATGAATGCAGTCGTGTTAATTCAGTGCCCGAGCTCGTGCATTAACAACTCACCTAGCGCTCGGTGCAACAATATACTTTTATTAATATCTTTAGTATCTTTCTGTAATTGTCGTTGTATAGGTACCTATGGGAGTACTGATGGTTTAGTGGCAGTGTCTCCGCCATCAGATTCAAAGGTCGTAGATTCGAATCCAGTCGTGCACCAATGGATTTTCAGTTCGGAAAATGTATGTGCGCTCTATCAGTAGGAACCCTGGTGAAGAAAAACATCGTGAGCAAACTGGTGTGTGTCGAATCTAAAAAGTTCAAAGATGTTTGGCAATGTTTACGAAAGGAGTCTCTGAGACGCACTTTAATACTATCATCACACTGGTTCGACATAACTAGTGACATTACAAGAAGAAATTATATATACTAGTGGTCGCCCACTGGTCATAATTAATTAATATTAATGTATTTTTATGCATAATTAAAAAAAATATGGGCATTCTGCACTTCTCTATAAGTTTAAACAATAAGTGTGCAAAGTTTCTTACTCCTCCGTCCGCGCAATTTTCGTAAAAAAGGGGTACAAAGTTTTTGCTTCAAGTATTAATGTATAGGTAGATAGAGTTTTCACTATTTTATGATCCTAGATATCCTGTAATAACTAACTTTAGTTAATAGTACTTAAGTTTACGAGCTATTCCATTTTTATTCCCTCGGGAATATCTCAACTATCCCATATATCTTAATTTTATCGTTATTAACCATAAACCTCATCACAAGACATAAAGTTGGTGTGTTCGAGATATGAATAGCGGCGCTCATCTCCGGCGGGATGTGAAGCGCGACGTGCGCGTGCGCCCGCGCAGGAACAATCGCACAAAGCTTATTGAAACTGACGTAAGCTGAGACCAAAGAGTTGAGGGAACTCTTTTTGCTTTTGTGGGTTACTAATAGGCAGGTTTGATTAGCTTTGAGGGAAGCTATATTTGTATGTGCTATTTATGTTGGAACCGGTTGGGAAAGTTCTTTCAGCAAACTTTGAAGGCCAATACTTACAAAAAAAGATTCCGACGAATTAAGAACCTCCTCCTTTTTTTGAAGTAGGTTAAAAATAGGTTACTAATAAACATTGGACTTAGTTTGGGGCTAAATGTTTTTGTATACACAACAATGTACATTGTTTACCAAAATACACATAAATTAGGTACCTACATATAAAAATAAATAAAGTTCTAATAATAACAAAATATAGTAGACTAGCTGCTGCCCGCGGTTTCGAACGCGTGGTATTTAAAAAGTAGCCTATGTCCTTCCCCAAGGTCCTATCTATCTCTATACTAAAATTCATCAAAATCGTTTCAGCGGTTTAGGCGTGATAACGTAACAAGCAGACAGACAGACAGAGTTACTTTCACATTTATTATATTAGTATTAAGATAGATAAATTATTTACCAATAGGTATAAAAAAAACGTAGGTTCGTTAATAATGTCATAATTCTATGTTGTTTAAACACTAGGTTCTCAAATTTTAAATATTTGCATCAAATATAAATCAAATATGCAGGTATATACCTAGGTAGGTAGGTAGTTAGGTTTCGGTACCAAAAGCCCTGAGATAGCTTTACTTTTTAATTAATATATTGTATTTTCTATGTTTATTAAGAATGTATTCAAAAATATGAGTATGTATAAGAAGTAGGTATATCAGTATGTGGTTCCCATAACAAAAGGTACTCTAGGGCTAGGTGCTGCTGTGTCTAATGTCTAGCATTAAGTTCGACGACTCTGTGGCAGGCCCGGCTGAGACGCAGAAGGTTGTGGGTTCGATTCTCGCCGCGGGACCAATGTTTGTATGTTCTGCAAGTATTTGTCTCGAGTCTGGGTGTTTCTATGTATAATATGTATGTAATTACAAAAAAAAGTATTTAAGTAGAATATCAGTCATGTGGTACCCATAACACAAGCTCTGCTTACTTTGGGGCCAGATAATGCTGTATGAAATGTCCTGCATTATTTACAATACAAAAAAAAACCAAAAGGTTTTATTATTTCATACTATTGCATACTAGATGTTGCCAGCGGCTTTGCCCGCGTGCATTATTCCAGATGATGCTGCTACATCAGGTCAAGGTCACCTAAGGTTAGGTTCCTCCTAACCCTAGTTCAAAAAGAATCCGGCAAGAAACTTGTCTGGTCTGAACACTTTTGTATGATCCTTACTAATTTTGTTACGGATGCCGAGTCGCGTTGAAGCTGATTCATCCCAAGCTTTTTTGTCATCTAAATAATCAGAATATCTGTAGGTACGCTTCTATAACAAGGTCCCAAGTGACGTGCTAGATTTGTCGATTTTATTATGTTTTTAAATTTGCCAATCGACAAATCTAGCACGTCACTTGGGACCTTGTTATAGAAACCTACCTTTACGTTGGACTTTAAAATATTTAGTATAAACTTTAAGGAGCCTAACTGTGGAAACAGGAAACAGCGAGTTTATCTATACATCTAGTATTTATATAGGAACATAATATTATGATTAGGTTTGGCATTTTTTTTAAACAGTTGAACTTTTTTGTAGGCATAGGTTTGATATAGGTATATACTGACAAAAATAAGAGATACAGATCAGAATACAGGATCGAGGTCTACCTCCATGGTACGAAAAAAAGGAGGCCTGGACTAGTGGGTGGGTGGATTCGAGCTGTAGATGATGATGATGACGATGGAGTACCTATCCACCTACATTATTAACTGAAGAGTAAGTATTTAGTTATCTGGGAAATATTGAATTTACAAATTATTACAATTTCATTAAAATAATATTGAAAAGTTCATAAAGTTAAAATTGCGGAACAAAACATAAAAGAAAATACAAAATTATAGAGCATTTTCATCTAAAATGAAACATTTGTTATAATACATTTCCTTGATAACATTCCTGCGATAATGAAATGAAACAAAGAAAAATCGCGAAAAATATCGATTTAACGACAGCTATAAATCGAAATTCAATAGGAAAGATAAAGGGCACACAATGCGTGGGGCGCGGCGCTCGACGCAGGCCCAGCAGTGGGACAATCGGGCATTAACCACGCAGCGTGCGGCAGAACAATGGCCGGTATGCCGCATTTAATAACGTCGCCGGAACGCAAGGAACTTGTAAAAATGAGAAATAATTCTGGACAAACGAGCTTCTTATTGAAATTTTATTTCCGTCTTAATTTTTTAATGCATCGAGCCTCTTGGCTTTCCGTGGGTTTATTTACAGCGCTGTAGAACCACATAGTAAAATTAAACTTTTTGTTATTATAATCTATATACCTATACTATAAGGAGAAGATCACTTACTGCCTCACTCACTCATCTCTAAAACTCCTAAACTAGAATTACATAAATTTGTACATAAGTGCTTATATGCTATCTGAATGTGACACAAAATAAACTTCGTTCTTTCTTTAAGAGGTGTAGCTCACTAAGAACCTAAAACTTCACACCTATAAGGAAGAAAACGTTTGTATTAAAAATCCAATTGAACTAGAACTTTGAAATTAGAGGTACTTTACTTATAGGTATACAAATGAAAATAATAGACTATAAAATTTAGCTCTTCACTCGCTTCGCTTGTTCGATCAATTATAAATTCGAAAGTGTCTGACTGTTTGTCTGTCTGTCTGTCTATTCGCTTGTTATATTTTCACGGCTAAACGGCTGAAAAAATCTTGATAATATTTGATACGGAGATAGATTATACCTTATGGATGTCCGATCCCCAAGCTACCCATGCAAAACCACGGGCAGATGCTAGAAATATAAACATCCCTAAGTTTTGATTTGAAAAAGTAAATAGGTTCTTTACGGGGAACACGGTGCGCTTGTATAATAAACTTCCAGAAAATGCAACTAAACTACCTATAAAGAAATGTAAAGCTAACATAAAGAGTAATCTTATAAAGCATGCGTGTTATAACATAAATTACTATTTTGTTGATAAGAATGCATGGCCTCATGTTGCTGCCCTTTAACACCTAACTGTCCGATTTGCAATGTTATAAATTCGTATGTATGTTAAGTCAATTCCTCCTTTCCTCATCCTTATATATATATGAAAAATAAAACGATTGAACTTAAACAAGATACATAATTCAATAGTTTAATAGATAATTCAATAGTTTTATTTTTCGTAGATATTAAAAAGGATCATAGCGAGCTTCTTGCCAATTCTACTTGGATTTGGGTAAGGAGGAATTGGCGCCCATTAACTAAAAAGATTCTTGTATAATTGAATAAAAAAAAAGCACATACATTTTCAATAAATGTGTTTCTGGCGGCAGAAGATCTTAAGAGGCAAAAATATGCAACCATTGGCGATGGTTATATTTATATCTGCCTTTTGGGGTAGACACTTCAGGCCCGTGGGGACCTGACGCGTGGCTCCTATTCAGAGAGTTAGTTATTCAAGAGCCTGTAGGACAAGACCAATGATGAAAGGGCTGGTGTTTACTTCGGACAAAGGATAAGTACCTACTTAATATATGATTTATAAAAGGTTCGATTCTCGCCGCGACACAAACGTTAATATATTCTGAAAGTATTTGTCTCGGGTCTGGGTGTTTCTATGTATAATAATGAACTTACGAAGATATTTATAGTAGTCATGTCATGTGCTATCCATAACACAAGCTCTGCTTACTTTGGGGCCAGGTGACACTGTCTTATACGAGTATGTCCGGAATTATTTATTATTTTATTAATCTAACTAATATCTGTATCTATGAGTTTATCTATACCTATAAAAGAGCTGAACCTGACTGACTGAATGATTCATTATCGCCGAGCCGAAACCGCTGAAGCTAGAAAGCTGAAATTTGGAAGGTAGCTTCCTTTTACAGCAAAACCACCCACTAAGGCGAGATTTTTTGAAACTTAACTCCTAAGAGGTGAAAAGGGGTGAAAACTAATGTATGTTTTTTTTTTAATAAGTAGGCAAAGAGGTTTATTTCCGGCCTGGTGGTAAGCAGTTACCGTCGCCTGCAACACCAGTAGTATTGCTGAAGCGTCGCCTGCAATCAAGGATTCAGATTCAGTTTACAGTTGCTTGAAGCGGTTCACGTTTTAGTTCGAAAACTTTTATACAATATGCTTTGACTTTGGCTGCCAACTGCCTATTACTCGTCTGTCACCTACCTACAAAAATACGCTCATACCAACGACATGAGCGTACAAAAAGTGATTAATGATCGCGCAGATCACGCTGCAACTGATTCACTAAGTACCAATATAAGTACTAGCGTCACAAAAGAAGTAACAAGAGAAGGGCCCACGCTGTCCTTAGTTCCGCTTCTACACGGGAGGTGGTCACTCATGGTCGCTTTTGTACGTACTTCCTAAGGAAGTGAGCAGAGCTCTTACCTCTAGGGCAATTAATGAATGGACTCCGAAGACCATAGATAGTCGTGCATGGATGGTAGAGTTAAACTAGGCAGGCGAGTGGCGCGAATGACTGAAGTTGGAAGCCAGATGCAGATGGTCGAGTCCACGCCAGTCAGAAGAGGCTCTGAGGCTGAAATTAAGATTAAGGCTGTCACAACTCGCTCACGATCCAGTAAAGTGAAAAACAACGGCCATTGAAAAGGGATATACCAACTTCTTCTTCTCTTCCTATAAAGGCGTCTGTCTTGGTGACAATTTTGCCAAGCTTAAGTGATTTTGTTTTGGTAATGTTTTGCAGGGTGGTTGCGTTGCGTTCAAGGACGTAAATGAAACCCCCTCTAGAGTGTCACGAACCAACGAACCAGGCAAAGTCGCAAATAAAGGGTTCACGCTGTCCTCTGTTCAGCTTCTACACGGAAGAAGTTGGTCCTACTCCTAAGAGACCATTGAAAAGGGATATAGGTACCATCTGCTTCTCTTCTGACTTTGTTTTGGTATAATATCGTCCCAAAATCGCAGTCGTTCGTCATTTATCTATTCTCAACGTAAATGTGGAATGGCGGTCTAGAATTTTCTTTATTCCTTATCTTACATATCACAATGCAAAAGTGCAAAAACACTTATAATTTAATTGTCTACATTTGTGCTAAGAAGTTATAATTTATTGATTAAAATTAGTCAGTTAAACACCTGTTATCCCTTCAGATGATTTTTTTACAAAAATATTTTTTTATAAGTTTTTTATTTTACCATCCGCTGTACTCTATAACGATCAGCTGAGGATCATTAAAAATGGCTCAGTACCCGTATCATCTGACTGTAAAATCGGGTTGGTAATTTTCGCTAAAATACTCGTATATAACACTTCGAGTGAGGATTTCTACGTGGAACTGATTCCAGATGATACTAACATTCCAGTGCTGTTAGCAGACTGATGATGGAGACGACTGCGATAGTCTTCATATTATTAGTTAGTCCCCCTGCTGACTAACAGAAGAGCTGGCAATAGAGAAGGAAAACTTGAAACAAACCCGGCTCGGTACCTACCAGCCGTTATGCACCTGCAAGTGAACCGACATCGCATGTAGGTACTGATACGTCTTTCCTGCGGGTCTAGTTGGCAAGGTCGAGAGCTTACATTAAGGATTACCTAAGTGCACGAAAGGATTCTTTGAGGCGCACTTTAATCCTTTCACCACACTGGTTAGAAATAACTACTGATACGATAAGAAGAAGATTAAAATTCCGCTAAGATTACATAAGGACTAACATGTTACATTAGGCACTTACAAATAAAATTAAATTCCACAGAGTTTGAGCGCTCTCAGGCAATCCTGAATTCATAGCCTACGACTCAGGTGAAGATAATAGGTAGGTACTATGTTGAGTTCTACGTTAGGCACGGTAGGTAGGAGATATGATGATGAATCCAACCCGAAATCTGCGTGTCAGTCAGCCCTGGCCCACTGGGTCACAGAGGTCGTCTATGCTGTAGTGATTCCGTCGGTTATCCATCAACTGCTGACGCATCTGGTGACCGACGGCGGTAATTTGAACGTCAATGCCAAAACTAAACTACTACCAAAAATGTTATGTTACGCACATTTCGTAATTTACGGCGTTGCTTTTGTAAAACGAACGATTTTGGAACGTTTCCGTTTTAATGGTAAATATGTTGACCAATAGCGCGATTGCCCTGCTAATAGATGAAAAAAACCAGTTGTGCTGACCCCACCCAGTGGGATAAAGGCAGAGAGATGGCGATGATCCATCTATTGCAGAAACACCAACGATGAACAACTTCCTGAAATAAAGCTCTATAACGGGAGATACTCCAACAAAGGTCAACAGAGTCGCGGCGCGTTTGAGTCTGCAGCTCTTCGCGCATCATTTGCTCGCCAGCAATTTGTTTCCGTCCGCCGACAGCAGCATATTTTGTGAGATTTTTTAATAAAGTTTTTGTAATGCACGACATATTTGTGGTAATTAACAGAAATACGGCCGCCGTCTGTGGCGGTGCGACTGAGGTCTTTTTGTAGGATTATGCACGCTGCCATAATTGAGTGCGCTTGCGACTGCATGTCACGTGTTTGCGCGGAGCATATTCCTAATATTGTGTTTCCACGTCACAGACAGATAATCATAAATTGGGCAGGCATGTGACCACGCACAGTGAAGGCTTCCGAATTAATTGAGGATAAGAATGACTATCTAATGGTTACCTAGGTCCCAAAATAATTCAACACCATCTAGTAAGCAAAATAAAATAATTTTATACTCGTACCATGGATATTTCATGATTTTTTTAAGGTTTATAGATCAGGCTTTTACCTACTCATAACCTTAACAGCCGTACCTATCATTTCTATAATTCTATACCTAGTTTATAATTTCTTATAACTTCCACATTATATGCAATAATTACCTATGAAACTTTTCAGGTACCCCCAAACATCAGTTTAGTCAGAATGCAGGGGGGACATAGAGCCCTATCTAAAGTTCCACGTCATTGTTAAATATTTTTCAAACAAAATCTTTATCGAAAATCAATTCAAGAAACCTCATCATAACAAGACCACACGATATGCCACACGAAGCGGAAGAAATATAAAAAAATAAAAGTAATACCTAAGTAAAACATTTTTTTCTTGTTTTTATTTCTTTTATGGGTCACTAAATACATAGATATTACAGTAAATATTAATTGGAATAAAACTAATAGTAGATATGCGAGCTTGAGCTCTGATTAGAGACAGACAGACTAACAGGCAGACATAGCGAAACTATAAGGGTTCCTTGTTGGACTTCGGTCTTAAAAACGTGTGCGTCTCGGGACGCCTGACAGAAGTGATACCTGATGTAACTAGCGCTGTGGGTTAAAGTGAGAGAGGAGGAGCCTGCCTACCGCTGCCGCATGCGTGAGAGAAAGGGAAACCAGACAGACTGGCGCCGTAACGCGTTACGTAACGAAGCGGTTTACCCTCCCATAAGAAGTTATCACTTCAAAACCATTCAGTAGGTAACCATATTTTGGAAACTAAGAACTTGGCTCGAAAGACCAAAAATATTATATAAAGTACACTTTACTCATGAGTCTTGACTGATAAGACGAGTAGACGGGACGACCGTAGGTTTGTTTAGCAATAATTTGTCATTGCTTTCTAAACTAAAATGCTGGATTCTTATAAAATGTCACCTACGCTTACCCGTAGGTACGTCAATCTACTTCTAGCCAACATTTTCTAAGAACCAAGGAAGATGTCTATCATACTGCCAAGAACAATTTCGCAAACCAATTTAATTTACAAACTTATTTTGCTCTTCATCTGGCATCTTTTCATTATGATGACCTTTTTCCAGTTCAAGTTCAAGTAGGTACAGTCACAAAGTCATTTGTTATTCCAAACCTTGGCTTCTTGTCTGTTTCTGTAAGTGTATGAATTGTATCAGACACTTCAAATAAAAGTGCAATAAGTGTCTGATACAAATCTAACACTTATTATTTTAATTGTCTACACTTGTACCCACTCAGAAGTCGCACTTTATTGGTTAAAATTCAAGAAAGAAAAACCACTAAAGTAATTTTATTTCAGTGGGATTTCTTTCTTGAATAAAGTTCAAATTTTATTTAGATATGACTCTTTTTCAAAATATGTCTGAGAACCTATTTACAAACTGTGTTCGGTCTATCCGTTTCCGCAGACGCCTAAATGACGATAAGGCGAATCACCAACTCAGGCTCAGGTGAGTGAAACGTTTATCTCTGTACTGCATTCCCAGCATTGTAATAAAAAACATTAATAATTAATAGGCTTTTTGGAAAGCTTGACTACTACCTAAGTGCTATTCACTACCTGAGTAGGTACCTGACCTTATGGTAATAGCCAGTCCGGTTCAAATGTGTGTCAAACGAATTCAGCTCGTGCATAAATAATTAGATATCGCAAATAAGCCATGTCGTACCAATCGCCTGTAGTATGTAGGTATGTAGGTACACATAGGTACAACTCCGTACAACTCCCATAACCCAACGACGCGACGTACCACAAGCTGCAACACGTGTGTTAATTTAGTCGAGTAGAAGTGAAACCAGAAGCGTGTTAGAAATACAATTTAACGAACATAAAAATATCAATTACAAACGCCATATAGACGGTACATTCGTCACAGCTTCACATAAAGCGTAGGCAGCTATAGGTGGGCGCGAGTCGCGCCCACCGCGCGTCGAGCCTGCGCCCGCGCCGGCTCCTGCCTACTCGAGCGAGACGCATTTCCTCGGCTCTCGTCGCGCCCGCTGCCCGAGCGCATCCGACCGAATGGGAAAACAGACATATTTCTACTCCGCTACCGACCCCACTTCTAACTCACCGGCGGTTCGATAAGGTCGAAAATCGAACGGTGCAACCCCAAGATGCATCAGCACGCTTCAAATAGAACGCGACATGGAAAAAGGAAAGCGTTTGAAATGGAGCGCGGTGATTGGGCGGCGCGCGCCAATGGCGGCGGGCGGGCGGGGCGGGGTGCGTGCGCCGGCGCCGGTCGCGGCACCAGTGCGCGCGCCGCAGAGCTGCTCGGCGCCCGCTCGCTCGGGCTCGGAGAACGCCACGTGACACGTGACGTGACGTGACGCTGTCGGTGCGGATGGTGCAGTGAGTGCATGATGCTGGGCGGCATGGACGGCAAAGAGTACGGCGCCCTGCACGCGGCCGCCGCCGCTGCGGGGTATGCCATGGATGCTGGTGAGTACCTAACTACCGCAGATACTTATATAACTACCTAGGTATTCAGTATAAATTCCAAATTAATTTTAAATAATGTCCACCCTGATGCAAGAGTTTTATTAAATTCAGATCTAGAAGATCATAAAAAGCAACAAATAAGTTCGAGGATTTTAATTAATAATATTAGGGTTTTTTTAAACAAATAAAGTAGTTTAATGTCTACTCCATTTGTTAAATTAATCGTGGAACCGTTTTTATTAGGTAATATCCAAATCAAAATCTTTGCATCATTTTATAATTAATTTATTTTATGACCAGCGTCGCCCGACGGCGGCAATAAATTAAAACACAAGTAGTAAATGTGAACAAATATGATTTGATATTAAATTTATTGCATAAGTACCTACTTACGTGTGACAAGAACTAGAACCCTACTCCCTATTCACCTAGTAGGCCTACTTGATCATAGCACTAGCTGTGTTGGCTTGTTCAATGTTTATTCTCAAAATAAATACGTAGTAAATATTCTCAGTGTTTATGGTGTTGAGCCAATGGTGGCAATTCGGTTGTTTCATTTCTAAAATTAGGAATTGTCTAAAATATATTTAGTTAGTCATAGCATTTGTAAAACCTAATCGGTTGGTACCATCTAACTAAATTAGGAACGCTTAATCAAGTTAGATAAAATTAAATTAGGATAAGTTGGTAGCAGCAGAATACCAAAGATTCATTTGACAGTTCAAAACCTAATTTTAGCTTAAATTAGTTAGGTTGGTGTCAATAGAATTAAGGCCAAATTGTCAAACAATTGAAGAAATATATCGATTCCCAAAAACGTATTCCCAACTGCACATTGTTCTTTTTTTATATATTTCCACATTTATCCACATTTGGTGGGGATGGTAGAAGGGGCGGGAATAACCTTTTACAAAATAATCACAGCGAATTTCTATAAAACTCTACCCTGCATTTATTTTGCTTTATATGTAGGTAGGTACCTACAGAATAATAGATGGTAGGTACCTCTATACAATTTTTGTACTAAATTACAATTCATCAAACCTAATACTATAGGTACTTAATACTATCGACACTATAAAAAACGATTGATCTGTATTTTTTACTCGTTATTAGACAATAATCTGATCTGATCTGACCGCAGGTTACTGAACTTAGTATGCATCAGGGTGAATGAGTCCAGAACGTTCCACCAATCTGAACCTATTCTGGAACCTATTCTGCTTATAAACTCATGACCTTCCCAGTAAAGATATCTAGGCTAAAATCGTAAATCACATAAATCACATAAGTCTCATATAAGTACCTAATTATATCCAAACAAAAATATTATTAAAGGAAATACGTTCAAACATATACATATACCTGTAGTATATTGTAGTGATCCCCTGTGCCCGGGTACCGAGGGAGGCTGTTATCTGTCCAGATTTCCTCTTGCGAGCCATTCCGCGTCGACTTAACTAGTGAGACCAAATCATTTGCAAACTTGGATGAGTCCACTCAATGCTGTCGTCCGTTTGAGCCGGTATAATCTTCAACCCAGACCTTTTTTAATCCAGACAAACGAGGCTAAATAAAAATATTCTATTACTTAGGTACCTACATACATTCGGAACGCGTCACAATCTTATTGACAAGATTTCCAATGTTAAAAAATATGGAATAGATTCTTCATTTGAAATTACTTTGTTTGGATATATTGCAGAGTGAGGTTTCAGTTTGTATCAAATCGAGAGGAAGTTTAAACGTGGAGTGTGCAGTTTTACCTCCTTCCAGCACAGTAGCAGCTATTCCGGTATATATCACGATTGTTTCTCACTTTGGCCAACAGTAAATTTTATAGAAAATTCTTGCCTGTTCCACCAGGAGCATTAAAAAATAATATATCTCCTACACCTGCGTCTATACTGGAAAGTATTTTATAATAGATATGTCTTTGTTCATTGGTTAGAGAGCCTTCACTACTTGACACCAGTTCAGCTAATGAATTGACATCGTAACTTGTTTCCTTCAGGTAGTCCCGGTTATTGTGTAAGCATTCAGACCTTTGAGGCTGAGGCAACCCGTACTGCTGAAGGCTTTGTCTTCCTAATGCTAATACAGCTTCTCCTATTGTGTGACCAAACATTTATTGTAGATATCATCTGCCAGAAGTTCATCTATAATGCCAGAAAGCCTTTCCACTTGTCGTTTGTAGTCTTCTGAATAGCTATCCCTGTATATTACCCAAAGACTTAGTGCGTCTGTAATCTGACACAATGCCAGCAATATAGAAAAAAGTTCACGCATTTTAAATGGCGACTCGCACAAGGCCGCTTACTCTAGGGCAGGATCCCTATGTTTGTCGTCCTCTAGCAAGCCAAATTTTATGCAAGTTAATTGAAAAGTTGGTTGGAGGACACCGTTTACAGTTTTCAAGTCATCGAAGGATGATGGACCCCTAACCTCGTGCAGAAGTAAGCGAAGATGGTAACACTCTGTGTTATTTGGGTGAACCGTGTACACTATGAGTTTCAATAAAATACGAAGCACTTCTTCTATCAATACTGTTAAATAAATGTTTATGCAGAATTTGAAGTAGATTGGACTAAGGAATCTCGTTGTTCCATACAAACTTTGCCTCCGTTTTTTACCCCCTTAAGGGTTCAATTTCGAAAAATCCTTTCTTATCGGATACCTACGTCATAAAAAGAACACTCTCTAAGCTTCAGGTCACTACGATCAGCGGTTTAGGCTGTGCGTTGATCCGTCAGTCAGTCATTCAGGACAAAGCATTTTGTATATATTATAGATTATTTTCCGTCGTCGGCCGTCTTGCGAAGCAAAAATTACGCTTTTATTTTATTTGAGTTATTTAAGGTTTTTATATTTCTATAAGAGCTAGAGTTATCGACTCGGGGGTGAATAACTGAAATAAAAGCTTTGTCTCTCTTTGTGATTCAAGCAGAATTAATTAATATAATAATGAAAAGTCACGATTTTATATAAAATAACAAATAACGAAAGACAACATACGATATAGTGATGTCATAATATAAACAATGTAAATACTTGACATTGGCAATATTAATATGATTATGACACATGCCATGCATCAAGAAGTAGTATCGCAGCACTGCTTCTTATAATGCTAGCGTTAACATAAATAGTGATGTGATCTGATGTGGTGTGACGTTATCGATAGCGCGGTCACTCTCCCGCGTCGAACGGGTCGAGCGGGTCATCTGCGGGTCATCGGATACGCGTGCGTCATTCACTTTTACCTATCTACTTATTCCACACAAGTAATCACTTATTTCACACATTTGTAGGTAGGCAAATTAATTCTGGATTACGAGTATTTTCAAATAAGGGGAAAAATTTAATACGCTGTAAAATCTAATACCAAGGAAAGACAGAATAATTATTAGTACCAGTGCAGAAGGCGGACTCCGCGAAAACATTTATATAAATAGCAACTCTTGCCATGATGCAACAAAGTAGATACAATTCAGCTTGCACCATCGCTTAGCGCCTGACATTATATATAGCTACATAGTGCCGCTCTTTCTACCGCGTCCCTAACTCTATCTCGTCTGGCGGCACTTCTCTACATATTTGAATTTGCCCAACAAGTTGAATAAGTGGGTAGTACGCCTGGTATAGGCAAGTCCAGAAATAATATTTGGTACATGGCACTCTTTTGCAATAATCAACCTATCTGTAACTCGTCATGAAAATATAACTTCTAAAACGAATGGTTTTGAACATAATTTTCACTCGAAACGGGTTATTTACCATGATACGTACCTATATGAGTTTTTCTGCTTCCCGATATTTCGGTACAGTTGCATGCGCCATGATCACGAGACAAACTATAGTCTTTTCGACGACGACCTATGTGGCGCTGAGGGCCAAGGTCCGACTGAGACGCAGAAGGTTGCGTGTTTGATTCCCACAGAGGGACAAATGTTTGTATGATCTGCAAGTATTTGTCTCGGGTCTGGGTGTTTTTATGTATAATATGTATCGTCAATTATTGCCAGTTTCTAAACTGACTGACCGAAATCTTATATGTACCTAGATAAAATCCTTGAATCAACACGGGTTCTATATGTCGGTCGGTCGGTGAATGAGGCCGGCGCCCGCCGGTGGCTAGCGCGTCGTGTTGAACCTAAACGTATTTCATTAAATAACAATGCTATGCCTTCATTATACAGCGCCATTAAACATTCTAAAACACCACGAAAGGTTATAAGATAACCTCATTATAATATTTTTCCGTGTTTAACAGTATTTGGTTATTAAAATAATACCTGCACTGGATCATTAGTATAGCAGAGTTGCACTTAAAGGTTTATCGATGGTTCAGAGGGCGCCAGGGTTATCGATGAACGATAGGCCGACGCGCGTCACTAGTGTTATTCTACTGAAAAACAATTGATTGTCAAAGTATAATGGCAAATATTTTTTTTAATACGTTTTTATGAATAGCACCACATTACATCTTACTCCTAATTCCTTTAGGATCTTATCACCACAGACTCAGATTTAAGCCTAGAAACTACATATTTAAGTCATTCAAAAACATTTTTATTTTTTATAAGGATCACTTTGAAACGTCTTAGGTATAAATGAATAAATAATAATAATAATATCTAGCCTCAAAGTAAGAAAAGCTTATGATATGGGAACCACATGACTTATAGGTATAGCTACTTGTTATAATACAAAGGTAATTAATACAAAGGTACATATTATACATAGAAAAACACCCAGATCCGAGCCAATTATTTGCTGAACGTACAAACATTTGTCACGCTGCAGGAGTCAAACTCGTAACCTTCTGCGCCACACAGGTTGTTATTTAAATTAATTTAGGGGCAATATCCTGGCAACCCAAATCCGAGAAAAAATTGCTATTAACTAGTCCTGGTCCTAGCGCATTTTTGTACTTACAGCTTGTTTTTTACTCTTTTCAAAACATTATCCACTGGAAAGATGAAGAGATTCTAATATTAGGGCCATCATGGCAACATTGAAAAAAAGATTTCTAGATTTCTATTCACCAATGAACAAAACTAAAGGTTGAGTTGAAGTCTTTTCTTCTAGAAAAATGTCTCTATTTGCTGGATATACTATGAATCGTTTTATAATTTTAGATTGTCTTGATTGATCACATTGAAATGTTCTGATTATTATATTGTTAGGTTAGGTTTTAACATTCTAATATATTGCATGTTTACCATAATTTATCAATATTAATTTTATGTTTTATACGTAATTTATATTTCCGCATACTTTGTGCATAATTTGTCAATGGAATAAACAACTATTAACTAACTATGAACTATCCCAAGCATGTCAGGGCATTTCTATTTAGTTCAATTATTTGAAAAAAGTGATGGACGTACATATATTGGCGAGAGGTATCGAGAGGTCGGCGATTATCTGCGGTTATCGATAGGTTATCCGGCGCGGCGGCCAGCACGAGCCATAATACACACTAATCATAATCATACAACTCATACATTAATGAACATTACAAAACGCGTAATCACCTTGTCGCCTTTTTGAAGCTAATTACGTGAAAATGTTAGATTGTTATCAGTTTTAAATTTAAAAATAGTAAATTGATTTGATTTCGTTAACGGTCTGTCGAACTATGCGAGATTAACATGAGGTTTTATGTTTAATTGTAAACAAGTGAAGATAATTAAAAAAATCGTTGATGATCGTCGTGATGAAGCCCGTCGCCTTTCTCCATTGTGCAATAATATCCAGGCTGGCGTCTCGGCAAACCAATTTATTGGAACGATCATGTCTTGAAATGTTCGTCAAATTCAGTCGTATTGACTGCAGATTTTCTATACAACTGAGCCAGTAAACAAGTTTACCGCCCACCTGACGGGATGTGGTTACCGTAACCTATAACGCTTGCAATATCTACCAGGAGGTGTCACGTAGCCGGCCCTGGTCATAAGTTCATTTATCTGTTTGCCCAGGTATTTCACATGCTTGGTATTAGGCCTAAACATAGTATTACCTACTTGCACATTTGCTTGGAAGCAGAAAATCTGGCACTGTGGTGGTACCCACCAAGATGGACTCTTGCTGAAGAATCCTACCATCAGTTGTATCGAATGTCTAAAGTAATTTTGGTCGGTGCAACTTTCAAAACAAGTCAAAACTATTCAACTAAGAATAGGTTTTGCACTATGATTTATCCGATTATATCGTTTACAGTTCTCGCCGAGAATATTCCTTGTTATCCACTTCGTTTGTGCTAGAATTATGGATTTAGGGTTACCGTTTGTAGAGTTACTTTTGCATCAAATCTCTTGCATACTAAATTAATATAGAATGATATTACGAAGCCAGACTAGAAGCAATCTCGGAAGTTTAATGGCACAAACAAGCGTTCGTTTGTCTGTTTGTCTGAACTGTTTGCTGTCACAGAGTAAACAACAGTAGTCAGGCCTACTTTAGCTCCGCGTTGATGCGTCGGTCGGTGCGGGCGCAGCGCAAACAAAGGACCGCTACTGAAGTTGTGAAATAATATAGGTTAGATTTCAATTGATTTTTGAAAGATAAACTTTGTCGTTGCCTCCATTGACAGAAGAATCTGGGGTTTTATCAATATATATACAATAGTACTTTAGTGTGTGTGCAATGTCAATGTAGCATAGGTGTCTAATATTTTCTATTGAACTCACTCCATATCACTTTTACCTAATTGTTGAAACGGAAGACATAATATTAACTCCTTCCATTCCTTATAAAGGGTCTTCCAATAGGCACGTCCGAACTTTGACAGTTGGTAGCGGCCATCTTGTTGAAGCTACATCTGTCAAATTGGTTGTAATTTATTCATTCTGTTTTGCCAAATCATCATGGATAGCTATAGCATTCAACAACACGTGCAAATGATAAAATTGTTTTATCAAAATGAGTGTTCTGTTCGGGCAACGCACCGCGCGCTTCGCCCATTTTACGGTCGCCATAATCGTCCTACCGAGAGGACTATTCGTCGTGTGGTGGGTAAATTTGAGTCCACTGGTTCGGTAAATGATCGACCAACACCCGTACGTCAACGAAACGCAAGGTCTGCCGAAAACATCGCCGCTGTCCGTGAGAGTGTGCAGGAGAATCCGAGGCAGTCGATTTCGCGTCGCTCACAAGGACTCGGCCTTTCACAGACCACAACTTGGCGAATTTTGCGTCGTGACTTGGGCCTGCACCCGTATAAAATTCAACTCACCCAGGAATTGAAGGTAAACAACCATAGACAACGACGTGTGTTCGCTGAATGGGCACTGGAGCTGATTTATGCGCAATAGTCATGGAAAATTGGATATCTCGCATGCGCTCCACCCAGAGAAGCCGTGGCGGACATCTGAATGATGTCATATTATCTTTCAAATAAATAAATAATTTCGATAATATATCACACACACTTTGTTTTTTTTAAATTTAAAGATAGGACACGCTTAATGAAAAACCCCTTTATATAATTCAGATATTATGGTTGATATAAACTCAAATTTCCGTCTGGAGGTCTCCATCTCAAATCCAAACAATATTTGCTTATTGTCTCGCCAGGACGTGCACAAACATTACGTTACAAGCATAAACCCCATTTGTAGGGTCTAATAGGATTTGTATGGTAACTCGACGCCAAAGACAGGAGTCAGGAGTCTAAGCACTTCGGTAAACAACGAATAATGTTACAATTTCCTGTCAATTAGGCTTATTTGTAGTGTCAATGTTTACAAGAATTTGTTGTTTTATGCATGTGGTTTGGGTTCTGTTTGACTCTTAAGGCAATTACAAATTAAAAATAAGTTTTATCCTTAAAAAAACATCAGAAAAAAGGTTTTTGAAGTCTTCACTACAAATGGTTGGTACAGTTAAAAATAAACGTCTATAAAGTAAAAAAAACCTTAAAGTTCAGCCTAGCGGTAGCTTGGCGAATAATAAATTATTATAAATGAGTACTTACCGCATAATTCAAATACGTATGTACCACTATGTAAGATTTTTTAAAGACTACTTATTTCAACACGATATTTCATAGAGCTCTGACACGGCACAGCACTTCATATTTCTTGCGTCCTCTGTTTGTTTTCCAAGACTGCTCCGCTACCGAAGTTAAACATTTGATCTGCGCCGACGCCGACTATCGACAAACAATATACCTGTAAGGGTGCACCACTATTAGGTTATGTCTACGGTGATGGCTAGCAAATTAAATATCTAGTTAAATTCACAATTAAAAAAAAAAACATTTTAATCCAGGCGTGAGAAAGAGTTTCTCTAGCATTCTAAAATATTTTTGTTTGACTCTTCGTATTATCGAAGATTCGGTTTCGTCAGGATTATTTAACCACTAGCGTAGACCATCTATTAAGGGCAGTATTAATGGACTCTACCATAGATAGCAATATATACATAGATTTTCTGACAGTTCTGAATAAATCTATCTACTATCTGTGTACCAAATTTCATTTAAATCGGTTCAGTAGTTTTGGCGTGAAAGTGAGACAGACAGACAGAGTTACTTTCGCATTTATAAAATTAATAAAATATAAGTATTATACCTCATGGATAACACAAGCTCTTCTTCCTTTTGGGGCTTAGTTATTTATTTATTTTGTTTATGTATAGTTCTCTATGTGAGCTAGCGCTTTGTTCTGAAATAAGGCCTTTAGTTAGCCTTAGCTCTACGAAAATCTAAGTGTGATGTAGGCACATATCGGTACCCATAAAGGTGTGCAAATAGGTGTGAAATAACTCCAACGGTGGTGGGGTCAAACTGTACATATTTGGCTGACAACGCCTACTCCTTCCGGTAGGTGTTCCGTATGAACTAGGGGTCAACTATTGACTAAGTTCAAAAGCCGCCAGGGCTTCCGCATAAGAGGATCGCGTTAAAAAAACGGTCAAGTGCGAAAGTCGCGAGTCTCTGAGGTACCGCACCTACTTTGTCCACCATCATGGACAAACAAACACAAACTTATCTTTGATCTGTGATTTAACAAGTTGAGGCTTATTTGATTTATTTCTTTAATTGTCAAGTCAAGTCAAAATATACTTTATTCAATACAATCACAAGGATCACTTTGAAACGTCTTACATACTAGATGAATTTAGGTGCCAATTCATCCTAACCCAAGCCCGAGAAGAACTGGCAAGGAACTCGTCCTGGTCCTAGCGCTTTTTTGCATGATCCATCTTATAACTACCTTAACTACAAAATACTAATACAAGAGAGTTTATACATTTCAAGTGTGTCGGTTAACTGTCTGATAGCAGAGCGACATGAGGCCATGCATTCTTATCCATAATATAGTCATCTATATTATAATAAGCTTTCTTCAAAAGACTACCTTTTATGTATGCTTTAAATTTATTAATAGGTAGTTTAGTAGCATTTTCAGGAAGCTTATTATAGAAGCGCACCGTGCATTGTGCTGTGAGACCTTGTTTATGCCAAATTTCATAATTTTCCAAATACCATAGGTCGACGGTAAGTACCTAATAGGTTTTTACTTTATCGCGAGTATCAAAATATTTTTGATTCCGTTGACTCTTGATTTTTTACAGATCCAACGTAAGATCCTTTTAATATTCATTTAAAGTGGATTCCTCCAAGCGTTCCTCGGAAACAGGGTCTTGTTTTGACAAACAGACAGATAGACAGACAACGAAGTATCCCGATACGAGTTCCTATTTTCTTTTTGAGGTACAGAACCCTAAACATAACGTCATAACGCACGTATGCAACTCTCGAACCTTCTTACTAAACAATTGAAAGAAGCATCTTCAGAAATTCAAAACTTCGCTATGAGCTGTTCCTGTACAGGGGTGATTTTAATAATTCAGCTCATGTTTCCCATAAGTAAAAAAAAGGTTTCTAATTCTACATGATAGTATTATTTCTCCCTACAAATCTTTTCCCAAGTACTGCGGCGACAGTACTGTTTGCGCACGCATTAGCCGAGCCCGCACTGTCAACACAGTAATGGCGGCAAACACCCCCCCCCTCCGCCCACCGGCTACCGTCTGCAGATGCGTACGCGCAAGTCCGCGCAACGGTATTTACGAATAAGTTGTATAAAAACATACTAGTATTAAAAGGAAATCTATCTAGACATTAAGGGTATTTTCTACAATGCCAGTGTGTTGTTTAAATCTGTTGCTTTCTTTATTCATTGACACCAGAATTATAACGACAGAGCATACATAAATGACCCTGATCTTAGCCCATAAATGAAAAAGTTATGAGCGTCTTGCCGGATTCTTCTCTGACTGGGGTTAACAGTTACCGGCATCTACCTCGTATTTAAAAATTTCAAAACTATTTAAAATGATTCAATAAAAAAATCGATGATTCCATTTTGATTGATATCGGGAAATCGAGTTATAAAAAATTATTTATATATTTAATATTTTTAAATACATACTTATGATACTTTATAACACCCAGACACAAAACAAACACCTAAGGTCATCACACAAATGTTTATCCTAGGAGGGAATCGAACCCTCAATCTACAGCGCAGAAAGCAGATCGTTTGTGACTTCGTATACGTACCGTAAGCTGAGCCGTTATTCAATAGCAGAATAAAAAACTGTCCATTTACTTATAGTCGTACTTACGAAACGCCTTTGTAGATACTCTGCAGAGTGTCAAGCAAAGGCCAAGTGTTGCACAACTCTGATCATTAACCCCTCTAAGGCAATTACAGAATACAATATTCGCCTGCCAGTGTTGCCGTTAATTAAAATACTCCACAAATACCATTATGAGGTCCAGCTGGGCTGTGTTGCCGCGGATGTCTAAAAATAACGGTACAAATCAATATCACCTCCGTAAAGCCACACATTTACAAATTGCGGCGCGAAGCTTTCCGACGTATTTACCTTGCCAGAGATTCTGAAACTTGCACATTTTCTAGGCCTTGTAGCATGGTGGTTTGCTCGCGCATGCGTGCTTGGTGCCGCATGGAGTTGTATCTATAATGCTAATTTTCCCCGTTTACTGTAGAATGTTTACTAGCTGTCAGCCCGCGTAGAAATTTAGACACCCCTATGCACCCTATGGAGTCAGACCTTTAAGTAAAAAGAAAATAATAGAATATGTTTCTATTTTCAACAACACATTACATTTATTTATAGAAATAATAACAAAAATGTATAGAATAATATACAATAATATTAAATACATGTGAAACTTTTAAAATATCTAAGGACCGTTTAAAACTATCTATAGATAGCTCAACTGATCCAGATCCAAGACACTGGCGGCATTGCCACGTTGAATGGCAATGCTAATACGCTGAGCTAGATAGGAGCCAGCTCTTGGGTCACACATGGTTGCCGGAAAATGGACGCTAACGGATTGTAGAGGCAACAAACCATGATCTCCCGTTAGGACCGATTTTGTTTAGCAGACATGAAAACTATATCTAAATTAAAAGAAATAAACAAAGTTTAAGTTAGCAAATACAAGTTACAAAACAGAAAATATACTCACAAAAAAGGTGCTAACATGCTATTTTAGGCTATGTACATGTTTGTACATGTACTCATATACATGTTTGCCAATTTCACCTCAACTCGTTTAGTGGTTACTTCGTGAAAAAGTAACAAAGATACTCAGAAAGAGACAAATTCACTCACACAATTTCGCATTATCTTACAAGTATAATTTGTAGGGTATTTCTCTATTTTTTAGCTTTTACACGCATTTACAACACGCAGTACCTACCTACGACGACGACCTCTGTGGCGCAGTGGGCTTAGGTCCGGCTGAGATGCAAAAGGCTGCGGGATCGATTCCCGCCGCCAAATGTGTGTATGATCTATAAGTATTTGTCTCGGGTCTAGGGTTTTCTATGTATAATATCTATGTATTAATTTACAAAAAAATAGTATATGAGTGGTATACCAGTCGTGGTACTCTTAACACCAGCTCTGCTTACCTTGGGGCTAGATGATGCTGTGTGAAATGTCCGGCATTATTATGGTTTTGTTTATGATAACCAAATAGTGTAAAGTAATATTATTGTCTATGCCTAATAGCCAGAAGATCGGTTGTCTTTTGTTTTCTTTTGTGCGTCGCTCGAGTTTGAATTGAAGTGAGTCTGGAAAAAATTCTCCGTTGTTTTCTAAACTAATATTATAAAGAGATTTTTTTTAATATTCTTTGTGTTTGTTTGTAATGGGTAAACTCAAAAACTACCTACTTATCTGATTTTGAAACTTTTTCACTTATGTCAGCGAGTAACATCTTAATTTAAAAAAAGATCCCTACGAAAATTGCTATAGTAAAACCCAAGTGATCCAAATTTGCATATAAAAGTTAAAATTAGTTGCTAGTATAATATGTTGACTCGTGAAATTATGCATGTTTGCAAATGAAAAGGTTTTAGAACCCCTGGCCGATTTCTTCGCTGCTGGCACGCGCCGGGATGGGACGTGTCGATAATTAGCGGCGCATGAGTAATGGCCGAAATAGTTTGACACTGTTTAGAGGGTTAATATTAGGTTAATAGGACCAGCTGCCCTAACAAGACGATTTTGAAGTTTCGGTATTCATTTGTCCTGACATTATGAAAATGACAGTAAGTTTTTTAATTTGCCGACTTTAATATCTTGTAAAACAGTTCCCATGAAAATGAACATTAAAAAAACCTTAGAAAAATCCTAAAATTACGAGTCGAGGCCTAAGTGTTTTCTTTCAATAAGTATCTAGAATCTTGAGTAGATTTTTAGGGTTCTTTGATATCCTAAAACGGATGCAATAACGAGTATACTTAACTAAAATATTAGGTAGGTAGGTACTTTCAACATTTTTACGTTTGATATTATTTTAAGGTTAAGTTAAATGTTTTGTGTTAAAGTCTTTCACTTTGCATCGGGAAATCTAAGTATATTCAGATTTATTTATTTCACATTCGTTGTCATAAAACAAGAAAACGTAGCAAACAATACAGCCAACAAAATACAATACAATTGCAGTGATCGTAGGCAATGCGCAGATTAGGATGCGGATACCTCGGGGTGTGAGACGACACACACTTGCCGTACACGTCCGCTGCGTCCAGCCATCTGTCCAGCTCGGGAAGGGCCCTTGAGGACCCCCCACGGCGACAGGCCGCCGACAAACAGCCCGCTACGCAAACAGCTACCGCCCGAGGAGGCTTTGGCCCTTCGAGCCGGAATTCGAGTAGCCGAGCACTTGTTGTGATCGCTTCTACTTCTTGAGATGGTAATGCAGTACCTGTAGGGCACTGACCTCTCATCTTATTGCCGTTCTTGGCAGCGTGAACTAATTCGATTGTTATAAAATAAAGTGGAATTTTACAACAGTTATGTTCTATAACATGTATTTCTATGTATAATATGTATGTATTTACAAAAAAAAAGTATGTAAGTAGTATATCAGCCATATGGTACCTATAACACAAGCTCTTCTTACTTTAGGGACGCTGTTTTATCCGGTATTATTTATTTATTTATTTATTTTAGTATGTTCTAAAAGATGATGGTATAGGTGCTGGGCAAGCTACTTATCTACTGAAAAATGTATGTCAGCGTACTAACATACGCTTTCTTCAAAAGACGACACATTATCTAAGCTTTAAATTTCTTAATAGGTAGTTCCAGTATTGTCAGGTAGCTTCTTATATAGGCGCAGCGTGTTCCCCATGATATCTAATCTTGCTATCTTCATACATTATCTGTTTCGCAAATAAACGAATGATTATTATTATTATTAAGCTATCTAAAAACAGCATATAAATAACTTAGATGCAAATGCCAGTTTGTTTATTACTAGCTGTCCGCGCGCAGCTTCGCCTGCGTTGAAGATTTTTCCCGGGACAAATCAATTTTCCCGGGATAAAAAGTAGCCTGTCACCCGGGGATAGTGTAGCTTTCTAACGGTAAAATATTATTTCAAATCGGATCAGTAGTTTCTGAGCCTATTCAATACAAACAAAGAAGCAATCAAATCTTTCCTCTTTATAATATTAGTATAGATTATTCATATTTACTATGTTCTATGATTGTGTAACTATCACCTTGTAACTTGCACAGAAGAATCATCTATATCTCACGCACGGGGGTTCTGTTCGACACAATATAAACACATAACAAGGAGGAGTCAATAGCAACACACGTTTTTATGCACGTAGTTCATAATTAAAATCCACATTTATCGTTCTTCGTCAATTGAATTTTTGGATGACTATAAAGAAGCCAAATATTATTTACCTCTAGGGGGCACTAACAGCTAAGCCAGCTGATTGGTTATTAATATGTGTGCGTGTGTACTTTTACACGGAATAGGAGTACGTTACATTTGGCTGCTTCTTTATGTAAATTGATTTTTAACACAATACTATGCCAATGTACTTTATTGTGTGTTTACTTACCACTTCTACGGTCTACAGGTATGTAGGTACATTAATTTAACGTACCTAATATACCAAGCCTTGAATTGATCGTATTACCTACTAAATCATAATTATTTAGGTTTCGGTGTTTCTATTTATAAAATGTATATATGTATGTATGTATGTAGTATAATCAGTCATGTGGTACCCATAACATAAGCTCTGCTTATTTTGGGGCCAGATGATGCTGTGTCAAATGTCCGATATTATTTACTTATTTATTTGAGGTTTCACTCATTTATCCAGACAAAGTGATGGAAAACTGAAACAAACATGATTTAGTTTCAAAGTGAAAGTCAAAAATATTATTATTCAGTGCAAACACAAGGACCACTTTGAAACATGGTCAATTTAGAAATTGATTGAAAATATAAATCCAGAAAATCCTTATCGTAAACTATGGTGCACAAGAACCAACTGTTTACGAGTGCTTTTACGATAGTAACTTGCGACCAATCGCGCTAGTAGTACTTATTCTGTGACCAATCGCGGCCTGCCGACGCCGGCGCACGCGCACTAATCGACTTTCCATTACAAATGTATTAAAAACGCTTCGTGTTGCCAGTTTCAATTTCGGTTTCGAATAATTACAACAGTCTGCGTGTTTTCGAAATGAGATAAGGTTTTATTGGTTTGTGTAATCAAATGTTTTGTGCAAACTATGTCTTTTTTTTTCATTTAATTTATTCATTTACACTTTTCCAGCTTATTTGGTTTTTAGACTTATTTTCGGGTAGCTACTTAGTAGCATGTTTCTTCATGACTCTATGCGTATCTCTTTATTTTTCTCTAAAATAGTTTTAATTTGACAATCTGTTCTTAAACACCAAAGAAAACAGGTCAAACCATCAAAGACGACGTTACAAAGTCTAAAAGAAAATCAATCAAATGATTTCAAAGAAAAAACTCGATGAGAGGACTTCACACAAATAACATAAAATAATATATAAATAACTCCTAAAACACCCGACACTTCGGCCTTTTAACTCGAGAACACTATTCATTAATCGCCAAAACCAAAGAAAACGCTAAACGACTCGAACTATATCGAGCGGCATTCCCGCGATATTAACGAACCATTGCTGCCTTTGTTCTAGAACACAATAACTGCTCTAAGCTAGGACAGAAATATACCGGAATTGCTACTAACCTCGTTGATTCAATATTTTCAGGCCTGTGTCACTGTGTTTTATATTAAATCGGCTTTAACTGGTTATTTTTGAAGCCCATTTTTCGGAATACGATTACTTACCTGTAGGTCATATTGATAGGGCTCTAAGTTTATTATGTTTTGCATATTTTGAGTAGCGCTGACCGAATAGACAATATTTCAATATTTTTACGCCAAAGAGTAGCGTAAAAATATGTAAATTGAACCTACTAGGTCTACTAATAGGGCATTTTGCAATAAAGCCAACAAGGGTCACACAGGGTTACCTAAAGGTAACAGAAGCGACAGCAATATTGACGAAATCAGATTCAAGTCTTAAAAAAATCCTATTACGGAGGCCAGCCGCAGTCTATTGCTCGCCTGTCACCTGGCAACGAAAATACACTTGTAGCAAAGCTATTAACAAACCAAAAGTGTGTTTGACAGCAGTGATCGCGCAATTCACGCCTATCGCTAGTGAGTTACGTAATAAAGGATATGATAATGATAATTACATAATGTTAATGATTATAATCTTTATTTATCTGTACACATTTTTATAGATGCACTTAGATCCGTCAGAAAGTGAGCCGTAATAACTATTATTCGTCTATGTCGAGTGAAACAAATATATTTCCCGAACTATAATGTATCCAGGGCTCGGGTTATGAATGCGCTGTATTCGCCGAAAACACTAGTAACTGTCACCAGCGAAACGTCAAAGGAGGATCGTAAATTATTAAAAGAAAGATGTTTCCCGCCCCGTTGTGAGCCCTCTCTGTCTAACAATAGGCTTCTTGTGTCGTGCTGTCCCGCTTTAGTACCAATTAGTTGAACTTAAAAGCGCCGACTGTATTAGATAGCATCAGTGTTGTCGCTCTGAGAAGAATATTATCGAGTTTTTGTGGAAAAACATTTGTTTATATACATTGTATGTTACTGATTACATGTTACTGTTACTGTTAAGTTGCAAGTGCAAAGCATTATAACCCTTTAAACTAGGATAATAAAAACCAATATCAAAACTCATAGAGATATTTAATCCAAACTATAAAAACAAAATAATTACTTCATCACGTCAGGTGTTCGTAGCTCGTGTCGTAGAGGTGCTACGAAACTCGTAGAGGGACCGTTTACTGTGAATCTGTTTCTCTGAACATTAATCGCGTAGTGCTCTTCCAAATCTAAAGCCGTGGGTTTGAACCCGTGTATTAACGGATTTTCTTTTTGGAAAATACTATCAAACGGTTAAGGAGAACATCCTGAGGAAATCGCAGCTTAATCAGGTCCGCACGTATCGACCATGTCTGACTCACAGCTTTTAGTGCTATAAGTTCTGGGTAAGCCTTATTACACACCTCAAAATAATATATTCCTCTTCTTCCTCATTTTTTTTATGGCATGTGACATAATAGTGTAAATTTTGCCAGGGTTTATAATTGTTTATAGTCAATTTGTTTGTTAGAGTCTTAGTCGATGTTCAATTGTCAAGTCTAGACGTCACGCGGAATGGCCGTCTAAAATTTTCTTGGGATTCCTCGTCGTGGCAGTCACCATAATACACAGTTAATTCAATTGTTCATACTTGTCCCATGTAGTCCCATCTGCCAAGATTACTTAATAAAACAGGCAATAAAACGAGTAAGAAATATTAAATTAGCAAGACTATGTTTTTTAATGAAATGACATATGAAGAATCAAATCATCGACTCATTTTGGGATTTAAATAAAATGACGTGACGTGACATTGTGTTGCATTATGTTGACATTGTGCCCCACAATTTGTGGCTAGAACTCTTCCGAAATCTAAGCGTTAAAAAAATACTTATTTTGTTTACATGTTTATACTTCAATGATGGTAGGACTCCTTTGCAAGAGTCCGTCTTGGCACCAGCTCAGACCACCAGCTCAGCCTCCAGCAGTTGTGTGCATTACTGTGTTTACGTTCGAAGGGCATTGGAACAAGTGGCATGTCTGGACAAATAAACAAAATAATTATATCTCAAAGTCAGCAACCCGCTTTTGTTACCTCTAATATTGTAAGAGGACATAGGATACGGTAACCTCTTACCATCAGGTGGGCCGTGTGCACATTTGCCGGCTCAGTATAAAAATAACGCTTGATCGTAGAATTGTAACATCATCTGGCTCCAAAGTAAGCAGAGCTTGTGTTATAGTGATACATGACTGATTTATTTTTAAATACATAGATATAAACATCCAGAGCTGAGACAAATAAGAGTACATGCAGATCATACAACATTTGTCGGGAATCCAACACGCAACCTTCTGCGTCCCAGCCGGGACTTTGCCCACTGCGCCACAGTCGGCGATATTTACTATATTATTATTTACGTTGGATGTTTTTCGATAATATTTATCGATATCGATTTGTACATATTTATTTACAAAATAATTACAATTAGTATAACAGTCATGTGATTCCCATAACACAAGTTCTGCTTACTTTGGACCCACATGGACCCACAGATGATGATGTGTTAAATGTCTATAATTATTTATTATATGTAAATAATTTCATCGATATCGATAAGAGTGCGCACAGCACTAGTGGAGCTAATGCGTTGATCGTCAGTCCGTACATCACGGCGTCGTGTCTCTACTCGTAAATAATTTGGCGAGATTACAGTTTATTGCTTTTATTGCGACAAATTCATGCCTTGGATATTTTCGGAGCGTTTTATTATAAGTTTTATTTTTATTGTGATATGCTCCATTATGTTTATTTAGATTTAGCGAGCGGACATGCCCCTAGTTTACGATGTTATTAATATATAGTACTTAAAGTTGTGTATTTTATTTATCTGAAAATTATAGGTAAATTTAAATATAGGTTGAGTTTGATTCCCTCTCAGAGAAAACATTTGTTTGATAAACATAGGTGTTTGTTCTGTGTCTCGGTGTTATAATGTGTCATAAGTAGATTGTATTTAAAAATATATAAGTATTCTATCAGTCATCGGGTTACCATAATACAAGCATAAGTTTGCTTAGTTTTAGACTAAGACTAGATGTTGTTGTGTACATTATCCACCAATATTTATTTATTTAATTCAAATTTAAAACTGTAAAACAAGGATCACTTTGAAGTCTTTAAGAGCACTTGTTGTCTATTGGTAAGATCCTTAAGTCGTGGGTTCGAATCCGGTCGTCCAGTAATGGATTTTTCTGTTAGAATCATTAATGTAGAAATCATAGTTTAATCTAATCATATGATTAGTTATTATAATCATACTATCTTTATTGCTCATCACTATCCTTCGTGTACGTCTTTCCTCTTCTCACACTATCCTAGGCAAAACAATTTGCATTTTAGCTGCACCCACTGACGCTGGCTAGTGTATCCTTAAGTATGTTTTGTTCTTGTCATTCTAATGTCAATAAATAAAGATAGCAACAGAACAACACTATACGAGGGGTTATAAGATAGACCATAAGTGTTTGATTGCATATGACTTGGCCAGCTTTAGTTTTTATTCAATATAATATCACTAGGATCACTGTGAAACGTCTTACATACTATGTGAATTTTGGTGCCAATTCCTCATAACCCAAGCCCAGCTAGTTTTACCCCTAAATAACGTGTAGCAAGTGTGTTGATACAATTAGCAAGAGAAACAAGTGTGCATTGTTGGAAGACGCACATTGTTGCGGCGGCTCCTTTGATGTGACAACGAGTAGGTACCACCACCTTCCACGAAGCCACATGTGGCCGCCCATGGCCGCCAACAATTAAAAATACAGCAGAACCAAGCTTGCAAAAGTTGACTTTAAATACGGTTAGGTCTTCGAACAGCATAGACCCATCTGTTGGTAAATAGTTACTGAAACCTGTCTCATTCGCACAGTAAGTTAACTCGCTATGTCGTGCCCTGCTTTTGCGTACACGCGAACTGCATGGAAAAATTATATCTATTTAATGTTTTGTAATGGATTTCCGCAAAGTCACGCTTGAATCGATTTTCTATCTTAGGAACTATGTAAGCATAGTAAGTTAACAATCGCAAAATTGTTGGCATTCAACATTTTTGATTCTGTTATAAGTAATTATAACACAATTTGCCGACTACCCTGTACTTATTTATAATACTAATAATGGCGAAAATGTAGTAGGGTCAACTGACCAACATGTAAACTGACTATGTTGACAATGGGAAAAGTAGGCAGGAGACATGTAGTTCACCAAAATACGCAAGGCCTGCCCAATATTATGTGTATCTCAGAACATTGTATAGTACAATCTAAGCTACTCCCTGAGTTACAAATTATAATATTGCCAACTGCTATAAACGCAAGAGCCTATAAGCCTGATGCCTGTGTCTACTTGACTGTAAACCAAAATATCATTAAGTATGAGTCACGTTCATAAGTAAATACTAAATAAACAACTAAATTATGTAAAAAGTATATTACACGGAGGTAGGTAATTGGTTTATAGTAAATATAGAGCTCCCAGAAGCTCTATATTTCTGAGCTGTCAATGGTATTGACATGCTTAGCAAAGTAAAGTGCGCTAGAGATGAGTTATTGACAATGCTTGTGGCGGCTGAGGCCGATGGCGGCGGCGGCGTGAGCCTCAATATCCAGCCGCGATTAAAATAGCAACTTTTACCTTTCTCCAATAAAACCACTGACTCTGAAATAAAGCAGAAACATTTTGTCAAGTTGCTCGTCTCAGGGCAATTTGCACTTCTCAATCAAACGGGGAGGAGGGTCGGTTGTTTTGTGTCGTTTATCAAGTCAGTCAGGAGGATATTTTTGTCACTTCTCTGACTTAGAAGCGTGGAACAGACTATTCACAACTTTTTCATAGTTTTACCTTTGTTTATTTTTCGGTATGACAAGTATCTAGGATATACCTATAGGTAATTGATTACGATGGATTGCCACAAGGCTATATGGCTTCTTAAAAACTATGGGTAGATATATAACTTTTAAAACTATCATGGTTTTGCACATAATTTTCACTCAAAACGGGATATTTACCATGATATATGAGTTTTTCTGCTTCTCGATATTTCGGCACAGTTGCATGCGCCATGATCACGAGATAAACTGAAGTCTTTGCGGGTGGATGTTATTGGCAGACAAAACGGTGTACCCTTTTTCTCAGTCTTTTACTGCGAACATTACCCGTACTACCAGTTTCACTGTCACTGACAACTCGATCACGATTACGACACACAACACTCACTCACGGTATCTGGACGCATAACTGGTACCTCACTTTTACGATTTCCACACATCCTCACCACCGGGTTCCAGGCTCCAGACAATTGAAAACCGTCTTCTCGATTGAAATTCCTGTGTTTGGTAATCTCTATTGCCTCTACCAAGATCGGTACAAGAGGCAATAGAGATTACCAAACACAGGAATTTCAATATAATCTATATAGTCCATTGAAAAGTTACATTTGGGTATGCATTTGTCAGAGGACGCAATTTTATTTTTTTAATGTGTAGGGGGGGTCAGTAGAAGCTTAAGTTCAAGTTTGTGGGGTCGGCACCCTTGTCCCCCGGCCGCCATCTTGGAAAAGGGGGTGCAAAGGGTTTTCGCGCTGTATCTCGTAAACTAGTTACCTTACAGAAAATTTAATCAAACATAAAATGTAGCAAATTAAATTTCCTACAATTTTATTTCTATTACTTTTTATCGTCAAGTGACCAACAAAAAAGTTATAAACAAAAATAAATGAAAATTTTGTTTGTTTGTTCTAGGTTTTACAGCGCTCCAAACTTAAACGGATTCTCGAATGCTCATAGGGATGCAATAAAAACTAAAAATTAGGCTTACTTTTCTATCTATATTTTTTTTATTCATACAATTTATTATGATCTTAACATTCCTATGCTATTATTGAACTATGTTTGACCCTTTTACCCACCACCTATGAGGTATAACATGGGCAAAGTCAAATTTATAAAAATTTTGCAGAAGCATCCAGAGTTAGCAAGTGGAACTAAATTATTTATGAGTGAGAAAGTCGAGTCATCGTTACTCAGTGTTGTTGGCGAACGTTTTTTCGTCTTTTTATATGGCGGAAATAAAGACGATACTCTAGACACTCTGCGATACAAACGATTTGCTAAGACAGTGACAAAAAATGCATTAAAAAATGCATTAAATTTTTATAAATTTGACTTTGCCCATGTTATACCTCATAGGTGGTGGGTAAAAGGGTCAAACATAGTTCAATAATAGCATAGGAATGTTAAGATCATAATAAATTGTATGAATAAAAAAAATATAGATAGAAAAGTAAGCCTAATTTTTAGTTTTTATTGCATCCCTATGAGCATTCGAGAATCCGTTTAAGTTTGGAGCGCTGTAAAACCTAGAACAAACAAACAAAATTTTCATTTATTTTTGTTTATAACTTTTTTGTTGGTCACTTGACGATAAAAAGTAATAGAAATAAAATTGTAGGAAATTTAATTTGCTACATTTTATGTTTGATTAAATTTTCTGTAAGGTAACTAGTTTACGAGATACAGCGCGAAAACCCTTTGCACCCCCTTTTCCAAGATGGCGGCCGGGGGACAAGGGTGCCGACCCCACAAACTTGAACTTAAGCTTCTACTGACCCCCCCTACACATTAAAAAAATAAAATTGCGTCCTCTGACAAATGCACACTAAGGCCTAAAAAATGTAACATTTTAATGGACTAATATATCAATCAATATAATCTGCAGTAAATTGTCATTATGAAATATTATATACCTACCTGTAGATGTAGGGCGTATTGCCAATTTTGATTTATAAAATGCCCCACCGTATTCCTGCCGACATGTTCAAGTTTATTACCCTCGAAATAATCAAAACACAAAGGTGATTTCAAACGTTTTACTAGAGTGTGGATTATTTCGATTTGAAAAACATAACAGTATAGATATACAAATTACTTTGAAACTCACCACAAATTGTAAGAACACCAATAAATCAATTTTCTCAATATTTTTTTACCAAACAACGCAAATCACTCGTGAGCGTCCACCATATTGCCGGGTGACTGAGGAGTACACGTGTGGATGTAAGTAAGCCGCGTAGCTAGGTTTGTGTCAGTGCTAGACCAGTGAGGCGTTTTGTCAAGTGGGGCGTATTACCGAGTTTTACCCTATTCCTATAAGTGACGATAGGCTTGCAACCTGTCACATGCAGAATACTAACTACTATGCAAAATGTGAGCACGTCCTAAACATAATTTTTGGAAATATGAGTATGTGGCAAACACAATGGGACGTGCCTCTGGCAACCCTTCTTAGACATCTTCAAAGACCTAAGTACTTAACCAGAAATGTCCAGAGAGATGTCTAACAAGCCTTGGAGATTATAGTCATGAGCATGTCGAGAAACAAGAAAGTGAAAGATAAATTGCAAAATAAATTTAAAAAGCATTTAACAAAGTAGTCGCTTTGTACAAGCTACTGTAACAAACGTCCCGCATTATTTATAGCCGCCACCAAAACAGCGAGTGTCATCAGGCATGTCAGTGTCACTTACCTGTCACAGTGACGTGTTGGCGTGTCGAAGTGACGTTTATTGGGCGGATGTAACGTGAGAGCGCGTACGAATGACGACTGGATGTTAGATGTTTTAGATAATATTTAAACTGCTCGAAAGCAAATAGTTGAGTTTATTTTTGTGTCAATTTAGGTTGACAGTTGAAGCGTAGTCATTGTTATAATGGCTTAATTTATGAGATAAGAAGCTCTTTGATAAAGCGTCTTAAAAATGTATAAGCCTCTTTTCTTTTTTCCGCTGTCGCTCGCTACAAAACTGTCTTGAGTTTTTAGCCTCTCCTAAAGATCTCTGCCATGACTTAATAAGCCGGGACAGATAGCTAGACATGCAGGATGAAGCCTGTGAAAGAAGACAGCTAGTGGCTATAGAGATAGTAGATATAGAAAGATGGTTTTTCTTCATCGTATTTGAATTGACAGGACATAAATGTGTGGGTAAACAGAGAGGTTTATTGTTTCTGGGTGTTAGAGTATCTTACCTATACTTTCAGAACTATCATAGTTTTTTATATATTTTTCACTTAAAATGGGATATTTACAATGAGACGCAGAAGGTTGTAGGTTCGATTCCCGCCGCGGGACAAATGTTTGTATGTAAAACGACAATTGTCTGCAAGTATTTGTTTCGGGTCTGGGTGTTTCTATGTATAATATGTATGTATTTATAAAAAAAAAGGATATAAATAGTATATCAGTTATATGATACCCATAACACAGCTCTGCTTATTTTGGGACTAGATGATGCTGTGAAAAATGTCCAGGTTTATTTATGATATGCGTGTTACCGATATTTCGGCAACAGTTGCATTTTGGTATTATATTGTAGTTAAAAGAAGGAAAATATGTAAGTAGAAATACAATAGGAGACGACTGATTCTAGAAAAACAATAAATATATGAGATTTGGAAGAACAATAATAAAACACAACAATTAAATATAAGTAGCTGGATGACCGAGCTTTGCTCGGTATAAAACACAGATAAAACGATGTTTTCGAAACATGAAACCTACCTAGATCGATTTATAGCCCCCGAAACCCCCTGCATACTTAATTTCATGGAAATCGTTGAGCCGTTCCGAGATTCAGATTCAGATATATATATATATATACATAAATTGTTCGTTTAAAGTTATAATAATATTAATAATAAATAATCCCAGACATTTCACACAACATCATCTGGCCCCAAAGTAAGCAGAGCTTGTGTTATGGGCACCACATGACTGATATACTACTTATATACTTTTTTTTTGTAAATACATACATATTATGCATAGAAACACCCAGACCCGAGACATATACTTGCAGATCGTACAACATTTGTCCCGCGGCGGGAATCGAACCCGCAACCTTCTGCGTCTCAGCCGGGTCTTAGCCAACTGCACCACAGAGGTCGTCAATAATAATATGAGTAAACTACGATTAACTAACCAAGAAGAATTTATCATTGAGTATGCGCTTAACTTACTTATTGGGGTGTTGAAAATGTCAATGTCAATGTTTGCCTTTACCAAAGAGTTGAAGGAGGAGCATGCTCTGATTATGGAAGCATTTTGTCTATTATTCGTTTTGACATGCTGAACGTTTAGAGTTATAGGATTACTTAAACCAATCACAGTGCTCAGTTCCAATAGTTTTACCAACTCCGGACAGTGAACTGTACCATTCGCTATGCCCACGGAGATACATCTACGTTCAAAATGGGGGAGAAAATGAAATTAGCGACATCGCTCTTAAAGTCAGGAAGGTAGATAAGGTAGATATTTTTTTAATACCCTCTATCCTAATAACATATGTAGTTTTCGTAGCATGGGTTCGAAACCTGAGAAGCGTATTCAAGGTGACTACGAACGTACGCGCAGTACAGGATTTTAAATGTTTTTATACTACTATTTTATACTATAGAATTCAGATGCACGGGCACTTGGTTTTGTTTTCCGAATGCCTTAGATACGATAGTGTCAACATGGTCTTTGAAGATAAACTTGCTGTCAAAAACTATGCCTAGATCTGATAATACCTTGATCATGGTGCATGCAACTGTACCAAAATATTGGCAAGCAGTAAACTAATGAAACCATGGGCGTACCCAGATGTAAATAAACTCGATAAGTAGTAGTCATTTATAAATAATTTTTATTAAATGACTTTTTCAATAATACCCAATAATACTTGCTAAGACTAGCATTAGTTTTTAAATTTATTTTGTGCTTTTGAGCCCTCTTACTATGCACAGTCATCATCATCATACAGAAGCGAACAAGCCGGTTTTCTGTCATGATTCATTGTATTTTAATTTAATTGTGCTCTTGTCCTTAAGGTGATTCCTGATCAAATGATTTTGACGCTTATTAACGGCACTCCAATCGCGAATTTTATCGAAAAAAATTAAATGAGAAATTCTGAAAAAAGTTAATTAGCTTACCTTTTGTCTTACATACATGTAAGCTGCAAGTTAAAACGACATCAACTTTAGAAGAAGATGATGATTATTGAATATTTTAGACATTATTTCACAATTCATTTATACAATTAACAGTTATTTCGTTCCATGCGTCGCCCATTTTACGGTCGCCATAATCGTCGCACCGAGAGGACTATTCGCAGCGTGGTGGATAAATTTGAGTCCGCTGGTTCAGTAAGCAATTAACTAACACCTGTACGTCTGCCGAAAACATGGCCACTGTCCGTGAGAGTGTGCAAGAGAATGTGCGGATTCTCTTGCACACTGCAAGAGAATCCGAGGCAGTCGATTTCGCGTCGCTCAGTCAAGAACTCGGTCTATCGCAGACCACAACTAAAATTCCACCACCCACCCGTACTGATATTCAACTAACCCAAGAGGTGAAGGTAAGCGACCATAGACAACGACGTCGCTGAATGGGCTTTGGAGCAGTTGGAAACTGACCCTAATTTTCATCGAAAAAACATCTTTAGCGACGAGGCCCATTTCTGGATGAATGGGTACGTCAACAAACTTTAATATTTCGGATAGACGCTACCCAGAGAAGCCGCATCGGAAACGGCAGAAAGGGCATCGATAGGCCGTTCAAACTAATAAAAAATTTCGATGATCGTACACACTCTTTGTTTTATTTAAATTTTAAAATAGGAAGCGCTTAATGAAAGACCCTTTACTTACCCCGGTCTGACGTAAGATCAGCCATTGCGTTGTTCATTTACGATTATCGTAAAGCATCCACTTTTCGTCGGACGTCACAATTTAGATTTTCCCTTAATTTTTGTACCGATTTAACAAGGTAAGGCAAACTTAAATGCGAGCTTCTCTGCAGATCAGTCATTCTTACTGAGATATGGCTTAACCCTATGTTCAGTTCAGTCAGCCGAACTTTATAGTGCAATCTAGGTTATAGGTTACTTTAGATGTTATAGGGTTATAGACACACATACAAAATTGTATACCGCATTCATAATATTAATGTAATCTCCTTTTATTAGCCCACAGTTGTCTCATTTTTGATTTTAACTTTACGTGTTACGGTAGATAACACGCGGAGTTGAAAGCAAAAATGAGACGTTACGTTACGTTACGACCGACACGTTGCGTGTTATCTACCGTGACACGTAATTTGTAATTTGTAATTTTGTAATTTCAGTCACAAGCGTACCACACTGAGTACCTGCTAGTATATCTACCAAGTTATCTAAATGTTTCCGTCATTACTCTTTTGATACCCATTTTGTAGGAACCTTGATGCATTCATTTATCTACTACTTATAATATATGAGATTAAGTTAGTACTAAATCTTAAACGAACGAGATTTGTTTGCTTACTGCGCATGTTGTGTTTACCGGTAATTGGTTTTACGTGTAGCTTCAGACAAATTGTTATGAAACATATTTTATTCATGTGTAAACTGTTGGTAAACCTAATAAATAAAATAAATAAAAATAAAAATAACGTCAAACCATGCCGCTAATTTCTTGGTAATTTGGTATCGATCTGTCTCCACTATCACTTTAAATTCATCAACATTTACCTTTGTGGCTGGCCTTCCTCGTGGTTCAATCTCCAAGTCGAAGTTTCCACGAAATTAGGATTTCGTTATAAAAGCAATTGAACCAAAAACGCATAGTGCGTTCATTAGCCGTGTTCTCTCTGTATTTAATAATTACTGTAATTTTCGATGTATCTGTCTTTACCTTTGAGCTGAATGTAAAAACAATTGAAAGCCTAACAATCAAATCTCTTACAGGACCTCTTTAATCCGGACTCCATAAAATTTACCTCCCGTTCGGATTCGTGGAGCGTTCGGATTATAGTACAGAGAGTATATTAAGTATTTTTTATGGAATAAAACTAATAGGTAGTATTGTAAAATTGTAAATGTGTATTCATCTATAAACGTTACATTTATTAAACTTCTTTAAAGAAGTCTAATATTTTAGTTTGTCGGGAGGTATTTAATGATTAATAAAAAGCTTAGTCTCGTAATTTACGTAAAAGCATTTTTACTGGCTAAGGAACGTCCACTTGGTCAGCCCATTCAAGACATGTATTTAAGGCAGACACCGCGCTTGAGTTGGAAACGCATGCTACTGGTTCAACGAGCGACATTTCTTCACTTTCGCCGTCACATTCTTGTGTTACTTGCCTTAATATTTCATCGTCAGTAAGAGGTTCAGTTTCATTTGGGTCATCATTGCTTAGTACGAAGTCATTAATTTCAGCCTCAGAAAAGCCTCTATTAACCAAAAAAGCTAAAGGAATCTCATCTTCGAGTTCAAAGCCATCGTCTGTATGTATGTTCTTGAAAAAGCGCAGGTGGGGGTGAGGCGTTCGGATTACAGAGTTGTTCGGATTCGGAAGTTTAATAATTTTAATTTTTTTGTTATGCTTTGAACTGCAATTGAGTCTGAGTTTGAGTCTTCAGACTAGGAGCATTTTTTTATTTAGATTTGTTTAGTTATCATGTAAAAAAGATTTTACTCTGAAAATCCACACCATGCAGGTTTAGTTTTAATTCTAAGTGTCAATAGAACAGCAATTTCAAATGTATACCCCTATTATTAAGGTGTAGGTAAATAAACGGAAGCTGAATGTGAATTCTACATAATGAAAAATTAATTTTGTTACTTAATAAATCTAAATTTTTTACTTCGAGTCAGGGAACAGGGTGGGGCAGATGCAAGACCCTGGCCCCACCGTAGGTACGCCTATGAATGAAACTCGCATATCATGGTAAATATCTAACATTATAATCTTACTTATGTATTTAAAATTATAAAAAGTATCTTATCAGTCTTCTGACTCTCGTATTTTAAGATTTGATTAGTTCGGGGGTTAGATGGCGGTGTGTGGATTTTATGGTCAACGAATATTTCATTAATTATGGCCTCCGAATTCGGTGAGCAGGTTGCAATGTAAGGTTTATCTAACGGTCATCATATAGCAGTCATCGCTTTCCAGCTGTCGTGCTCTAACTGAGCGTAACACTCGGAGTAACGTTCGTTTGCAATATTACCGACGCAATTGGCATCAGCAAACTGCAGGTTTTATTGACTAAATTTAACGTTTGCAAAACATTTTATAGCCAAAATGTGAAGCTCAAAATTCGAAACAATGTCCAGAACATAAAATTAAACATTTTAACAAGCATCGCTTTTACGACATTCGAATAAGGCCACTTCTGGGACTTCAAAGTTGGTGTCGGGTGACACTCCCGGGCTGGGTGCCGCCGGGTCACGCTCGCTGACGTCATCACATGTGGTCGACTCTCTTAATCTTTAGATTCGTTTTAACTACACAGGATAACAACAGTAAGAGTAGATTAGATAGAAGATTGGATCAGTGTATTATAGAACCCGTATCGCGTGTGATTGGATGGTCAATGTCCGATCAACCGTGTAGCGATAGATAATTTAATAATATAGCGATTACAAGATAATCTGACAGTTTCTGATTAAGTATCAAGAAAAACTGATGAAGCTCTACAATTTTCGCAGAGGTGCAGCGACAATCAGTCATGGTCCATCTCCATCTACAGCCTTCCGCGAAGGGTTGCAATTTAGTCAATGATTTCCAGCAATTGCCTGAAGGTATTGAATTGAGATTAGATAAAACTAACAAGTCGGTACATACGTTTGTTCGATGACACCCTAGACTTAGCAAACAGTTTAGTTCGTATATTATTTTTGAAACCTTACTAGCTTCTAACCGCGGTTTCGCACACGTGTTACCTACCGTTATATGTTATTACTGGTCACAGACTACATCTTACCTTGTGATTGAACCACAAATAAATCCATGTATACATCATAAAACAAAACATTAAACAGATGGACAAATATCTAGTACAATTCCGCCAATCTATTCCTAAAGAGCTACCTCCAAAAGAAATTCTGTAATGGTTTTTGTTATGGATTTCCGCAAAGTCACGCCTGAATCAATTATCTATCATAAAACAAAAATAATATAAAATGTATTCTACTGCATTCAGATACAGATCAAAAACATTTATAGAATAATAATTTAGTTCCAATTAAATAAATACATGTTAATAATAAATGTAATGCTTGTGTGTGGATTGCTTTATATTGCAGTAGTCGTGTGAGCCTCCCACATATCTCTCCACAGATCTCTGTTTCTAGCTTGTTTCATCCGGTCTGGAGCACTTCTTTGCCTACACTTACAATACAATAAATACACTTACAAATATCGAAACATCCACACTAACGTATATATAATATTTATAAATGGGATTGTCATTGACCGAGTATTCCTTTATCCTTAGATCCCAGTGCAGGAGGCATGGGACAGGCAGGTGTGGGCGGAGCGGCCCAGCAGTACGGGGAGGTCAACCAGCTCGGAGGAGTGTTCGTGAACGGACGGCCGCTACCTAACTCCGTCCGGTTGAGGATAGTAGAGCTTGCTCAGCTAGGAATCAGGTAAGCTACTGGTACAGTTGGCCTACAGTGAGTTCTTATTTATAATCAGTGAATGGAGAAGAATCTGAACTATATCTGCGTAAACATGGTTTTCAACAAGGCTACTTAGGTTGACTCAGGCCTAGTTAGTAGATACTATTACAAAGTGTTAATCAAACTCTGCTTACCCTTCATGAACCGTCTATTACAGACGTAGATTCACAACAAGAAATTTCTTGATAACAATTTTCTATTAGTAAATCTAATGAAAGCCATTTTGGTGTAGGCCTTGTGACATCAGTCGTCAGCTTCGCGTGTCACACGGCTGCGTATCGAAGATCCTGGCGCGGTACCATGAGACCGGCTCCATCCTTCCCGGTGCCATCGGTGGCTCCAAACCCAGGGTCACCACGCCAAAGGTATTCACAATTGCCAACAAAAATTGATCAAAGACTACGCATTATCTTATGCATTTATATTGAAACTTTCTACACTCTCATGTTCCGTTATCCCAGGTGGTGTCATACATAAAGCAGCTAAAAGCAAAAGATCCCGGCATCTTCGCGTGGGAAATCCGCGACCGACTGCTGGCTGACGGTGTTTGCGACAAGTACAACGTACCCTCAGTGTCCTCCATCAGCCGGATTCTGCGCAACAAGCTGGGAGGAGGCGCGCTGTACCCCGTGCCCCCCCTCTACCCTGTGCCCCCGCAGAGGTGCTGGCCCCTGCATCAGCCGTACGACTACTATGTGTATCTGCAGGTGCGTGCTCAAATAGGTCACTAAAAATGGTCTACTGGGAGTTCTTTGGTGAAGACTTCCCGCCCGAAAGCGTTAGTTAGCTTGTAAACGGAACAGCTTCGTTGTGCGGTCATCTTTTATTAGTTCCCTGAATATGGAAGCATTATAATCTCCCTGCCCTTATCCTACAACAACCTGTTTCCTTCTTCCATATCCCTCTGTTAGCCTCTTAAGACTTAAGTACGTACATCTTTCTTACTAATGTCGTCTTTGACACAATCCATGCATCTTTTCCTTGACCTTTATCTTCATACCAACACCCTTCTTGTGCCTATATCACGCTATCCAATTACTTCTTAACTTATCTGTCACTGGCGACATTTTCAGGCTTCCTCTGACATACTATTTTCCTATTTTATCCTAGTCACTCCGCACATCTATCTCAACATTCGCTTCTCTGTCGCATGCACTTTTTTATCATATATCGCTTTGGTTGCCCAAAACTTCGATCAATACATTACTCAGGTCAACGTCTTAAACGACCCCCAGGAATCAAAACACTGCACTGATGAAAGGATTTCAGAACTAGACCTCTGTAAACCTCTATAAAAGCAATGTTTGTAGTTAAGGAGATGATGAATGTGTTGTGTATGTGTAAGGTGTCGGTAAGTACTTGTTCTGTTGTATTAACATAAAATGTATCTCTTATTTTGTCAACAGGGTCGGCAGCACAGTGGAGGCCACCCTCACGGGCTGTCCCACCCCCACCAACCACCTCCACCCCACCATGCGCACGCGCATGCTCTCTGACATCACCTCGGCCACGATCGTTGACGTATACTGGCTACGATCGGTGACCGCCACAGACTCAGTGTAAAGTTATTAAGTGTGAAATGACGTTCTTAGTGAAAATACCATTTTACCCAGAAGGTAGTAAATGGATGAGATATTATAATGTTATCCCTGTGAAATGTGTGGATTCAATAATATGACATGACAGGTTATTGTGGATTATTGGTACCGTTTATATACATATATGTACATATATACATAATATCCGACTCGCTACCTTGTTTTTGACAGGCCTTTACACATCGAGATAAAAAAGAGTTTATATCGAGGCTTTTGAATAAATTAACGTTCTTACATGCTCACATACCGGAGTATTGCGTTAGAACTCTCATAAGTTGGCTTGAAAGGAATTATCACATCATCCAAATTCATCTTTAACCTGTATATGTCGGCAATGGTAGGTACTTAGATATACTTAGCTGTGAAGCTGAACTGAAAATGACGATGTTGCTGAATGGGATAAAACTAAGTATTAATAGTGTATAGTTATGTAAGATAATAGATTAGGTAATATTTAAGTTTAATTATTATTATTAGGCATTTGGTAAGGTAGTAGTATCTCTGAAATATTATTTAAATCGCGTGCAATGATGTGAATAAAGTATATTAATAATAACTTTAGTTGTAGAGAAAAACAATATAATTTCGATAATTCACGTACCAACTTACACATACCGAGCACCCACGACGGTTCATGCCTACAAAAGTCAGCATAGATAGGTATTTTCTATGTTTAATATGGGTCTATGTTATAATAAGATACTAACTAATGTGTTGTTTAAATTTATTTCCATCTTTATTCATTGACATGAGAATGACAAGGACAAAATATACTTAAACGCTTCGCAAGGCTTGCCTTTGCGGAAATTCATTACGAAATTAAACAAATAGACAAATATTTAGTCGAGTCTACTATTATTTATTGCTCAAAAATAAGTTTACTTCAATTCCAGCGCCTGGCGAAGCGACAAGTCTGCACAGTTTTTGTGTGTTCTTTGCAGTGCAGAACGAGTCGATTGGGGCAAAACACGAGTCTAATTCCTATCTGTTTTGTTATTATACGCAACTTTTTGATTTGAATAAGATTCAACCCATATTAATCGTTAAAAATGTAGATTCCTATAGGTGAAAGAGTTTTTTAAATCAGTTGAAAATGTCTTAAGTTTATCCATTACAAACAAAAAAGAATGTTCTCCTTACAATACTAGTTTAGATTTGAAATGTAATTTTTGTAGTGAGATTGGCAGATATTCCTTTCGGTGCTAATATAATTATTGTCATACAAGCAAGGAGTACATTGATAAATTGGATAGGTAGTCACTCGTACTACTATCATACAAAATAATAAGGTTTATATAAGTGGTACCTAGTAAGTATTTCAAAGACATGCAGTCATTATTACATACCTAGGTATAAGTATAAGTACCTATATTGTAAGCTGTACAAATTATTTACTTATTAAGTACGAGTATATAAATATTTAAAACTTGTGTATGTGCATAAATTGGTTTGTTTATAGAATTAAAATGTTTTTATTTACCTACCCCCCTACTTTACCTAAATTTTGGCCCAGATTTTGATGTTTCAAGGATTAAATAATATTTTGTAAGAAACGAGCGTTCTTGTATTAAGTCTGAATTTGAGTAACTATTTTAAATTCGATTTCTTAGGTTTACTAAGTAATTTGATGTGTGATTGGTGTGTTTCAGCTCATTTTAGTCATCACATAATGTATAGAGGTGTTAATCCTTCGCGAGATGCGAAGGATTTTTAGTTTTGCATTATTTTCATAAGTTTTCACAGCAGAGGAAGGCACAGTGTTTTTCTTGTACGATGTTTACTGAATGGCGATGTGACATGTAATAAGAGCAAGGCGCACGGTTTGGTGCGTAAAGTGTACAGTGTACATAAAGTAGCACGGTTTTGTGGCTTCATTTTGGTTGATAGCGGCGCGGCGTCTTTATATTTAATTGGTCTGAGCTCTAATTTGGACTTTAGTGTAAGCAAAGTAGGTCTAGGTATTATAAAATAAAATATTGCTGTATTTTATGGAATTTAAGGTAGTCCAGAAAAACAACAGAATCACTTATCGTCTTTAAACTAGTTATCTAATAAAAGTATTGACTAATAATTGTCTTTATGATATTGGTATAATCAAATCTATAATTACCTACCAAAATCAAAGAAAGACTATTCCTTCTTTGATTTTGGTAAGTAACTACCTCGACAATCATAAATAATTTCAGGTTTTTGTTAAAGTTTCTTGGATTAGGTTGTAAACTCAAATAACAAAAAAACTGAACTAGGAAGTTAAGTACTTTTCTACTTTCGTATTTTTAAAACTAGGTAGGTAGGTACTTTAGTAGTTATCTACTTAGGTTAGTAGGTAAGAAAATATTCACAAATAAAAATTCTGCAAATTATAACTAAATCCTCGCTACGTTTCGTATTTAATAGCACCTGAACCAAATGTGAAATTTTACTACATTAAAGTTTTACGAGCGGTCCGCGGTCACCGGTCGGTCGCGACAAAAGCGCGGGAGCAAAAAACAAAATGGCCGGCGGTAAAATGACATTGGACGCCCGCCGTCGCGTCGGGGCTAAACTCTATGGTCGAGGCCGCTTACATAATTAAAATCGAGCTACGCCTGCGGTGGCTTTGTCGCGAATGCGTTGAAAATGCTAAAATTATACAAAGGGTACCCGAGCTGTGACCTTTTGAGAGGACTTTAGCCGATATCCACACCTCGTGCGGTTTTCGCAGATGTCATAAGTAGTCTATAAACATGCCATTGAATCTAATCTGATAATTCCAGCGTCAAGTTTCTACTTGACGCTGGAATTGAAAATTGGAATTGGAATTGGAACTTTGAAACACTAAAAAAATTTTTTTTTTTAGGATTTCAATGTTAAACAATTGAAAGATATTAGGGGGTTTCTTAAACAGATTTCTATACAACATTCGTTTGATAAATATTCATCTTTGATATCCAGCAACAGCCTAACTTGTAATCCTTGAAAAACTATGAAACTGCATTATCATCATTTGCCTTCGTTCATCTGTTGAAATGATTTAGATGGCGTCACTAAAGTAACAGAGCAGTCAAATAATTGTTATTGAAAACATTCGATCATGGATCCACTCCGGCAAGCTGAGGTGGGTGAAGTTTCTTCTCCACTGACATCACTCTACCTGGGATTCTGTTTAATAGCGCAGGCCTTCCCAAGTACCCACACCAACCTCTCGACCTTGCCAACATGCCCACAGGAAAAACTAATGTGGAAAACGTACATGTTCGGTTGCAGGTGCATAACGGCTGGCACCGAGACGGGCTTGTTTTAAGTTTTCCTTCTATATTGCTAGCTCTTATGTTAGTAGCAGGGGGACTAACCCCCAATATTTTAAAGACTATTGCTTATGAATATTAATAAGTTATTATAATATTTGAAACTGCATACAAAACTATATTACCTATCTATATATTAATACGTGAAGCAAAAACTTTGTACCCATTTTTACGAAAATTGCGCGGACGGAGGAGTATGAAATTTCGCATAGTTATAGTTTATATAGAGAAGGAGTGCAGAATGGTAACATATTTGGAATATTTTTTAAATTAAATTATGTTAAAAAATAAGGACGTTTAGGAGTTTAGGACCTGACCACTAGTAATTTTTTCCTTACCCACTGACTGCGGAAGCCTTCACTGTGCGTGGTCACACGTTTTACCAATTTATATACTCACTCATATTCCTGCAGTGCCTGTGTCAGTTATTAGATTAAGTCCATCCATCTCTACCATTCTCTCAGCTTAGTCGGCCGTATCAAGAAAGACAATATAAGACATAAGACATATCTACACGCTGACTTCAGCGTTTGAGAGACATGTAGCTTACAAACGTAATTTATAACCATGTCTTGGATGTTACTACGAGTAGTATAGTGAGCACATGTGACGATGGTCGGCAGGCGCCGCCGTCTTGGCCGACCGTGGGCGTGGGTGCGTGGGTAGTGTTACAAAGGGACCGTCAATCAGGGCTCAGTGACCGTACGGTGTCACCGGCGACCGTGGTGTCACACCCTTCACGGAAAGATATCGATAGCCCTTAGCAAAGTCATGTTTTTATACAAGAATATGATGTTAATTAGATTTCTGTCCTCACGTGCACGCACCTACCACTTCACCTCTTTCCGCAAAAGTTTGCTGGAAGTAAACTCTTATCAGGTTATCAGGATGAAGCTCGCCTTTGTACATGTTTTTTTGTACACGTTCAGACAAAATAGACGAGTACAGACGTAACTCGACTATTTTGTCTTCTCTGTTATGGTAAGTTTTATTTCAATGGCTAAAAACTAGGGCAACAATACACGAGGTTATTTATATTGAACAGATGCCCATTTTTACTAACACTAGATAATTTAATGGAACTCCTAAATAATTAGAAGTAGCTTATAGCAAAATAAGTTGGGTAAGCGCGTGTAGTAAAGACAGCGAAGGCTTCCGAAACACTGATGAGAATGACTAAGTGGTCAGGTCCCAAACCAATTTAACACAATCTTCGAGGACTTCGAGCAGAATAAGAGAATTTAGCATAGAGCTGTCATGTTTTTTTAAGTTTTACCTACAAATTAATTTTAGTTCGATAATGCGGTCTCTATGTCAATGTGTTTGCCCTTGGATCTTGAAGAGAAATTAGAGTTGGGCGAACCTAGCTAGGCGAGGTGACGACTGATGGAGTAACGCTTGGAGCGTTACAAGCCCCTTTTATATAAAAAAAAGGATTGTAAGCTGCAATTGATTAACACTAGAGTACACGCGCGGCCTACTATAGTAGACCAGGGTAACTCTTTTTGCAATAACTTTTTAACTTTTTAAGCTCGCTAGAATCTAGTGATTCCAGGTAATCTTCGTCTGGTATATTTAACACAACCTCAGTACCCCGCACGACCCCAGCGTGTACGCATGCACAAGCAGTTCGGTTCCAAAAGCGCGGGCCTACTAAAGTAGTCCGCGCGTGTTTTGGTGTAACAAATTCAGTCATGTAACTTTTGATGTATTATCGATTTATAACGCTATTACAATGTTCTCTTATTAATAATAATATATTTATACGTATATACAAATATAATATAATATCAAATTATTAATAATTATTTATTAGTTACTTATTGTAATATAGTTTATTTTCTTATATAACTTTTTTTACAGATTTACGTCATGGATGATTTATTTGTGGAAAGGTGGCTGCGAGAGCCAGATACTGAAGATGTAGAAGCGGTTGAGAGTGAAGATGATGAAGTTCAGCCAGAGCCAGACTTGCAGGCCCTAGTCCGCGAGTCAGAACTCGGTGAAAATGAAGAGGAAAGATTGAGCGAATCAGACGACACATATCAGGTTCAGAAGACGTTCCACTCTCGGAAGTAGCAACCAGAAGGCGCGGTGCAGTCTATAAATCGACAAACGAATTATTTGGTACAAAGATGTTTCTACAGCAACGCAAACTCGACCCCCGAAACATTAGGATAAGACCACCAGGCCCAAAAGGAGATGCAGCTAGGAATGCTAAGGATTCGTTAACCTGTTTTTAACTGCACGATACCTTGGGCATCCTGGTAAGGTGCACTAATGTATACATAGATCAAATAAAGGATGATTACCAAAGAAACAGGGATGGGAAACCCGCTGATGTTGAAGAAATGAGAGCATTTCTGGGCATATTATACGTCATGGGAGAGCCCGAAATCGGTCGACAAAAAAGTGGTGCAAGACTTGCATAAAATGGATTTGTCCCAATCACCAAGCAGTAGTGTGTCCTGATTGCTACGAAAACAAAGAAATTAGTAACTAAATTAAGTTTTAAGTTAGAAAAGAACATATTGATCTCAGAAGTGGCATTTTTGTTACTTTTTCTTAGATTTTAACAAAATTTTTGATTTTCAGTATTCTTAATATTTTATTTAATATGTAAGGTTGTTAAAACAAAGTAAAATAAATACCTTTTCCATTCTATTTGTTGTTTTAATCAGATAATTAGGAATATACAATATATTGACGTTTTAAAATGGTCTACTATAGTAGGCCACGCGTGAACTCAAGTAAAAAAAACAGGCGCGTGTACTGTAATGTTAAAAAATTTAGAGAGTTTATTGAGAGAAACTATCTGTTTTGAAATAAAATAAAATGTATAATGGTATATTATTATTTATTTGAAAGAGAAGAGTTCTACTATTTTAAGAGATTGAGTTTCTTCACTTTGGCTTTCACTGTATAAGGTTGGCGTGATAAGATAGATATGACTAACCGGAATTCCACATGTCATTTCAGGTTTTAACTTTTATCTCTGTCCCTGGTACATTCTTGTGAGTAGGGACGTCCTCTTTTCTTCATTATTATGGCTCATCACCATTTGTCCATTAATATGTATTAATATGTAGTGTTTCACTGCTGAAAACTGGATCTGACTCCATATTTATTTGTCCACTAGTAGATATTATTTTATCATCATTTTTGTCTCCAAAACTGGATCTGACTGACATATTTTCAGTCTTCGTCTCTTCATTTTCTTGTGCATCCGTGCATTCCAAATCCATCTCGGATTTTGAATTTTAAGTTTCAGCCAGACAGTGTTGTGAAAGTTTCCATTGTAATATTAGCAGACCTCTCGCTAATTTGAGAGTTTATGAAATATATTGACAGCTTCCTTCATCTTTAAATTTTGATCAATATAAAATATAAATAAAGATTTTACAATGAAAAGTTATGAATATAAATAAACAGCGTAAAATGTGGTAAACATTTGTGATGGCGATTCAGATTAAACTGCTCGGAGTCTTCGAATAAAATCAAGCACACGAAAGTAAATTATAAAACCATAAATATGGTTAAAGACGCAGCTTGTTTATGTTGAGCAGTATAATCCGTTACATATCCTCATGTAAGTAAAATAATATAATATGTACATAAAGAGCGTTTACGAGCTAAGTAGAAAAGAAAGATATTACACGCTCTAACAGAATGCCGTCCAAGAACCGAAAAGACACATTGGTCGTCGCAGCAACGAGCTGGGCAGACGATCTCGCAAGCATTGCGAGCGCGAGTCCAACCTGGGCCTCTACTTTTGAAATCAGGTCAATAATCGTGCAAAACCCTACTCTTACTTACCTACATCTTGTCGACTCGTTTTGAGCGATGAAACGATCGACATTACTTTTGCCGCATATTATGCTTTTGCCTGGTTCAACTATGCGACTATACTGTGAGGCGATAGTGTCGACGAATTTTAGTAAACATAAAGAGTCGAGAAAGTTGCAGACCATATTTTATAAAACAAAAGATATTAACATTACCATCAATATACATAATAAAAGTAGCTTCATTTGTTAGGAACAATAGATATATGTTTAACTCAAATGCCGAAAGCAATGTCAATTATAATAGGTGAAACAGAAATCAACTTATCCTTCCTACTACAACCTTACAGGCAATAGGGAAAAGCCCGACGTTTAGGATAATAAAAATTTATAATAAAATACCCGAACGACTAAAAAAATAAGAAAAATACGCATTATTCGCAAGAAACATGCGAGTGAGTTATTAATGCACGAGTGTTATGTTGGTGCCCGAGCGCAAGCTAGGGCACTGAATTAACACGAGTGCATTAATTACTCTCTTTAGCAAGGTGCGTAATTTACTTTTCTTTCAACTACCAATCTAGGTACCTACTGTGATAAAATATACCTACTCAAACTAAAAATACGAAGAATCAAAGTCTTACAATGGTACAAAATGCGCGCCTTTTGTTGTTGTTTTTTTAACCAAGTAGGTTTTATTCAGCCGATTTTTATTATCAGTCAGTATCTTTTTGATCTAATGTAAACATTTTATATTAAACCTAATGGGAGATATTAAACCTCTGTGGTAAATTTCTCTAAATAAAAAGTAAAAAACAGTGCAATAATGAAAAACAGTGCAATAATGAGGTTTCATATACCTAACATTACTACACTGTTTTGGTTCTAAGCAAAAAATACGTCCTTTGTGATCGGTTTTGTAGTGATTAATGATAACATTACTACGTAGTTGAAAGAAAAGCTTTTTATTCAGTTGAGGAATTCCTTACTGACAAATGCGTGACATAACTTCTATCTATGAATCAATGTTGTAATAGGCATAACATGTAATAACATTACTTGACAGTGCAATTTTATTTTATTTTTATTTTTTACCAGTAGGAAATTAAGTTATTAAGAATTTAGGTAGGGAATATAAAATTGTATAACGTTGACATTTTATTATAAATTGACATAATTATCTAGTATGTACATAAAACAATCTATGATTATTGACATTTAAACAGATATGTACTTATTTTAACTATTATTGACTTGTTTGTAAAATTTATTGAGTTTTGACGTATTTCGTAACTTTATCTGATAAGGAATTTATCTCGATGTTCCATACTAACTTTACTTATTGTGCAACGCCCTCACAGGGCACAATGTTACTATACCTACTCACAGCATTGTTTGTAACACCTAAGCTGAATGTACATTGAAGCAAATAAATAAAATATAATGAAAATGAAATGAAAATCGATGTCGGAATACTCCATAATACATGATACGGTAATTTGATTTTGATAACGAAACAACTGTCAATTTGACTGAATTGTACCAGGAGACCATACCTACATGACTAAGAGGTTCTCGTTTTAAAATTGAAAAAAAAAAGTTTAATAACTGGTTATAAAACAGTGAAAAAAAATCCTGATATAAGTAAGTTATTAAATCTTAGTTACAATCGTGGACCAAACGAAAAAGTCTTAACAAAAAAAATACTATTTCAAAGCTAAATATTTACGATGCGAATATCCGTATTGAAGAACCTCATATCTTTGAAAGACTAACTTTCCGTTGTTAGGGTTCCTTTTGAATTTCATAACCCAAAAACATTTATTAGTAAGTATATAAGTAATATATCAGTCATGTGGTACCCATAAAACAAGCTCGGCTTACTTTGGGACCTGTGGGGCGATTATGGAATTCTGATACTATTAAAACTTTAATACTAATCGGTTTCAATTACTATTGATGAATTGGTATTACGGAATGTTGATGTTGATTGTCATACATGCTGTCATATCAATAGAAAACCCGTAGACCGAGAAACTAATAGACACATGGTGATCGTGCCGTTAAATAGGTGTTTGAAAAATATTCCAAATTGGATTTTTGGCACGAAATAGAAAAACATTAATAAAAAAAAAACAAACCTATCAAGTAGGGTATCAAAATAAAGGAAATTAAAAGGGAATTACAGAAATATATACGTTATAAGTTCTGTTTAAATTTAATTAGGAATATTAGTCTTTTTGCAGTCGGGTTTTGAATTTTTTATATATTATATTCTTGTTATGTTATGTATAATTACGCGCCATTGAGACCCGAGCCGTTAGGTGAGGGTCTTAAGAGAGCCGAGGACGGTAATCATCAATACACACGTGTATCATACGACGTTTTTCAACACATTTGTGAATAAAATAACAATAAAAACTCATTTTATTTAGTAGATAAAAAGTTTAATTTCAACAGTGAAAACGAGTGGTGAAAAATGATTCGCTATGGCGGGAAAAATTAATCAGTTTTCCTATGCGCGCGCATTGCGATCAGCCACAGACTAAAGGGATGAGGTTTTTTTTTTTTCTGCGTATAGGGTTTGCGCTTATTCTGCCACGTACAAAATGGGTAATTTAAAGTTTTCTTTTATTACAGAGAAAACAAAATTTATATTTGAGTGAAAGTTTTATTTATTAAACACGTACGAGTTAAAATTATCTATTTAAATAAGAAGTTCCATGAAATGAGCAAGCAATAGGAACATTAATTTATTTGTTCTATTAAACACGATCTTTTTTTGAATAAAAACATTTTTAAGAACAAAGCACTTCAACCAATAAAATTAAAAAAAAACTATAGGTCACTAGTGAGTTATATCAATGAAAAAGTCACAGTTTGATTATGGGTGTCATTCTGTGCCTAATTGCGGTGACCATAGAGCCACTTTATGAGTGTGTACAAGTGTGTTGAAAAATGATGTTTTCTAAAAACGAAAGCTAGCTAGATCGATTTATCGCCGCGAAACCCCCTGTATACTAAATATCATGAAAATCGTTGGAGCCGTTTCCGAGATTTAGATTATATATAGACATAAAATACAAGAATTGCTTGTTTAAAGGTATTAGATTACATTATACTATATCAATGTGATACAATCAACACTCTTAATAATGTAATCTAGCGAAAACGAACACGGGGGGTATTTGATTACTTTACGGGCCTAATGTCATTACCTTACTAAATAAATACAATACCCGGTTGAAATTACCGTTATTTGGCATGGCACTGCAGTTGTACACTCGCTTGTAGATTCCTGAACAAATAATTAGCTAAAGATAACGTCTCATGTGTCTGTACGTTCTTCAGTAACCTTCAAACGGGCACTAAGTAAGGCGACCTCTGTGGCGCAGTAGAGGCGAATACCCGTCTGAGACACAAAAGGTTGCGGGTTCAATTCCCGCCGCGGGACAAATGATCTGCAAGTATTTGTCTCTGGTCTGGGTGTTTCTGTGTATAATATGTATTTACAAAAAAATATGTGTAGTACATCAGTCATGTGGTACTCACCCATAACACAAAGTCTGCTAAATTTTGGATGATGATGATGATGATGTTGGGTGAAATGTCCTGCAGTATAAAATAAAATAAAAAGTTAATAAGTGTAAGTATAAGTAGTAGTGGATGTTTAATACAACATTATCTAGCCCCAAACTAAGCAAAGCTTGTACTTTGGAGACCAGATGACCGATAAAATACTTATATAGCTTTAAATACATACAAGATACATACATTATAACATCCAGACATGGAACCAACATCTATGTAGGTAATGCAACAACAGAAATAATCGAACGAGCTTTATCATAAAAAGCTGTACCTGATAGGAAGGTAAATAAAACCATTAGAGCACGTATAGGAAACTTTGGATTATTTGGAATTTGGAAATTTTAACATTTTTGCAAGACAAAGAAAAGGGGTATCCAGCTCTTTACTTGACAATTAATTATAATCACAATTATTAGTCTAAAATAGTTATTATCTATTATTGCCATTCACGTGGCAATGCCGCCAGTGTCTTAGGCACGCTGCCCTCTAGAAGGGATCTGGATCGGTTGAGCTATCCATAGATCATTTTAAATGGTCCTTAGATAGCTCAACTGTTTCACATGTATTTTATATTATTCTGTACATTTCCGTAATATTATTAAATAATATATAGCAATAGATAAAAAACATGATATCAGTGTTGTATTTTGTTATTATTAGCCACGACATAGTATGTTCTAAGGGGTCGTTTGTTTTTTGTCTGACTATGTACATAAATGTTCCCGTTTATCTCCAAAACGGTTTAACCCAATAACTGTCATCTGGTTGCTCAATAATAGTATCCCAGGGATGAACTGCTCGACCTACCAAGATAAGGAGACCTTTATTTTATTATAATATTAGCAGAACTTATGAATGAGAGCGATCAGCAGGCGCCGTATAATTTGCCCTGTCCGTGGGCGCGGCACGGGCGGGTCGTGTTACAAAGTCACCGCTGAAGTGCTGAGCTCCACGTGCTGTGTCTCTGTGTCCCCTGTGCCCGCCGGGAGATGACCCGTGGCTCCGTGACCGCACTTTGGGTCACAAGGTTAGTTTATGAGTCAAAAAATAACCGACACTGTGACTTTTTCGAACAGTTCATTCAGAAAACCGTACTGGATAACACTATGACACCATAGCAGTTTAGAATGCACTAGATCACATGAAGCTGAACAGCTGCAATAGCTAGTACCTAAGTCACCTACATACTATCGGTTAATTACCAACTAATGACCCGCTTTGGCTTCGAACGGGTACCTTTTATTACCTTATTACGGGTACCTCTTATTTTTTAACTAAATTTCAGTCCATGTTACTCGCTGATAAAACAACAGAATTGCCAGCTATATAACTTTCTAAAAAACAAAGAATTTTTAAAATCGGTTTCGTACCTAATTTTTAAGTAAGTCCATTGCAAAAAAATCGAATCATTCATTATTAGTTGATATAACATAACAGATGATCTTACCCAATATGGATTTTTTACATGGACATCACTAAATAAATATAAGAAAATATTTACCAACACACTACTTACTCGTTAGTACAAAAACTATAAAAAGCAATTAAACAAGTCCATTGTAGGTATTGGTTACGCATACCTAAGTGGCAACTCGTGCTCTACTTCACGGCTCTGTAGTATCATCATCATCTTTGTCAACCTATTGTAGTCCCCCCAAGGACACCAACACCACTGAGCCTCATTTTAATATTTTATGAGATATTTGTCGAAACGGTTTACGAGATATTACGTATATCGTCACTCCTTTCAAGAAGGTTATTATGTGTACCTACCTACCTACAACTACTTACAAAGCCCGTGTTATGTTAGTACCTACTAAATATTAAAATTGGAAAGAAATTAATATATTTTATTCGTGATCCTAAATAATTGTCGACTCTAGTGACTCTACACCGTGAGGTGATTGTTAAAATGCACTTTATTACACTACTGCTGCCATCTAGCGTTGAGTATTTATAGCGCGACTTTTATGGTTCCTACTTTAATTCGTTCCACAGTTAATGTGAAACGCGTTCTACTACTCTCCGTTAGATGGCGATATTTGTTCCTTTGTAAATGAATTTCAGAATATCATACAAATTCCTTATTCTATTGATTTACCTCAAGGAAATTGATTATAATATTAGTTTATCAATTATTATCAGTGAGCCGATAGCTAGTAGGAATGATCGCTACCTACTGTAGGTATCGATTGAATGGTTCGACCGCTCAACTCCACTCACTTATCAAATTGATAAATATTGATTTTAAAGCCTTTTTGCACACGACACTTGCCAACAATAATTTGGTGCCATGTGAACAACACTTAAGGGGAAGACTCGAACAGATGCTTTTAATAAGCTTTAGAATCAACCTAAAATGTAAATAGTGTCCTTGATAGAAAACAACGCGTCAGCAATTATTCTAGTGTTGCAGATGTCTCTAAAGACCGGTAGACGGTAATTGCTTACCATCAGGTGGGCCGTAAGCCGGTTTGCCTATAAGTAAAATTAATAGTAAAATTAAGTATGTTCTTCAATGATATTTTACAGAGTAGGTACTCTGTAATATCATTGATGTATTATGTATTCTTATAATTATCTTAAAGTTATTTCAACCTAGATTTGCATACATATGGCGCCAGAGCTTATCTTTATGATCGAATGCTTTTCAATTAACATTAGTGAACCTCTGGTTGCAGTGAATTGCATCATCTTTCTATCAAAGAGGCTTCTGTTTCCCCACAAATAAGAATCTACATAGACTATACTTGATACTTAAAATAATAATATAATGAAGTTGCACAATGATTGCTTGTCCATCTGAGATTTGCATGTACAACATTCAGTATAAAAATTAATTTATCAATCAGAGTATTTAGTATACTTTATTTAAGTATTTACCTACCTACCTAAAAGAGATTTGCGCACTGCACCAAAATATCAGCAATGGTTTTTCCACAAACTAATATCGAATTGTTTTCCCGCAAATGTGAAGCTCGTTTCAGAAACTGAATCCACATGAATCAAACTCAAGCGATTTTTGCCACTTTTGTACATAACTGTGTGTTCCAGATTAAGAAAATGGTTTTATTAATGTGGGTAAGTAAAGTACTAGTTATGTCCTTCTCCAAGATATAATCAATATAATCCTTACCAAATTTAACCAAACTCCGTTCAGCTTCTTTCAGCAGTGATAACGTACCTACAAACAAATATACACATTAGATACCTACCATTACAACCTTCCATCGCACACCCTTGTACCATAACACCGAAACATGACTCCTTAATAGTTTTGCGCACGGCACTATTTTTATCAACAGCTCTACAATCAATTAATTATCATTGGTACAAAGACATTTGGTCGAAATATGTCCGCGCGTACGCACTGTTGCCATCGCGCGTAATCTTCGATTGGACAATGGAATTAATAATTCCAATACTTAAGTAACCGTGACTTGATATTAGATACATTTATCTTTGCTTTTTGTGTTCTTATCGATCGATACCGTTTTCCAACTTGTTTACATGATATCACTAATTTCCGGTAGGTATGCGAGTTAGGTAAGCTGGAATTATAATATTATTTTGCAAATTTATGGCGTGTCACGTAATTACGCTGCCCGTTCTGGTAGAAGCCCACTTTCAGTTCATGATCTACAAAAATACCGGTCATACACGAAGAGATTTTTGGGAATCCCACCATTATTAGAAAGATACTCCTTTGAGAGCATTGCCATTGCGCATGCACATTATGTTTTTGATGCGGTATCAAAAATCCCGCCACGATCGAAAGGGGTTACTTCCACTACTTTCATTTCCACATTCTTATTTAATACAATCACAAGGATCACATTAGGAATACTAGGTTATACTAGGTCTTTCATACTTGTTCAATTTAAGTGGCAAATTAGGTTTTTAGGAATTTAGGTTAGGACTTATCAAAGTGAGAAGAATTGACAAGAAACTCGCCCTGGTTCTAGCCCTGGTTATATGATCATGACATAGTTATATTATTATATTATCCTTCTAATATAGTTATTAGGTAAGTATTGAAAATAACTATATTAGAAGGATCATACCTTATCTTACCTTACTTGCCTTGTATTAGTTTTTCGTAACAGTAGGTAAAACATTGTAAAACTGTCAGAAGGCAGAGTAACATGATAATTTATATTAAATAGATACGTTTTCTGCACAAGACTAATAGGTTAGTTACTAGCCACTACTTGAAATGAACACTCATAGATGCATTTTAAATAAAAAATACTAATAATTATATTACCTACCTACGAGTAAATAGTATCTACTTAATAGTTACCCAGATAAGTAGGTAACCTACAACTTAAGCATAAATATTGTTGCTAGTGCAAGGTTGAACTGCAAATAATGAATTCCCAATAAACTTGCTGATTTACTGGTTTTACCGAATAATTGCAGTTATTTTGAGACTATTATAAAACTACCGGCTTAGTTAGTTACATCACGAATGTTGGCGATGTGTATTGCATATTCAATTCGTATTGGATCAGTTCAATATAATTTTTTTTTGGCTCCGTATTGAATAATAATGTTTTGCAGATTCGCAAATCTGCCAGGTAGGTGACGATTATGATGGCTCGTATAGACCGTTCCAGTGCTTCTTGATTTAGGCAAGTCATAATCCTGACATTTGTTACTCCAGTACCTACTACCTACTCAAGAATCACTACTTACCTACCTGTTACTTACCTACGAGGTTTGGTGTGTCTTGATTTGGATAATCAGTATTGAATTGTTGAAAATACTTAGCTATCAACAGCTGTATTTACGGTCTGAAGATAGTCTTCATTCAAGAGTCACAATCACAACTATAATAAAATCATATCTTCTACTTACTTGAAGGTTAAGGCTTGTATTAGGTACTAACGAAACCCAAACTCAAATTCAGATAGAGAACTATGAATGCTTGATTTTCAGTTCAGATATTTGACCAGCATTTTATATGTAGGTAAACAATCGATGAATTTTCGTTCTATCTGCTACTACTGCTGGAAGTACAGGACCCTGGACAATCCACACCAGTGGATACAAGGGCTTAGGGCCTCTGTGTCCTGTTCGAGAATTAATTCTTTAATTCTTCTTTCAGCGACTGATTGTAATTTTCTGCTTGCTTTCATCACCTTCCTATATTGTCTCCACGAGTACCGAATCCACAAATGAAACTGATTAGTAGACGTGTTCAGAAGTGGAAACAGAGCGCCAAAACTATCTTGTGCCCACCTTCCTAACTTAACACATTCACTGCCACTGACACGCCTCGCGTGTTCAGGCTAATCAAAGTCTCTACGCCAGGAACACGCCAGGCGTGTTTTGAATGTTTCGGTTATATTTCCAAAACTAGGCCAGATTTTCTGTTCAAATTTTTAGTGCATCATTTTTAAAGGATAGGCTATGGCATATTGAAGCGGTTCCCTAAAAAAACTAGTTAGATTTTTTTTACGAAAAATAGGTATTTTGTAGTGCCGAGAACACGCTAGGTGTGTTCACTTACTGAAGCTACCCTTAGGTTCCCAAACTTTTTTATTCTATTAAACTAAATTAAATTTTCGCTAATTTCAGAGTTATAAGCTTGCGATATGAGATTTTTAACCAGTATTTGATGACAAAACGGAATGTCATAATTTATCGGACCGTTGTTTTTACCGTATACAGTACTGTCATGTATGAATAAATAATAAATAAATAAATAATGCCGGACATTTCACACAGCACCATCTGGCCCCAAAGTAAGCAGAGCTTGTCTTATGGGTACCACATGACTGATATACTACTTATATGAAGTCGCTTATACAACTCCATGCGCCATCAATGAAAAAAAAACGTACCTATCCGATGTATATCTTTATATAATTATACATACACACACAGTGACATACACACGTACAGTAAAATTATCTCTATTATATAGAAATCAATTGCTGTTCGTTTGTCTCGCTAAAAATTAGTCATCATTAATATCTTCCGTTACAAATTTAACTTTTCCTGAAAAAAAGATAAGAAATCAATTTATGTATTTCATTTGAATATTTTGAATTTAATTCATACTTATGTAATTAGGTTAGGCCAATCAACCAACATTACGATAATACGAGATAAATAACGTAAACAAACTTTCTGCAGTTCAAAGTTTTTTATCGGTTTAATAATTTAGATGAATTCACTCATATAAGACTGAAAATATGTTTAAATATGATTGTCACTCAATATATTATCAAAACAAATGTACTTGCACTGTTAACAATGCCAATGTTACAGTTCACAATAAAACTTTATTCATTTATGCATGGGAATTTTAGTAAAAAAAGTTTGAGAACCTTATATTATGTTATAATAAATTTACTTACTAAAATCTATTTTTCCAAGCAATGCCGCGAGCACGCCTAGCGTGTCCGCGGTTTTATACGGCGGCATCTCGATAAACTTCAAGAAAATCGTGGTGGCAGTGAATGAGTTAAAGTACGAGTACTTATATAGGTACTTTTGGTATGACACGGGTTCGAGTGCTGAGCACAATAATTTGTCCCGCAGATGATATCCAAGTATCCAACCCACACATTACGCGTGTCAATCTCTCGCCAAGCGACCATCAGTTTCCTAACATAGGTTATGGCTTCCCCATATTTATCCTCATCATCAGCACACTATCACACTACCACCAATATTATTGAAATAAATTTAAATGCGAATAATTGGATGTTTAGATATTTATATATTTATATCTGGTTACTATGAAACAAGCTATGCTTAAGCTTTTCTAGACCGTGCTATATGCATTATAATAATAATAATGCATTGTCCAATAATTATTACTCATTTGTATTGTGATTAAATCGCATTATAACACCCGAACCTATTTCCGTGGGAGGTTTACACATGATCAGGTTTTAAACATTATATTATATCCCAAGGTACGACTTAGATCTGGGGATGAAATTATAGATCTCTTCCTCACCCTAGACCTATGCTTCCTCACAGAAGCAGGCAAACCCAGGTGTTCACTAATTTACTTAGTACCTACTAATCTTAAGTCCAGCATGGCACGGCCCATTACACAGATACACAAAACTGCTTTATATCCACGATATCAGCGCGCAGGGACAGTTGAGGAGCGAGCGCGTGCCGATAGACACACTTTTGGACCTACAGACTAATATGTAAGTTGTTTGCCTGTGTTTGAGAATACAATAGATAAATCTCTGTAAAATTTCATTTGAGAATAAATTTCTTTAAAACTAATAGATTTAATAGGTTCGTAGTTTCGATTCCTGCGCGCTCTCGGATCAAATAGACAAAGGGATCTTTTCTTATATTTACTTAGACAATTAAAATAATATGCACTTTAACGCCGGGCTAGCTAATTATGTTATTACTAGCGACTCGCCCCGGCTTCGCGCGGGTGCAATGATTATACTATATTATACTACAGAATGTCTAGTGTAATTAGAAACCTCAAAAATTATAATTGTTTCTCTATTAAATTATCCATGTATTATACATATAAACCTTCCTCCTGAGTTACTATCTATTAAAAAAACCGCATGAAAATCCGTTGCGTAGTGTTAAAGATCTAAGCATACATAGGGACAGGCAGACAGCGGGAAGCTACTTTGTTTTATACTATGTAGTGATGATATGACAAAGGGTAATACCTAAAGGCTAGTCCAGGATCCATGGTCCATTTTTGCACTTGATTACTATCAAGCTAATTTTCCATGAGTAGCTTTATTTTGATGAGACGCCCAACAATTTCCTGTACGATACTCTCGATTGTGGTAGCTAACAGAGGTAGCAAGGTTTAAAATATTTCGATTTGATGATTCTCAACAACTGTTTTTTTTTGTTAAATATCAAGATAATTATCTAAAATATTCGAAAAAATATTTGTCCTACAAAATCTATGGTTTGATCAAGGAGTCCCCTCCTTCCAACATGTATCGATAACGAGGTCATCTTAAATGATTACAAACCAGCGGATTAATTAATCTTTTACTTAGTTAATATTTATATAATTTAACTGTCATATCGTCCTACAAATTACGTAGTACGTTATCCCGGTCCTACACTCACAAATTGTTAATACTTCAAGACCATTTTTCTCATTACTAACTGTAGGACAACAATATTACATAATAGGTTAGTGTGTTCTCTGCCCAAATGATACAATGTCCTACAAGAAAAGGACTTTGGGCACCATCAAACCAATAATATTCACATTTGCCTTCAATTATTGTCCATCCAAAATTTTCTGGCAATTTTTCCGTGGGGCACCGCATGTGTGCATTACACCATACATTGCAGATGAATACAGTTCTTTTAATTTATTGCAACAATTCTTGTATTGTTGGTGGCAAACTGAAAGGATCATATCGACGAGAACGAGTTTGTAATGTAAATAATTCCAAAAGCTTAAGAAGCAGCATCAGCATTGATTGTTTGTTCAAATGTTAAATCAACTGGGATTCTTGAAAACGGTTTCATTGTTCTTCGAATGCCCACGAAACTCTTTTAGCAATCATCAAGCAATCCGGGATATGTAGTTTCAATATTTATCAACTTATCCCAATAAATAGACCTTGCCTAGTATAGTTATGGTGATTTCTGAAATTGCTGAATAAAAAAATTTTTTTTTATTTTCGGTAAAGTGTGTACAAACAAATTGAAGTCACCTATACGAATACTATATTCTAATTGAAAATTAAAAGAATCAGCAGTAATCATTTATGATGACCTCGTTATCAATACATGTTGGAAGGAACTCTTTGATCAAACCATAGATTTTGTAGGGCAAATATTTTTTCAAATAATTTTGTTAATTATCTTGAGATTTAACAAAAAAAACCCGTAATAAATTTTTGAGAATCATCAAATCGACATATTTTACCCTTGCTACCTCTGTTAGCTACCACAATCGAGAGTTTCGTACAGGAAATTGTTGGGCGTCTCATCAAAATGAAGCTACTCACGGAAAATTAGCTTGATAGTAATCAAGTCCCAAAATGGATCATGGATCCTGGACTATATAGGGAAAGTCCATCCTTAAAATATCCAGCGTGGCAGCTAGGTATTACAAGTGTCAGTTTTTTTCATTTATACAGACACGAAAAAGTTTTTAAGCAAGTAGATTAAATAAATTCCATCTATTGCCGCATATTTGGCCGTTTATCAGGTTATTCCAAATTCGAAACATCATCATTTAAAATTAAGGTTACGTCACACGTAGCGACTTCCTCGTAGTAAATATTGCATCTTCGGATTGTCAGTATGCGGCTCGCGTCTCGGATTTGGGACATGTCAATCTGGCGCATCATACACTTGGCGATTGGCGATAGTGCGCATACGCAATGAGCCGGCAAGATAAGAGCGCGGTTATGCGGTTTAGTAGGCCTCGTTCTAACTGAGCAGGATTTTCACGCTTAGCTGGACACAATTTTAGAGCTGGATTTAAGCATAGCTAACTTTAAAAAAAATATCTACCTACTTTACGCTAAAATGAACAGCATCTATTTCCTTAGTATAATAAACCAGTGTCTTACTTATAAACCTATATTTTTACAGTTCACTAAGTAAAATAAATACTAAATAGTACTATGTACTTAAAAATAAAAATCACAGGATTGGTAATAATAACCATAGGTAATACCTACTTAGTTATTGACGAATCTTGAATAATAAATAGATAAACGCTTTCACTAAGGTTCAGAGGCGAATACCTATTTTCACATTTTCACATTCACGCATTTCGTATGTTAAACTATCAACAAAACAGTAACAACAAAACGCCTCGTGTAGATCTAGGTACCCAAGCGAGTAAATGTCGCAATCATTCGCGCAATACAGCAATACTCGTTTCGTAGTCGTAGGTCGAATCCGAATCAAGTCGAGCCTCATTCACCGCGAACTCGCCGCGCCGTCGTGACGTTACCTATCCCGATCTTTCTGACAGCTGTCAAATAACTCGTGCGTCAAAGTGACCACAAGTGCATTCTCATTTCAAAAATTATCGGAACAGGAAAAGTGAATCCCGAATCTCCTTTAAACTTTATTTCTAGAAAGGTATGATAATATTTTTTTTAAAACAAAGTTTGATTTTTGCAGTTGTTTCCCAGGATGTCCTTGTAAAATACTTTATTGTAGTTATTATTTTAGTGAACGTAAAGGTTGAGGAGTTGTTGGAGCGAGATGTCGAAACTGAAATCAACAATTTTTAACACGGGTGCGACTTATTTTTATTGCTCTTTGTGCTACCCGACCTATTAGTTATGGTATTTAAGTACATAACTAATAGGTCGGGTAAAACTATGCAAGCGTTATTACTAGATAATTTATTATTTTGCAACAGTACTTATCTATGTAGGTAGGTATGTTTTGATCAGATGGTAAAGTACTTACCAAATTAGGCTACTTTATTATTTTTATTTACTTAGGTAGTTTGTTACTATTTACGTATTAGATACCTACGTCTATTATTTAGGTACTTACTTCAGTTGGTAGTACCTCAATCATTGCGCTATAGGTTTGATTCTCTCCCAGGACAAACATTTGTGTGATGAACATAGGAGTTTGTTCTGAGTCTGGGAGTTATAAAGTATCATAATGTGTGTATTTAAAAATATATTAGTGGGTATTATATCAGTTATTTGGTCTCTAGGTATAGTAAAAGTTATGCTTAGTTTGGAGCTAGATGGTGTTGTGTGACAATGCACAATATTTATATTTATTTGTTGTAGAAAATACGTTTAGTAGTCATATAAAAGTACCTATCTACTTTGGCATAGTTTAAACTACGTATTACTTACCAAAAATCCAAGTGAACGTAAGATGTGGAGTCGCTAGACAGTACGTAGTAAACATCGACGCGATGCCGACCGACGCGCGACCTTTAGGTAGGTACCTGCATCCACGTACGTAACACGGACAATAGTATATTTTTACATAATTGTGCTTATTTATTACGATTAAGTCATCATCATATGTAAAATATACAGTGAAGGTATGTAAAACTTCCTTCCTAAGGAAGGAAGACCAACGACCGAAGTCGAAATCTGCTTAAACAAAAACAAAGATTTTATTTTATTTATCTATTTCAATAAGAAGCTTATTTATTTTTGTTTTTTTTTTGTTTGCAGACCTAATAGACTTTGAATGCCTTTGAATAGGGTACCTACTTACTAGTTATTGTAAGTACAGCTGACCCGTGCCCAGTTTTATTATTCCTTCCAGTACTAATATCGCTTAAAAAACAAGAAAGCTAAATTCAAATTATTGTAATAATTACAGAGATTATCAGGTTACGGATATATATTAATAGTCGTCGTCGATGTTGTCGACCTCTGTGGCGCAGTGGGCTTAGGTCCGGCTGAGACGCAAAAGGTCGCGGGTTCGATTCCCGCTGCGGGACAAATGTTTGTATGATCTGCAAATATTTGCCTCGGGTCTGGGTGTTTCTATGTATAATATGTATGTATTTACAAAAAAAAAAAAGTATATAAGTAGTATATCAGTCATTTGGTACCCATAACACAAGCTCTGCTTACTTTGGGGCCAGATGATGCTGTGTGACATGTCTGTATTTGTATGTATTTGTATTGTTGTATAGATGGCGCTAGCAGCCACCTTCTTGCGCTGGCAGGGCTTCGCCTGCCCCATTCCCGTTCCCGTTGTTTTTCTGGGATATAAAATAGCCTATATCCTAATCCAAGTTACTAACTATATTCATTTTAAGTTTCATCCAATTCGGTCCAGCTATTCTTGAGTTATAAGTGTTGTAACTAACACGACTTTCTTTTATATACATATATATATAATATATTTTATTATATATATATACATATAAGTATATATAGATTAATATTTTCTTTGTACCTAAGCACTCTTTGCAAATTACTTCCTACTAAAGTGAGAACTTTATATTGTATTTCACTAAATCGTTCTCATTGCTATCGAGGCATGAAGTTAATAATGAATGAATATCTAAGTAGGTCCCCCGGTTTTAATAATTATTTCAATAATGTTTTACATTGTGTCAAGATATATTAATGATACAGCTGGAACTGAATTGAACACGTCATTTTTTGTCGAATACTTCTTCAAGAAAATAAATGCGCGACAAATTCACAAAGACTGCTCGTGACACGCTGTGTCAACCCAACATAATATTTGTTTATTAAAGGTCCAATGCCTTGGGTTTAGTACCTACAGAAAAACAAATAGTCAGTGCATTCTAGTTATGTGTTTTCGTTGTAGGAGGCTGTTATGTTGTAAAGCCAATATCTAAGAATCAGTGCTCTACATTGATAACAGAAAGACTCCACAGTCCACATACTAGCAACTTAGTCCATACGGGTGGGTACTAGCACATTTGAGTGAAAGCCTTACAATATATAACTTTTTCTTTTCGTGTCGATGGTTCAGTAATTTTTTGGTTTGAGAGTAGTAGGTGGCGATCTCAATCGCAATCGAACTGTGGCCGCGATAAGGTCTACCCTTGTACCCTTGTATTTGAACAGAGAGGGCACACGAGTAGATGCGCCATAGATTGTGTTGGAGAACCACAGTCGCAGTGCGCCAAGCTAGGGTCCCTAAATCCCCATAAATATATAACTTGGAATATAGGTTCCTAATGCCTATTCTATAATAAGGAACTTTTTGGGAGCGTGCCTTTGCCTGACAGAAAGAAAGATAGTAAAAGAGCTTATTTTTGCAGCGGAACACTAAAGCCCGTGCGAAACACAGACATATTAAAACAAGACAGAAACATACAAATAAAATAAAAACAGCTTAAAGTAATAATATTAGGAAGGTAGTTCTATGTTGTGTCTCTGAAGCCTTGGGATGACGTCACAAAATGGTGTCTGACACAGCAAGATGTTGCGTTCAGTAGTGCTACTGAATACGAGGCTCATCTTCCGCGGAAACCCGAAAGGTGCATCACTTTGTTTTTTAAACTTTTAATTTAGTACAAGATTGTGTCCCTCCCACAACATTAGCAAAATTATTTTAGAAACTGTTATTTAGGTAGGTATAATGTACTCCACTAACAAATACCAGAAGCAAAAAATCTAATACAAAATATTCTTTATTCAATTCATCACAAGTACAACTTTGAATCTTCCTACCTTCCTAATCCTAATCTTCCTAATCTTCCAAACCTAGATTCACTAGCATGTAAGCTAGTGAATCTAGGTGCCGGTTCCTCCTAACCCCAGTTCTAGAAGAATCCGACAAGACACTCTGGTCTGGTCTTAACATTTTTTGTATGATCCTTGACAATTTTGTTACGAATGCCGAGTCGAGTTGGAGCAGATTCATTCCATGTATTTTTTGTCATCAAAATAATCTGTTATTTTATAAAGCTTTATGAGACAGTTTCTGTTTTATTACGTTTTTAAATTTGCCAATCGACAAATCTAGCACATCGCTTGGAGCCTTGTTAAAGAAGCGTACCCATAGAGTAAAGGAGTAGGTATTATCTTTTGAATCTGTGTTGTGCTGACACGATTGGAGCCAATCCGGACGTTAGCCATATTGTTTTAAATTAAACTAAGTGGGGCATGCACTCTCGCGACCGTCGTTTAGCGACATCCCGTTTCGACTCCGATACTCTAGAATGCCTTTTCACGGTCACCTCTGCCATCTTATATCGGATCCCTATACTAAAATTTACTGACGGATCTATCTAATAGACCTTTGCTAGATCAAACCTGTGCACTGAAAAATAGACTCTCTGAATTATTCTGAAAACAATAGTTTAATAACAACAATGGCATTATAAATAGCCTTAGCTTATAAAGCCCTATTTTCGATCTCGGCAGAATATCGGTTGTGAATTGCATTCCGGTCTCTCAAACTGGTTTCCGAGCTGGCTAGAGCCAGACTCGCAGTCAGTAGCTTCCTCGTGCGATCACCCGCGAACTATAAGCAACCCAGGTACCTAACCTGCTAATGTTTTTTTTAAAATGCAATATAGTTAATATTATAAACTTTAGTGCAGTCCCGCTGAAAATTTGTTTATAGGTAGGTAAGATAAGAACGTATTACAAGACATACAATAGTTTTAAATAAAATTACTGTTTGAGTATGTCATTAGTTAATTCATTCGTTTGGTATCGTCGCGTCGTCGACTTACCAACAGATTTATTTTACAAAAATTCAAAGTCATATTCACCTTATCGGTCATGTCAATAAAATAGAAGATAATGGTGTATTACGTACTTATAATACTTGTCACAGATACAACATCAGATAGTAAACTTTACAAAATGTATGGCTGATCTATTTCTGGTTGTCAATCAAAAAATCCAATTACCTCTAGCTTTAAGGAGTATTTGAATTATATCGAGACAGCTTTAGCGCTGCAGTATGCAATATGATTAATTTTTCAAAAGAATAACTAGATAGGCAAATATTTTGTACTATTCCGCCAATCTATTCCTCAAAAAGAAATTCGACACGTGTTTCGCTTTTCGTTAATTGAATCGCTCAGTCGCGTGCATGTAATGAAAAAACACCAAGATTCTGCTCTGCAGACTTGTTGCTTCGCCGAGCGCTGGATTGAAAAAGACTAGTTTAAACTAATTTTCCATCAGCGCTCGAATCAATTATTTTTTTAGAAAGATCAGGCTGCAACAAAAATTAAATAATTTCAAATCAAAGAATTTGATACAAAGTCATGGATTAATAACAAGTCGTAAACACTGCCAGTTTATAAAATGGTGACTAGGTTTATCGCCGTGACATATTGCTATTCGCCTCGCTCACCAGTTTTACCACATTTTGTACAATAACATTTACGACTAACTTACTAGTTACATAGGTTACATTTTTATCTCTTGAAAACACCGAAACGTAAAATATAAGTACGTAAATGATTCGTAAATGACTCGTTACTCTTTTACTTTGAGTTTGAAATGTTATTATGACCTAGCTTCTTTCGCGGCTTAGCATGCATTGTATTGTTGAGGGTTCGATTCCCGGACAAACGTTTGTGTGATGAACATAGGTGTTTGTTCTGTGTCTGGGTGTTATAAGGTGTCATATCTTTATCTTAGCAATATCAATAAAATATCTTAGCATTTATTTTATCATTTAATAAAATATATATTACTAGGTGCACCCGTGGCTTCGCGCGCGTGGTACCTACATAAAAAGTAGCCTTCTCCAAGGTCCCATCTATCTCTATACCAAAATTTCTCAAAATCGGTTCAGCGGTTTAGGCGTGAAAACGTGACAGACAGACATACAAAGTTACTTTCAAATTTATAATATTAGTAGAGAAGTAGGGATTTAAGGTTTATTTTATCATTCATAATACAAGCTATGCTTAATATGAACTAGATGGTGTTATGTGCATTTTCCACTGATATTTATATATTATTACACATTATTATTAATTATCTCCATCAGCAAAGTTTTACCTCGATTCTTATTGCCAAGTTCCGCGACTGTTCTCAGCAAAGATTCCTCTAGGTTCGCGCTTCTATGTAATAAGTTTTATGATTTGGTAGATGCTTCTTTATAAGTAATATCTTGTCACTAGTTCTTTCGAACCTTGGTCGAATCTACGAGCATAGCGCCCTTTTACAAAAAGGTTTGACATCAATTTCTCCGTTAATAGCGCAATATTGAAAGCAGTAATAGCAGTCGGCCAAGCGAAGGCTGTGTTATGAAACTAAGTTCTTACAACAGAGTTGATTTACGGGTTTCTACGAATCGATCTGCGTCTCACTGTATCACAGATCCAAGTGGCTTTACGTACTTTCTTGACAGCTGGAGCTTATAAAGAAAGAACGAAAGAAAGAATAGAGCTTACATGACAACATCCGAGATAGAAAATCAGGAGCAATGATAATATACAAAGTACAAGCTATACTTAGTTGAGGCTAGATTGTGTTGTGTGCATCGCCACCAATATTAGATTGCAAAAAAGTTACTATCTATTTACCTACCTATTTTGGTAGGTTATTGACCCAACTAGTTCAGCTCTGTTCGCAAAATATATAAAATCTTGCATTATGTGGGATTTTATAATGTTATTTTCTATCTCTAACTACCAAATTAACATACAATGCTGGACATTTCACTCAGTTTTATGTAGCCCCAAAATAAGCAGAGCTTGTGTTATTATATTTATAATATTATTCATTAAACACCCAAAACCAAGACAAATATTTGCAGATCATACCAACATAGGTCACGTGACGGGAAGCAAACCCGTAACCTTCTGCATCTCAGGCGGGCCCTCACCCTCTGCGCCACAGGGGTCCTCGGAGGTTCCAAATGTTTTGATCGTGCCTCTGTCTATCCCATTTAAATATCCCCAAAGATCTATTTAACTAAAATACTGAGTCTACCAAAACCGCGATTACAGTCATAGGCATTTTCTTTGTAATCTAGTTTAATAAAACTTGGTACAAATGTAGTCTATTAACTGGAATAGCATACAGAATACGTTTTATGTATGTACCACGCACTAGTAAACAGATGCTAGTAAAGTAACAAATATAAGCATTTAGACAAAGATTTGGAGTGTGGATTTCCTTCCTTAGATAAATGTAATTCCCTGACGAGCAAGGTCATTAGATCATTAGTAATTAATAAACACATTTAGCGTTATTGTAGGTTAATGCTCCTACAAACAGGAAAGTAAGTAGGTCTACTTAATTTGTAATCCTACATCTTCCTTATTTGTTAGCCGATTATGTCAATTGTTCAGGAGAAATAACTTTCCGTGTAAAATATAATTAAAAGATGTTTCGTATTTTTTAAACTTTCGCGATTAGGATTTATATTGCTTTAATAGTAAACGGGTACTTTTAAAATACGGAAAATATTCAATCAAAGTATATTTATTGCTTTTACATGTCTAAAAATATGTTACGAATTGTCTAGATTCAATGTAATCTGCTCTTTACGGGCGTGCAATTGTTTATAGTTACAATATTGCTAAAATAGAAACATAATATAGAATAATAAAATTAGGAAGAGAAGAAATTGTGTGTATACCTAATAATTAAAATTCTTATATGTTATAAAGGAAATAACAAAAATGGAAATCACTACATAGTATAAAATAAAGTCGCTTCCCGCTGTCTGTCTGTCCCTATGTATGCTTAGATATTTAAAACTACGCAACGGATTTTGATGCGGTTTTTTTTAATAGATAGAGTAATTCAAGAAGAAGGTTTATATGTATAATACACGCACAATACAAAGTAAGCAGAGCTTGTGTTATGGGTACCACATGACTGATATACTACTTATATACTTTTTTTTGTAAATACATACATATTATACATAGAAACACCCAGACCCGAGACAAATACTTGCAGACCATGCAAACATTTGTCCGGCGGGAATCGAACCCGCAACCTTTTGGGCCCCAGCCGGCCTAAGCCCCACTACGCCACAGAGGTCGTCCTGTGGCGCATATATATAGTATATATAGTATAGAAACACTGATAATTTTAGAGGTATCAAATCACATTAGACATTCTGTAGTATATTTAGTATCAGCATTGCACCCGTGCGAAGCCGGGGCGGTTCGCTAGTCAATCAAAATCAAAAACAGAACAGCAAACAGTAAATGAAATGAAATTAATATGTCACGTAAATGACTAATTCTGACCAATGATAATTAAATAAATCAGGAGTTGCATCACTTTGTCATGGTGTCAATATAATTAATAATAATAATAATATAGGCGGACATTTGACACAGCGTCATTTAGCCCTAATGTAAGCTAATGTAAGCCCTAATGTAAGCTTGTGTTACAGGACTTACAGGTACTGAAGTATATAAACCTACTACACATTTTTTTCGTTCTTAAAGGGTCAACCTGCCAGCTCTGTTGGTAGTAGTTCAGCCTTCTGCGCTGTAGGTTGGAAGTTCAATTCCCTCCCAGGACAAACATCTGTGTAATGTAGGTACATAGGTGATTGTTCTGTGTCTGGGTGTTACATCTAAGTCTAGTAAAGATGAGGATGTCGAATCCACC